>NW_004624919.1:739011-774196 GCF_000247695.1 Heterocephalus glaber
TAACAGGAAGAAAAGGTCTAAAAGAGCAGGGGAATTGGGAGGGGTAGGGGAAGGGAAAAAAGGGAAAGGAAAAAAATATGAGAAGAGAAAAAAATGGAAACAAGGTCTTTGCAAATAGGGAAGGGAGAAAGGGGTGAAGGGAGGGCAGGGGAAGGGGAAAAAAAAATAAGAACCAAGAAACTCATGTAATGGTACAAGATCTCAATGATGAATGTAACTGTATTGTATACCTAAAATGTACCAATAAAGTTAATGGGGATAAAAAAGAGTAGGAAATATTTATTGAGGGATAGACAGCTCCTGCCAGGGAGGGAGGGGTAGGAGGGTACCTGGAAAATGAGTTGCCCAGGAGCCCACTTCTCAAAGAAGTTTTACAGAGCAAGATCACAAGGTGGGTACAAAATCATGAGATAGGCATAAGGTGGGACAAAACTATGGTCAACCAATAAGATTACAGGTATAGTTACTTAAATAATATTGATCTAATGGAGAAGCAGGTCATGTAGCAGATGCACATAAAAGAACAAGGATCTTTCCTCAAAGGGACAGGTCAGGAATCTTTCCTGGAAGGACTGGGTCAGCAGGTCTTCTTGGTCTCCCACACAAGTTGACTGATGTCTATTTAGAATATCAATCATTATCATTCATCCCTTGGGGAAGAATGTAGGTGTAGTCACTTCATCTTTATTTTGGGGCCTTGCCTTCAAGAAATGTGCCTCAACCTCTAGCCACAGTTGTAATGTGTTATTTTTTTCACTGACTTCTTTGAGGGCCTAGCTCTGACTGGCTGCCTATAATATTTTTGCCTAACTTAGTTGTTTATAATGCCAACACAGCCCTGGCTTTAGAGTTCAAAGTCTAAGTGGATGTGCTCACTCAGTAGGATTTATGGTCCCATAAGGGAGAGTTGAGCTGGGGTTATGAAAAAGGAATATGGGGTTAGAATGGGATGAAGACATATGCAAGTAACAATTTCCGGTACTGAGGAGGGCTGTGGCAGATCTCTGGGTCATTCAGTAGACAGATGTGATACCCAATAATATGGGTATTGAATGATGAGGGTTAGCCAACAGCAAAAGAGGAGGAGTATTTCAGGTGGAGCAGAGACATCAAAAGGTAACATAATAGACCTGAAAAATGAAAAGAAGCACTGGGAAGTAGTCTGTCTGGCCACCAGTATCCCTGAAGGTCCATAGAGAGGAAGTTGGAGAAGTCAGTGTGAGCTACATCACCCAGGGCTTTGTAATTCAAGGAAAAGAGCATGGATGCTCTTCTCAGGAAAGTAGGGAGTAAAACTGACAGTTTTAGCATTTGGAAATGGTAAGGGGGCTCCATCTGTGAGTGGAACAGACATGTTTGGAGGCCAAAAACATTTAGATGAGTGTGGGTTCCAGGTAAAAAGCAGTGAGTCTGAGCTAGGACCAAGAGGGTAACTGTGATGTTGGAGAGAAGGAGGTGGGCAAAAGAGATGTGAAGAAGATTTAAAGAGAGATGAGAATAAAGGAAGCTTGGGTACGGACCTGGAGAGAGCTGATGGTGATGTCCAGATTTCTAACTTGGGAGACAATAGGATGCAACAGGGATAGGATATGTGTGCAGGTGAGGAGGTGATGTGCAGAAGCCATCATTCTAGTCTCTAGCTTCCCTTCTGTGGGTGCCTTTCTTTCTCAGCCTCTGCCCTTTCCACACCATCCTCTGTGCAGGGCTGCAGCTTGAGTGAGCTTGTATAACAGATCATGCTCAGCTAGAGGAAGCAACAGCTACAGCATCTCCAACTGTGGCCACAAAGATTGAGGAAATTGCTGAGAGAGAGAGAGAGAGAGAGAGAGAGAGAGAGAGAGAGAGAGAAGCTCCAGTGAAAGAAGCATACTGCATATTCTTCATGGGGTTTCTGGGACTCCCAAAGTCCCTGGGTTCAGAGTTCCCCAGTGAGAACCTTGTCATGTGATCAGTTAACTGCTAGCACAGAGGTCCTGAGGCTTCCAAAATCACAAGAGACAGCTCCAGGGAAGCCTTGTAAACTACTAGGTGACTTTTTCTGTGATAATGGAACATGATCCATTCTGGGAGTCCAGTTCAGACGCTAACTATTGGAGACAAGAATGGGGAGACAGAAAATTCCTCACCATCTAATCAAGGTAAGAATGCTGAAGATATGGGCACAGTAAAGGATCACACCTTCCTTTACGGTCCCCACTAGGCTTCCAGTCACTGACCACAGAATCCTTTGAGATAAAGAAAAGTTCTTTCTTTGGCACCTTGGAGTAAGCATAATATAATTGGCTACTTCCTTTAAGAGGAGCTCTGTGACCTTAAGCAAGTGGCTTTCACTCCCTAAGCCTCATTTTTTAAAAGTCTGTAAAACAGAATCATGATAAGTGACAACTATTTCACAGAGGAAAGCATAGGTGATATGAAAATCAGTGCTCAGCAAAAATTAGGTGTTACGTATTCATTCAATCATTCATTGAACACATATTTTTGAATGCATACTATGTGCCAGACTCTGCTTGGTGCTTGGGAACAAAACTGAGAAAGATCCTCACCTGTGTAGACCTTTATTCTGAAGTGTATAAGTGAGGAAAATGGAAAAGAGGACAACATTCAATAAAAAATAAGTACATTATCTGGTAAGTTCTATGAAATGGATTAAAAATAATTCAGGGAAAGGGAAGAGGGGGCAGGAGTGACCTTGAACAAGTCATTTTGTCTTTCAGTTTTGCTCCATTTATAAATCAGTTACAACTTCTACATCACAAAGCTATTGTGCAGAGTAAATGAGTACAAATCACCAAGAATTATACCTAGGTCTTCATAAAGGCTCAGCAGTAGTGGTCCATATTACCATCATCATCATCATGTTGCAGTATTGTTGGATCAAAACAGACCTTGATAGGATGGGGACATTTGAGCAAAGATGGAAAGGGATTGAGGGAATGAGCTATGTGGTGGAGAGAGAGCATCCCAGGCCCAGGAACCTTCTCTAAGGCTCTCAGACAGATGCAAGGATACCACAGGGTGCAATTAACAAAGTCTGATTCCCACCAAGAAGATTAGAAAGGACTCGAATATCAGCCCTTCTAGAAGTAACTGAGGAAGGAAAAGAACTAGTCAGTGGTTAGGTGACCCTGGGATAACAATATAGAAAACATGGCTATTACTGCAGCAAGGAAGAGAGAGAAGCAACGTATTTCTCCTAGCTGCTAAAAATTCAGTGCTGGCAGTTGTGACCATGCCAGTTGTAATGCTGCCTGCTTCGCGTTGGTGGCAGCCAGGATTCTTCTCGGGCATATGTGAGTCTGAGTGTGTTTGGGTATGCCTCTCTATGTAGGAGGTCATGTGAGTGTGTAAATGTGTGCATCTTTCTAAATGACTGTATCTGTTTGCTTATGATATACTAGTGGTATGTATTCCTGAGTGTTTGTAGGAATAGGACTGTGTCTCTGGTGTGTGTGTGTGTGTGTGTGTGTGTGTGTGTGGTCTATGTGTTTGTGTGTTTAGTGATTTGGGGTAAGACAGTTATCTTTGCTAAAGAGCTGTATATGCACTGGAAGAAGTAGAGAGCCACAGTGCTTTATTTCATATCCATATGTGGCCTTCAACAACAACGTTACTTATCTTTGGAGGCTTCACTCTCTATCCTACTATCTCCTCAGATACGCAGTACTTGTCAAATGCCTAAATACAACACAGCCTCAAACATGTCAGAAATTTAAACAATCATATGAGATAGCATTTATGAGACACTGAGGGTAATGAAATCACCCATCCATCCATTCATCATATTGTTAAGTGTCTGCAGTGTCAGACCACATGTTAGCTGCTGGGAATGCAAAGCAAAGAGGTCACTGAAGGTTGCAGGATTTGGCGACAAGCTGGAGTTTGAATTTCAGCTAATATCCCTTACTGGCTGTGTGACCTTGAACGACTCATTTTATTTTTCTGATGGTGTTACTGCATCTACTAATCAGATAGAGCAACACTTACCTCACAGAACTATTGTGAGAAAGAAATGAATGCAAATCACCTACAAGTTAACTAATTCCTACGATGCTCAAGAATAATATTCAGTATCTTCATCATCATCATCACAGTCATTTGTTTTGTTACTGGCTGCACTGTCTGCCCTCACAAGGCACACATACTGGCAGAAGTTACAATGGAGCTTCCTAGGTCTCTGATCTTATTTTCTGTATGATTCATCTCCCAGATTCATCCAGGTTATTGTTCATAAAACTTTCCTCATAAGGGATTCCCTGACCTCCCACCAACCTGCTTTTTTTATTTCTTTACTACATATATCATTTTCTACAATAATATCACACATATGGTTTTCTTGCTTGTCTGTTTGTCTGCCTCCTTCCATCAAAATAATATTCATGGAAGAATAGTGCCTCCATCTCTCTAGTTTGTTCTGAAAGCAAGTGGGAACTTTCTTCAGTGTCTACAGGAGGGCCTAGTATCAATAAACAAGTGAGAATGTGTTGAGTGGAAGAATGTGTGAGTGAATGAATGAATGAATGAATGAGTGTTATCTGGGCCATTACGGAGTGCTAAAAATTGTGAGTAACTCTAGAGAAACATAGGCTTATTTGTGGAAGCCTTCACAAGACAACATTGGATCAGGGAAATTGTCAGGGTTTTCTAGGGAAAAGCGTGAAGGACCACAAGCATAAAAATACATTCCCAGAGCTGTACCTCAGACAAAGGTCTACTATCTAGAATATATAAAGAATTGAAAAAAATCAGACACCCCCAAATTCAAAGACCCAATTCAAAAATGGGCATCTGAAATGAACAGACATTTCTCAGACAAAGAAGTAAAAGCAGCAAATAAATACATGAAAAAATGTTCAACATCACCGGTCATTCGAGAGATGCAGATGAAAACAATGCTGAGATTCCACGTCACCCCGGAAAGAATGGCTGCTATCAAGAAATCAACCAATAACAAATGCTGGTGGGGCTGTGGGGAGAAAGGAACCCTTCTCCATTGTTGGTGGGAGTGCAGACTGGTGCAACCACGGTGGAAATCAGTGTGGAGATACCTCAAAGAACTAGGACTAGAGGTCCCATTTGACCCAGCTATCCTCTGCTGGTTATCTTCCCAAAAAAATCATACCACAGCGAGATATGTGCACCCATGTTTATAGTGGCACAGTTTGTAATAGCTAAAGCTTGGAAACAGCCCAAGTACCCATCAATTGGAAACTGGATAAAGAAGATGTGTTTTTTTTATAAAATGGAGTACTACTCAGCCATAAAGAATGAGAAACTTGGGCTGGAGATTTAGCTCAGTGGTTTCGCTGCCTGCCTCGCAAGTGCAAGAACCTGAGTTCGATCCCCAGTACAAAAAAAAAAAAAAAAAGAATGAGAAACTAAAGACATTTATAGCTAAATGGATGCATATTGAGGCCATACTCTTAAGTGAAATAAATAGGACACACATGTGTAAATACCAAATAGTTTCTCTAGAAACTGAAAGTGTAAATAAGCTTTAAATTTATTAAAATGAATAATTGATAATTTGAAATAGGAAAGGGTCCAAAGGTGTAGGGATGGTGGGAGGGGAAGGGGAAAGGGAAGAAAGGAAAGGAAAAATTATGAGCAAAGAAAAAAAATGGAAACGAAATCTATGTAAATAGGGAAGGGTGGAGGGGCTAAAGGGTGTACAGGTAATGGGGAAAAAAATAAGAACTAAGATACATCATGTACAGGTACAATCACCCAATGATAAATGTAAACGTATTATATGCCTAAAATGTACCAATAAAAGAATTTAAAAAATACACTCTCACTGTTAGTGGAAGTGTAGACTGGTGCAGTCTGTGGAGATCCCTCAAAAAACTAGGACTAGAGGGACCATTTGACCCAGCTGTTCCCCTTCTGGGTATGTTCCTGAAAGAATTAAAACCATCATACCACAGTGATATATGGATACCCAATAGCGGGACATTTTGTAATAGTTAAATCTTGGAAACAGTTCAAAAGCCAATTAGCTGGTGGTTGGATAAAGAAGATGTGGGGTTTTTTAAAAAAATAAAATGGAGTACTACTCAGCCATAAAGAAAGACAAACTAGAGACATTTATAACTAAATGGATGCACCTTAAGATCGTGCTCTTACATGAAATAAATAGGACACACATGTGTAAATACCAAAATGTTTCTCTGGTGTGAGAAACTGAAAGTGTAAATGAAGTATAATAGACATTGTGAAATAGAAAAAAAAATGTTCAAAGGGGAAGGGGAACTAGGGAGGGGAGTAGGGAAAGGAAAGAGGAGAAAAGATGAAAAAAGAAGGGAAAAACAGAAACAAAGCTTATGTAAATAGGGAGGAGTTGGAGGGGATGGAAGGGAGGGAAGGGGAATGGGAAAAATAAGAACCAAGATAAATCATGTGTAGGTACAAATTCCCAGTAATGAATGTGATCATAATGTGTATCTAAAATGTACGAATAAACTTAATGAATAATTTTTTGAAAAGCATCTAGTCACCACTGTGCTTTGTAAAACCAAACAAAATCATCAGTGATCCTCCAAATCACCCTGGCAGATGAGCTGAGCCTCTACACCTGCCCTGGAAGAGTTTGGAAAGGAAGAAATCTCCCACAGTTTTGACTCTATGTAGTCCTAGTCAGTCTTCCAGAAGCATAGGGCCAGCCCTCATTTGCATATAAATGGTCATAATTTTTTAATCATAGATTAATGCCATCTTGTTTGCTTGTCCTTGTGCCTCCCTAGATGGAGAAACAAGACAGACTTATGATTCATGACTGACAACAATTAAAACCTACAGACATACAGCACTTCTCACTTCCTATGTCTCTTAAATTCACCTTCTTCCTCCCTCCCCTTAGTGGCAGGAAATGCCATCTTGGTTGAGAGGTAGTAGTTAGATGTAAGAATTCTAGATTCATGTGTTTGATTTTCAAATCCTAGGTCCTCTACTCACTCCCTGTGCAGTTTCACCTTTCTATAACCGACCTCACTATTTGTAATGTGGATAAAATGTAATAAAATCATGTAGGTTTTTTGCAATGATTAAAGGAATCCATGCACCTAAGGTACAAACATAGAGCAATTTTTTTAGATGTGAAATTATCATTTTACTACTTATACCATATTGGATGACAATATGAAGAGCTGACTCTGTTCAAATCATATAGACATTCAAAATTTCACTCTCAAGTAGAGTGGAAGAGAGAAATGAAGCCACCATATTGGAATGTTCATATAGACTGGAACCTGATGATGCTCATAGTGAGAAAGTCCATATTTCCCCCAGGATAAAACTTTGCTTGGAAAATAGTCTGGCTATCAATGAAGAGAAGATCGTCACTCTGAATCTCACTAATAACTGGCATTTTAACAACTAGAACAGCACTAGAGAAATCAGTCACCGATGAGTAGATATGTACTTGAAGCTGCTGGTTTCTGTTTCAGTATTTCAAGTGCTCTTGTTCTCAGATAATATGTGGGGAAAGGTGGGAAACACGTGGAAGTGGAGTGTACATTTATTGGATCCCTCTTGCAGATGGTTTTTCTGCTTTATCTCATTCCACTTTCTCTTTGCCCTGTGAGACAATCTTTGTTATCCCAGTTTCCAGACCAGGAATTTGAGGCTGAAAAAGGTAGATAATTTGCTCACAACTGATTAGGGAGAGCCTAATTGTTAGCCCCATTTGGTAGACATTTTTGCCAGGAGTTATTTCCTAAGAATCTAGAATCATTTATCTGAATGTATAGTCAGTCAGCCATTTGTAACTATCAAATCTAATAGCATCATGAACTCAACATGTCAAAAACTATACCCAAAATCTCACTCCATTTCAACCCACCCTCTTACCACTGATCTGCTCCTTCTACTTTTTTTGCAAATCATTGTCTGCTGTGGAGAGTCACTCTAGAGTCTTCCCTCCATCCACCTGTTACAAATTACTGGATCTTGTCTACCTTCCTATTGAAGGTATCAAGTCTGACCCTGCTCCATCTCCACCATTAAGTCATATTATCTCCCACCAGAAGTAGGTAGCAGCTACATTCTTCTTGGTGTCCTTGGCCTGTATTTGTTTCTCTTATTCATTCTTTCTGCTCTGCCAAGATTATCAGAAAAAGCAAGTGAGTCTTGCCACTCCCCACTGTCCACATGTTGAGAATCAAACACCTTATCAAGGCATCTACAATATGACTCAACACTATTTCCTAGTACATCTCTTCTCTCACAATGCTTCAAAGAAATTTTCAATGATTTCTCTAATATTCAATGACTTTTCATTTTCCTGATTTTTGTTTTAAAAATCTTGTAATCCTGTAATCATTATGTACTGCAAACATGTACTAATAAAAAGGAAAAAGAATAATCAGCTCCAATGTCTTTTCTATTGCCTACCTCTTAATTACCAAACCCCATAGTGAATGTCATGTTTATCTCACCAACTTCCCTAGACAAATTCAGCACTTCACATATACTTTTACTTATACATGGTCTCAGACCATGACAATTTTTGCATACACAAAAATCACCCAGTAGAATATGAGCATCTTAGAGATAGATATTTTTTCTCATTCTTCTCTGTCTCTTTAGTACCTAGCCTGATATTTTTAGACAGTGAGAATTATAATGCAGATATCATTTTGTGTGTTAACATAAACATATCATAAACAGACTCCCACTGAGCTGTGCAGTCTTCCTAATTATCCTTTTAATTGCTGCATAATATTTCTTCCTGCTGATGTTCCATAATTACTTAAACATTTAATTCAAGTCATTAAATTCAACAAACATTTGCAAAATTCTTAACATGTGTCAGGTACTATGCTAGATGCTGGAGACACTGAGGGGAATCTTCCCCCCAAAGACTTCAGATGCCAATGTAGACCTCATAATGTAGTGGGTGCTGTAATAAAGATATGTCACCAATAGATCATGGATTAGAGACAATGGGTAAGGTAGAATTTTACTTTTTCTGAAGAGTTTTGGAAAAAGTAAAAGCACATGAGATATCTGAGTTTTAAAAGCTGAGAGAAGCCTATGAAAAAGGAATAAAGAAAAAAGAAAGAGGGATAGTATAAATTACTAAATCCTCATATAAGGGGCAGAGCTAGCATTTGAACATAAATGGACCAATTCTAAGAACCCTAAGAACATGCCACCATCTCCTTCTGCCAGTGAACTTCTACTCACTCAACAATGCACTGCTTTGCCAGCTCCACTCTGCCATCTCACCTCTCAGTTCTACTTTTATTCAGTCCTGATGCATTTTGCAGAGCTGAGTTGTGCTGGCAAATTTTCTCCAACCCACATTCTCCTTAGGTCCAATAACTAACGTTTTGCAAAGTATGAATTTTTCTTTTTGGTTTTACAAAATAAGTTCACTAACACGATGCATCCTCATCTTTTGTTCCTGTTTTCCAGAAAAGTTGCAATCTTACCAAGGAAACATGATTATACAGAAAATTCCTGGTAAATATTAGGGTCTCATAAAATAGTAAATGAATATATGACCAACCAAGGGTTAAATGCTTTAGTTTGGATGTGTGGAAAGTAAAGAAGAAATAGCACAGAGCAAAAGGCATTGGCAGGTTACATTATCACATTGACAGAAACAAAAATAATTTTAAAACCCAAGTTAGCATCTTGAGACCTACTCAAGGGCATTGCTGTTTATGAGATCAACCGTGCCAAGTGTATTAGCAGCTGTGAAATCAACCCTACCCTGTGACACACTATTTAATCTAAGAAACCCATTCAAATATGGAAAAACAACAGATATTATGGACCATTTTCTATATTAGAAAAAGTCTGGAAGCAATCTAAAATGTCCACCAATTGGGAGTGGTTAAATAAATTAATATGTGAACTGGAAGGAGTATTATGAAATCATTAAAATGGTAATTAGAAAGATTATGTAGCCGCATGGAAAAACATTTACTATATAATATTAAGTGGGAAAAAAAGTCGAATACAAAATTGAATCTAGGCCATCACTGCAATTATGTAAAACTGTGTGCACATGAGTCAAGACAGCAGAGGAAGAGGCCCGCACGTGACCAGCTGTTTGGAGCTATTGTATTTTTCCTTCAAATACGCCCTTTGATAGACTGCATATTCTCTAGTGTGGTCTATGTTCTCCAGCCTCTAGGGGGAGCTCAAGGTTTCCCCGACCCCAGCCTCCTCTACCCACCCCTGGCGAGGCTGAGCAGTCTCCAACAGGAGCCAGGGGCAGTCAGCTAAGAACTCAGCTTCTAGCAGACCTTATGAAGGGACTAGGAATAGAACTGAGCCAGAGCAAGTTTTCCCTTGTCCTTTTTTCCCTTGGTCTTTTCTGCTCACAGATATTGATCATTCTTTTGGAAACATTTGGTTTCTTAATTGTTTTTTCTCTCTCTCTCTCTCTCTTAAATCTTACTTCTCTCTTTTGGTTACTATATTAATCGAGGCTGTCACTCATCTGGGAAGGAATTACCATCTCTAACTCTCTTAATTAAAAAACAGAAATTATACTGTAAATATATTTGCACAACAAAGAAGATATGTCAATTTGGTTCCATAATTTCTTTAAAAAAGAAAAGAAAAACTACAGAAGTTCCCATCAATAGAAGACTAGTTGACAAAGTATGATACATCAAGACCCAGCTATTCCCCTGCTGGGTATCTTCCCAAAAGGATTAAAACAATCATACCACAGCGATATATGTGCACCCATGTTTATAGCGGCACAGTTTGTAATAGCTAAATCTTGCAAACAGCCCAAGTGCCCATCAACTGGAAACTGGATAAAGAAGATGTGGGGCTTTTTATAAAATGGAGTACTACTCAGCCATAAAGAATGAGAAACTAGAGACATTTATAGCTGAATGGATGCACATTGAGGCCATACTCTTGAGTGAAATAAACAGGACACGTGTGTAAATACCGAAGTTTCTCTAGTGTGAGAAACTGAAAGTGTAAATAAGGATTAAAATGATTAAAATGAATAATTGATAATTTGAAATAGGAAGAAAAGGTTCAAAGGGGTAGGGGAAGTGGGAGGGGAAGGGGAAAGGAAAGAAGGGAAAGGAAAAATTATGAGAAATGGAAAAAATGGAAACAAAGTCTTTGTAAATAGGGAGGGGTGGATGGGGTGAAGGGAGGACAGGGAATGGGGAAAAAATAAGAACCAAGATGCATCATGTACAGGTACAAGTACTCAATGATGAATTTAAATGTATTGTATACCTAAAATGTAGCAATAAAAGAATTTAAGGAAAAAAAGTATGATACATACTTTTTGTAATTTTAGTTTATTAGTCCATGTGTGCAGCACATAATGTTTACATTCCTTGTGGGAAGTTGGCATATGTACATAACACATCTCATGCCTTTTTTCACCCCCTTTTCCCTTCCCACCCTTCCCCATCAAGCTATCTCTTGATTCACTTGCTTTTTTTGGATTTTGCACATTTGCCATACATAATTAAATACTAGAAAACTATTTTTAAAATAAAATATGCATATGGGCTGATAAAATTTTCTAGTATAAAGTTTTCAGTTTTGGATAGGAGAGTAAGATACAGAATAATCTGTGTGTGTGTGTGTGTGTGTGTGTGTGTGTGTGTTATCCAATGGATGAAGAGAAATATTTGTCTATATATTCTGGGTGAATGGGCATGGATATAAGAATATGTAAGAAAATTATAATATGATTACCTAAAAAGAAAAGAATTTGGGGAAAGTGTAGCAAATCTTGGTTTTTACTCCATTTTCTTTTACATTATTTTGTTTTCCATGTACACATACTAGATTTGTACTTTTCTAAGTGAAATTAGAGTAGGATTTAAGGGTAAGGAGGCTGAGACTTAAACTCAGCAGATTCTATATCTATAGTATGATCTATATTAAGATGCTCTCATATGTCCCAAATATATTCCAGCCCAGCTCAATATAATCAGAAATCAGAGAGAGATTTGGATTCAAACCTAGAACACACATCTACCACCACCACCACTACCACTTCTAGTAATGCTAATAACATTATCAATTTAATGGTATTAAATGCATTTAATAATATATAAATATAAATCAAAAGAAAACTAAAAGTAACTAATATTCAATACTTGAATAAAAATGTACGAATAGTTTACTTTATTGTTAGAAAAGAGAAATTTCACAAATGAATCTATTTTAAGTCAGATTTGACAAGAAAAAAAAAATGAAAAGTCCATTTAAAGTAGGACAGGGCTGGTCCTTGCCTGTAGTTGCAAATTGACTTCCTATTAAACTATGACCCATTACAAATGAAATTTAGCTGGCTTTGTTCATTGGAAATTGCTCTCCTCAAATATCTCTTTGCCCTTAGATTTCCAGACCCTTTATTTTTCCCTCTATGAAGTTTTAAAATCCATCCATTCTGCTATTTTAAAATATTGCTTCTGAACAGGGAAGGTTGGAGAGTGAAGGGTGAGTGTGGAAGCAAGAGGCAGAGGAATGAATGCAGAGAGATTTACAGTACAGGCCGGAGTTCAGACGTAGCCTTGTCCTAAAGCGGCACTCAGCCTGATCTCCTTTTCACGTGTAGCCTCATTAGGGAGTCAAGGCTGCTTTAGTTTTCCTGGGGTGCAGTCACTTCATGGAGGAACCAAGTACTATATCTCCAACACAGCACAATTTTTAGAAACCAAATGAAAATGGGAAAAGCACTAGTATACCAACTAAGGATACCTAGTTTAAGCATCCACAGCAAAAAGGAATTATACCTGAGACTACTTCTTCTACTGTGTGGTCTAGTAGTCACCCTTCAGTGCCATCCTTGAGGAAGACCATGGCATGTAGCCAGAGTTAACAGAGGGCTTCATTGCTTACAGATGGCTTCCCTACATAGGCCTGTAGAGTGTGTGTAAGTGGAACACAGATTAGCAGGTGATGGTTCCCATGTCCTGGTGTGTAAAGCTCAATCAGTTAATCCACATGCCAACACACTTAATGGTTCTCAGAGCTTGCTCCAAAAGTTCATTGACAAATGAATGTTGAATGATTAATGTCTAGTATCCCTCATCACAGAGTTAGTATTTAGATCTGTTGGGTCACAAAGAATGTTGGTTCTAACCAAGACCTTGTATGTCCTCATTTTCAACATTTCTTGTTTGAAATACAGACCATCTATTCCCAATAAAAGCACTATTATAAAGAGATGATTAGATGATTAGAACTACAAATAAACATTATATAAATGCATAGCTATATGTACAGTGCAATCCTGTGGCCCAACAATCAGTTTGGGATGGTCTAGTAATTAGTGCTACTTAGAAAAAATACTGTATTTCAATGTCATTTTCTGCAAAAATAGTGTTAGTAACACTGACCCTCTGAGATCACAAAGGGGAATAAATCAGATATTGTTCACAAAGGTTCCTGGTCCCATGCTAGTAGAATTCCCTTTACTGCTGCATCTTCCAAGAATTCCTAATTCACTGGCACTTCAAATATAACCTTACTTCTAGCTGCTTGAGAGCTTCTTAATACATCAAGAGAAAGTCAATGTTAAGAACTTATTTTTTGCATGTGATCCCAATTTTTCATACATAATGTCTTGCAAATCCTCAATGCCAACTGACTTGTCACTGAGTTCTTCCTAGATGTGAGTTTGCAAATATCCATTTTTAAAATGAATACCTTACTGCTAACTTATTTTGGAAAAGAATTCTATTTTCCTCCAAATAAATATATTGTGAGTAATTACTATATTTCCATTTCCTTTACTCTAGAACTCTTTAACCAGAAATCAATGGACTAAGTTAGTACCTATTATATATTTTGGATAGAACTGGCTATAATACTAGTCCCGTGTGTTACTAGCACTGTGATGGAAAATTTATCCAATATCTCTGATCTTCAATATTTACATAAAAAATAAGGGTAATTATATTACTACAAAGTGATTGAAAGATTAAATTATACAATGCATCTGCAGGCCATGATATAATTGTTGTTGTTCTTATATATTACTTTATAAGCCTCTGTTTTTACATTTTCAACATCACTTCTATGTGGTCATTCTCTATTGTCATTTTTACCAAAACTGGTAGATTAGCAAAACAAACATTTGAGGTAAATTTTTTAAACCAGTGCAGTATCCAGCATACAGCATTACATGTAGGTAGCAGAGTTAGTGAAATTTTGTTGGCAAGTTAAATAAGTGATTAAGTCCAAGCACCCAATCAGTGTTCTGAATTCTCTCTAAAGCACATTTGACAAGTGCTCATTGGTGCTGTTTTTGGACACACTTAGTCTGTAGAAACTTAAAACTATGCAGATTACATTTATAAAAGATATAGCAAAAATGTAGCTTGTGAAGCCACTTTCCAACCCTAGACCCATGGCACAATGAATTAATCTATCTGAGCACTCTGCAAGGATCCAGTATCCTTATCTCTGACCAACAAAGCAGAGCACTCTTCCAAACTCCAAAGGTCAGGGAGGTCAGCCTGACAGTCATCAGCTGCTTCTTTCTGCTTCTGTTGTGGCCCTCAGAGCCAGGCAAAAAAAAAGCCTAATTGTCGTCTCAGAGATCTGCTAGCAGATCAACCCTCAGTAAGAAATACTCATTTGCAACCTCACACACAGATTCCAGAGATGTGAATAAGAAACAGGTGTTCTTCACAAATTTGTTCATGAAGAAGGAAGAGAAGAGGCCACTTGTTCCATGAGCTATTATTAAAATAAATATCATTGGCTAAAAAGCCAGAAAAATTTAGGGACCACCCAGGCAAATGACACATTGCCAACTCCACTATATCATTACTAACTGGATATTCTAACACTTTCTGTAGCATTTCATAAAAATATCAAGCACCAAGTGATAGAGTGTCCAAACAAGCTTGTCTTCAGATACTCATGGTGCCTGGTTCTAGGTAAACATCTCCAACCACATCCTTTAGAATTTTTCTTTCCTCTTATCCAAGCATGGTAATTTATGTTCATTCTCACTCTCTCTCACTCTCACTCTTTTTCTCTTTTTCCCCTCTTGTTTCACTTTCCTTTTTCCTTAATGGGAACACAGGAAGGCTTTTGCTGGATCAATCATGGGACCTCTTGAAATAATCATAGTTTAAGGTTGAAATGTCAAATCCAGGGAGCTTCACTTAAATTTGTTTTGAGCGCATCCCTAGAAAAGTATAAAATTCCAAAGACTTTATTTTTGAGGCTCTGTTGTAGTTCTCACTGAGATTTGTTATAAAAGTGACACAAAATTATGACCTTGAACTTATTCAGGAAGGTGGGACAGAAAGAGAGGGGACCTCCAAACTCCCAAAGGATGAGCAACACTGATTTCTACAAAATCAGATTTCTAGAAAAAAGTTGTAAGTGATCTAAACCAAGCCATTTGTTCTGCTCTGGAAGCCTCAGCTTTATTGTGTATAAAAGAGCAATGATCCATTGTGGTTATTACTCATCAGCCACCTATCAGTTGTTTAAGGTGCCAGAGAAACAATGATGAAAGCCACTTTCTACAGCTACCCAAAGCACTTGGCCCTGCAGAGATATTGTATTCATTTTCTATTTTTGATATAATAAATTAACAAAAACTTAGTGGCTTAAAGTAACAAAATTTACTGTCTCATGGCTCTGGAGCTCTGAAATGGATCTCATAGGACTAAAGTCAAAGCACTGATAGGGTTTTGTTCCTTCCAGATGTTTTAAGGGAGAATCCATTCCCTTGCCTTTTCTCCCTTCTAGAGGCCTTTTACATACCTTGGCTTGTCACACCTTACTTCTTCTTCTTCAAAGCCAACAGCATAGCATCTCCAAATGTCACTGTGAAACCTCTTTCTTCTGTTTATTTTTTTCAGTGCGTGTTAGTTATACAGAATAGTAGGTCTTGTTTCGACATTTGTGTATGTATATAACATACTTCAGTCTTACCCTCCACTATCTCCCTGCCCCTTTACTTTCCCTCCCCCAATACCCTTTCTCTTCTTTAATGGTCTCCTTACTATTTCATGTCATCTCTCTTTTTAAATTTAATTTTTTTTTCAAGATTGCTCATATGAGAGAAAACATGAAATATTTGATTTTCTGAGTCTACCCTCTTTCAGTTAACATTATGGTCTTTAGTTCCATCTATTTTCTTGCAAACAACATGATTTCATTCTTTTCATGGCCAAATAATATTCCTGTGTGTGTGTTTGTGTGTGTGTGTGTGTGTGTGTGTGTATTACCTTTTTTAACCCAATAATAACTTGTTGGGCACCTAAGCTGTTTCCATAGTCCAATTATTACAAATTACACTGCTATAAATACTTAAAACTTTGGCAAAACTAAAGAAACAACAAAGTGAAGCAACAGCTTATAGAACGGGAGAAAATCTTTGCTGGCTAATCTCCTCTTTATAATGACCCTACTGATTACATTGATACCATTATGATAATCCAAGGTAATCTTGCATCTCAAAGTCCTTAATTTAATCACTTCTACTAAATCTCTTTTGGCATACAGCATAATATGTTCACAGGCTTTGAAGACTAAGATACGGTTATCACTGAGGGAACCCTGCTCTGCCTACCACAGATGCCAAAGCAAAACAATGGGCTGGATCCACAGTGAGAAAGCAAGGAGGGCAGCTGAAGGAGAGAGCCGGTGCCACTGGGCTTGATACTGTCTTTTGCAAGCCCCGTTACTTTGTCATCACAGACCCCAAGGGAAAGGGGGCAAAGAAATCCCAGTTTTAAGATACAGAGATTGAGACTCAGACAGCTGACATGGTATTTCCAAGACTCACACAGTTATTCCAAGCAGATCAAAACCTAAGCTATTTCCACAGCACCCTGCCACTGGCTACACCACAAGTGTCACGTGGCAGATATGTTTAGCGAGATTTTATGATTCAGTCAGCGCTGTCCACAAATATTAACTTACAGTTGGTGAATTCTCAAAGTTAAAGGTTGAAATTTTTTTGTTATTCCTCAAAGGTGAAACTTACTTCATGAAATAGCTTTCTCTTTAGTGGGAAGTAAGTGAAAACATTCCTGTATTTTTGGCTGACCCAAAAGAAATGCTATTTTCAAAGAGTCAATAGTTTTCACCTGTGCCTACTATATTACATTTCAGTACTTTAGAGGAGGTTTTTAAAGAATATCCAAAAATATCAAAAGGTAAAACATTTTCTATATGGAAAACTATTTTAAATCTCTTAAATGAGAGGTTAGTCAAGGGTGAGAGAAGCAGTGTAGAATGAAATAACTAGTATCTTATTCCCCATGTCTTGCATTTCTGAGCCAAATTGTATTGAGTTTTAAAAGAAAGAGACTTGGGATTTGGAATAGAGGACAAACATCTTATAGAAATGCTGCAAGAAAAAATCATACTTCATGACTCCTGGCCAGAGAGAGCAGCCCTCTCTGTCCACCCTAAATTAGGCTAAGAGGTTTTTCTTTGAAATAAAATGGACTTTTGAAATTGTGAGTTATTAGAGTAACTCACATTACTTATTTAGAATTCTGAGTAAGGCCAACAATAGGGGCAGACCTTGTTATCTTTTTCCCTTCTTTATTTTTCTATTGTACAATATGGTATTATACATGGTTCTGGGAAGAGACATGATGGACAGCATTTTATAAAGACTTATTTTGCTTTAAAAGCTCTACAATTTGCTTCAGTGCCAAATTTAGAGTTGACCGTCTGAAAAAGGCATCTCACTTCTGAAAGTTATTGCCAATTTTACAAATAAGTCAATAATTCACTGATTTCAATAATAGGCCTGAAAACTTAATTACCGCTTGGCCCTTTTGCTACCTTAACCAGAATATACAGCATAGTCAAGGGCCAAATCCAAGTCTCAGAAATAAAGAAAGATGCACATTTCAGGTGAACTACTTTAGTTTAGAATGAGTTCTAAAAGGCAGAAAGAAGATTAAGCTGTGGGGATTCTGATCACTATCCATGTGGGCAGAATGGGGAAGAAACTAACATTTTAAAAGTATATTATTTTGTCATTTATGTGATCTTCACAATCATACTTTAGAGATAGCAGGTTAAGAAAATGAGGGTCAGAAAATCAACAAAGGTACATTTTCAGATCCTGTACCTCTAACGTTGAAACTAATATATTCAAATTAGTTAAACATATGTGATATTCAGCTAATCTATTATTCAGGATAAAAACTAAGAGATCATTTCGGTCCAGAGCTAGAGTTTATCTCTGTGCATTGCTGATAAATACAGAGAAGTCCCTCTGAAGAGAGAAAAGGAGAGACAAGGGTCAAATGCCAGGAACAGACTTTTCCATCATCTCTATATTCAGAGATCAATGCCCTTTCTTATCACATACATAATAAATATAATAATTACTATTAGGTTATGAAAATAAGCTAACTAAACATATTTTAAATTATCTCCCATTTATATAAGGTCCTTCAAACCAGTATGTAGGTAAGTAGATAGATGAGAAAGAGAGAGCGTGCGAGCTTTATTCTGCTGGAGCTAGAATTTCAGACTAGGTGACTTTAACAATAGAAATGTATTGTTTCATGGTCCTGGAGGCTAGAAGTCCAAGATCGAGAAACCACTCAAGTTGATGTATGTTGAGTATTCTCTTTGTGACTGGTAAATGGCCACCTTCTCCCTGTACCCCTATGTGCTCCATCTTTTGTAAACATGTGAAGAGAGGCATATCATTAGTGTCTCTTCCTTTGCCTTTAAGGCCCCGTTCTCATAGATAAAGGCTGCACCCTTATGATCTAATTTACTATTAATTGCCCTTACAGCCATATTGGGGTTAGGATTTTGACATATGAGTTTATGAATTTTGGGGAGGGGTACTCAGTTCAGTTCACAGCCTATAGATGATAGAGATGATAGATAGATAGTGAGTGTCCTCCCATGAAGTTTGTTTCATGCCATCAACTCTGTTACCGGACTATTTTCTTTAAAATCTTCTAGAAGATATTATTAATAGTACCTATTTCTTAGTGTTGACTGAAAATTAAATAACACAAGGTACTTAAATGTTTCCTTCTGAAGACTGTAGCACTTTTGTTTCTGGCCAAGTATAATGTGTCCCTTCCAATAAGTTTCTCTTGATTTTTGCCTCATTCACTGCGGTGGTATCTTCACAACCTTTCTCGTTGCTGAGTCAAAATACTCAACACCCAAAGTTAAAGGAGGAAAGATTTATTTAGCTCACAGTTTATAGAGGTTTCAGTTCATAGTTGCCTGGATCCAAGGCAGGGTGGCCTGGCAGAGGAGAAACAGTTCATGGAGGGCAGAAGGCAGCAAGCAGGAAGTGACAGCAACAACCCTCTTTCTTCCCTTATATTCTATCCAGGCTACTGGATGGGTAGCACTCATTCCAGGGTGGGATACCCTTAACCCTAACATCACACCATGAATCAATCCCAGCATCACATCCTTAATCCTGGCAACAGACATTCCAGATCCACCCACCTCCAAAAAGCTCCACTTATGGCCTCATGAGGCTTTGGGGAAACATCTAGACACAAGCCACAACACCTGGCCAAGCTGAGCAATATGTCTGAATCTGTAGAAGTAAAGTGTGCTAATCAATTCTGCCACTGGAGCTCCCCAAGGTACCTGTTTTGAGGTACTTCCCTTTTCCTTGAATATAGTTAGTGTATCATGTTTTAATTATAACATTAGATTTTGAGCTCAGTGAAAGCAGGAAAAATGTATCACTAATGATCTTCAGCAACCATATAGACCCTAAAGCATAGATAATGTTAAATGAATAAATGCAAAATGCCTAGCATGGTATCAAAAATCGAATATTCATGCTATTTCATGTCCAGAAAACACTAAAAATTCAGTGAGTATTAACCACTGAAAAGCTGTTTTAGTTACTTCAAGTCATAGGAAGTTTTAAAATGATTAAAATTGTGGGTGTGAAGAATCTAGTGTTTCACTTTTATAATGACTTGTTATTTTTGAAATTCACAACTTGGATAGCAAAAGAAATGAAAGTTTCAGTTCCAGAACTTTTCATGCTCCACCACAACATTGCCTAACACAGAATTAATTTCAGACAATTCTCCTTTTCAAGAGCTTTCTTGACCTAAAGTTTGTTTATTCTCTATTATCACTGCACATTAGTCTTGCAGAAACATTAAACATTATTTTTGGAAACTCAAATGGGAAATTTTGTCCCTCAAAGGCAATGCCCACTGTCCAGTGGGACTGACTCCAGCTGAGGCCCATGGTTGTATTCAAATCAGCAAATCACTGGAATAGTCTCAGCATAGGGAAGCATCCCTCATAACTATCCCTTTGTTTTCATTAAAAACTAACTTTTACCTTTTGTGATATATTTATTGATTTTTTCCTCTCCCTATAATTTTTTGAATCCTTCAAAGGAATTTGATGACAAAGGAGGTATTCCCACCAGATTTTCCAGAATGTTCCATAGACTCACTCAATTGACATGCCCCAGCAGATTAGGTAAAAGACCCAGAAAAAAATATAATTAGGTCATCATTTTTTTTTTCCACTCACAAGTCTAAGATCCTATGTTTTGCTATATAGCAATGAGGAAAGACACCTACTAAATTCATGGTGGAATTTTACAGCCTTAAAGGGTGGAATGCAGTTGTTTCCTATTTTGACTATGTATTGATGTCATCTAGAAAGATATGAAAAATACTAATGCCACTCCAGATATTTCTGTCTAATTGTCAATGCTGACAGTGGAACTTTAAAACATCCTTAGTATTTCAGGTCTGTAGCCCAGGCTCTGAAGTCTACAGCTGTGATTCTCATTCCTGGATATACCTTGGAATATGGAGAACTGTGCAAACATCCCAATCTTTGGCCGCTCCCAGGAAATCAGTGCGTCTTCAACTTTAACCTACATCAGAATCATCCAGAGAGCTTCTTAAAACACAGCTTTGTTGGACTCCAGTGTTTCTGATTTAGTTTGGTTTGATAGGCCTGAGAGTTTGCATTTCTAAGGAGTTCTCTTTTCTGCTATTGTGATTGATCCAGGGAACCACTTTCAGATTGATTGTAGTAGGTATTGTGATTTATTTGGTCCAGGGAACTTTATATTTCTGTCCAGAAAACATCTTAACTCTACACCCATGTTCTGTCTGCCAGTCCTTACCAGTTAGGTCACCCTGGGTTTGTAATGGAGATTCATCATGACTATAGTTTGAGTAGTTTTTTATAATCCCTCCCCCAGCCTTTCCAGGTCAGTGTAGTAGAGGGGACAGAGCACAAGATGAGCCTGCTTTGGATTCCTAATTATGTCACTTAGTACAGGTAAATGTGGATAAATCCTTTAGGATTTTGTATAATACTTTTCAGATCTTGAGGCCAGTGATATTCTAATTTTGTAAAGTTACCTGAAAAAAAATAAAATTACTTGAAAAGCTTTTCTTCTTATTTTATATTTTGAACCAGTTTTTCTAACATTGATGTTATCTGTTCCTCAGAAATTTCAAATTCACTGCTGACTCTGGAGCCATTTCTGGAAGTAGATTTTCAATAGCTTTCTGTTTTGCTTTTGCTGTTTTGTTTGTTTTTTTTTGTTTTGTCTTTCGAGACAGCTTGCCATGTAGTTTAGGTTGGCTTTGAACTTGTGGCAATCCTCCTGCCTCAGCCTCCTGAGTGCTAGGATTACAGGCATGTACCACATAAATATTATTTTGAAAGTTATTTTTGATCATATATATTACCTTAAAAATCATCCCTTAGAGATATTTTTTTCCAAGGTACTGGCTTAAAAAATACTTTAAAATATTTTTAATCTTTGAATATGTGTATCTATGCTTTTTTCCAAATGCTAGACCTGTATGTTTAGTACATGAATTTTAGTTCATTTGTTAATGCTTAAATAGTCAGTATATGAATTTTCTTGAAGAATAGCTATAGCTAATGTCTCTAGGTTTGTATAAGTTCTATTCTGTTTATGGAAGTGCTGTGATAGAGAAAGAATTTATTAATTTTCTTTGAACAATAAAAAATAAGGCATTCTTGGGCGGGAGATTTAGCTCAGTGGTTTCGTCACCTGCTGCACAAGCGCAAGGACCCGAATTCAATCCCTGGTCCAAAAACAAACAAACAAAATTAGACACTCTCTTTTAAGGCACTCCACAGGATACATACATAGATGCATAGATATATGTCTCAAATTATAAATGAATACATGAATGTTACCTTTATGTAGTACAATGATTTACATACTCTTATTTTTAGGTATTTTATTAGAATAAGAGAGATTAGTATAATTTTTAAACTACAATAAATGAAAAATGTTCCTCTTTTTTAGTGAAAAAACTTTGGTTGTTTAAAACATTCATTTTAAAACTTTAATTTGCATCTGGCTGGTATATTGAAACCAAACATCTTATTATTTTCTATTTTTAAAATATTTCTTCAAAATGTATGCATGCTTATTGTGGAAAATGTTAGAGACATGAAAAAACAAATTTTAAAATACCATGATACATGCATTGATAGTTATTATTTAGGAATAAACTCTGCATATACTTTTGTAACCTCATTTTTTCTTTTTCACCTAATAGTTAAAGAAAAATTTGTAATATTAAATACATTTCTTATTGTGTAATTTTAATGATTTCAGAACATCTAGCATTACAGTATTTACATTTTAGCCCTGCACATATCATAAGTATTGTCTTAAAATTTTCATATTTTAAATAGTGCTACAATGAACATCCATACATGTTCATGTTTGTGTATATGTACATAATAGTGCTCTTATAAGAAATGTCTAAAATGGAAAATCACTGTGAGTTATAAATATGAAACTATACAGAAATGTCTATTTTGTCTATATTTCTTTTAAATAGCAGAGAGTTACAGTTTTTAAAAATACAATAACATGCTTTGTATGTATTTTTCTATATTTTTCCTTTGTTATTATTTTCTAGCTTTGATTTAGTTTTACTGTTTATTCAATTTGCAGTTTGTTTTCTTTCCTTTGTAAAGAAAACAAATTACTGGGGAATAGAAAGGGATGGGGTCTAATTAACCACAGTTATTTATTATTTAAATGTTAATTAGACCCTAAACACTTTTATACCCTAGTAATTCTGAAGATATTTTACTTCAGCTGAAAGTGCATCACTGCTTCAGCTCCTTGTTCATCAAGCAAAACTAGTTGGCTCCTAGTTCTCAAAACATGGTCATGCATGCCTTGCTTAGAATCATTTTGTGCTGGATGTTAGAAATCCACTTTACTAAGCCCTGCAATCAGGCCCAGTGAATGAGCATCACCTGGGACTATAGCCCAGGAATCTGCATTTTTGTAAGTACCCCAAGTAAATTTTGGACACAGGCAAGCTTTAGAACTTCTGATTTCAGTTTTTCTTTTTAGCAGGATATACAAGGGGGAATTAAAGATAAATCCTTCTCTGAGAGTAAGCTGCATTTTCCATGGTTCTATTGTGTTCTTATTACTTATCTGAATTAAAATGAGACAGATATTTGGGGGATGGCTAAATGGAAACTCTGAGCACTGTTTCTTCAGTGGCTTTTAAAGATATTCTGTGTCTTCTTACCAAACCTCCCTGGATGACCTCAGTCCTGAGGAGAATTAGGCAGTTTCAAACCAACCACTTTCCTTACTTTTCCTAAAGACTAAGTAACTATTAGAGCAGACATTAAACCATAACCACCACTAGCTACACAAGATGACTCAACTCAGCTTATAATTAGGGGAAGAAAAAGCCAGAGGAGGAGTTGCAGGGATCAGGGCAAGGCCACTGCTTGAAAGTCTTCCTCCCGAGGATAGCAGGCTCTCATCAGAAGTCAGCACCAGTCCATGTCCTCGGACACATCTGATGTCCTTCAGCCGACTGGACCCTCATGTGTCTGGAAATACTTCAGTCTTTGAAGGACAAACAAAATAGACTCAGATATTACCATACACGTTAAAGTTGGATGATCAAGAACTGCCTCCTGGGTGGCATTAAAGTGGGAAGAAACCATAGACAAACGTTTGGAGTATTTGGAAAAATTCAAGAATGACAAGTTATTTTGAAGCTAGCAGTAGTCCTAGGTTAAGAAGCTCTCATACCTAGCAGGAAGAATGATGGAGCCAGGAAATGAGGAAAGTAAAATATCTAAGGTAGTTTACCTGAAGTAATACTAACTCATCAGAGACAGGGAGTTTGGGGACACAGTGGTAGGGATTGTAAAGGAGGCATTCCTGGAAAATCCTCAGCAAAGTGATAGGCTTCTATCATCTGAACCCTGCTCTTTCCTCCAATGTCAACTCCCTATGTACCATATTGCTAAAGCTGTCTGCCACAGCCAGGCTTCTCCAAAGTCCCTGTGTACACTTGCTCCTCCTACCATATTTCAAACAATAGCTGTTATTTATAGATGTGCACGAATGTATTCTTTCGTCCTATTTGATGAATTCCAGGTCACTAACAAAAAAATGACACAACATCTCGATATTTTTTAAAAGTATTTACTATCTCATCTGTAGAAATATAGATGGAACTGAAGGACATTATATTAAATGAACTAAGCCAGGCAGAGAAAGAGAAATACTGCATGTACTCACTTACATATGGAGCTAAAACAGTTGATTTCACAGAAGTAGAGAGTAGAATAGTCATCATTAGAGGTTAGGAATGGTAGAGGTGAGGTAGGATAGAGAAACTGAATAACAGGTACCCAACTACGGTTAAATAGTAGGAATGTGCTACAGCACAGTGGGGTGACTATAATTTACAAAAACTTATTATATATATATTTTAGTACCCGGGATTGAATTTAGGATCTTGCCCTTGCGAGGCAGGCATGGTGCCACTGAGCTAAATCCTCAGCCCTATTATGTATTTTTAAAAGAACTTAAAGAGAGGAGTTTAAGGCTTTCCAACAAAAAGAAATGTCAAATGTTTGTGATGGAAATGCTAATTACCCTGATATGCTTTTACATATGTAAACATATATCAAATTACTGCACTACACCCTACAACTATGTGCAGTTATTACATGTCAATAAAAAAGTATTCATTTCCATACAGATTTGTGGTTTGTATCAAGGCACAAAATCCAGCTGTTATGTCAGCCAACGACAATTCTACGTCTTCAAACATTATTTTGTTTTGGAATAAACTCCCTGTCACCCTCTGGGGAATGCAGTGGTGAAAGTACCCTTCATACATGAGTTATCCTGGACTCTGTCACTGGTAAAGAGGCTTGTGCCTTTCATGAGCAACATCCTCAGGAAAGATCCAGAGTGTGACAGACAATGGTGAAAACACAGAGCCATTTGTCTGTGTGGAGTTGAGGCCAAAGCACAGGCCTTTCTTTGTAAATGTGTCTGTGTTCATTTGTGTCAACTGCTCCTTGACCCAGAATCACCTAGTTAAACAAACCAGGGATTACTCACAAGCTCACACAAAACCAATCCTGCCAGCTCCTCTATAATCCTTAACACAATCTTTACCTGCTCACACTCATTTGGCTTCACCAAAACTTTAGTGAAAAACTTTCTTTCTGATTCTCTCAGAGCACAGAGATTAACTCAGTTTTCCCTTCAAAATGCTTTAAAAGCTATATAAGCAAAGTTTCCTTTGCAGCGGCCCATTGAATTGCAAACAAAACCAACCAATGGTCCATGTCACTCATAAGCTATTCTAACCTCAAATACTTGCCCCAGAAATCATGGCTGGACAAATTTGAAATACCCAAACCTGGATTAAGCCTGTAAGCTTCAATTGACTTCAATTCAAGCCCAGCTCCCTAGTTTTATCATGTATGACATTACATCACTACATTGCAATGAAACGTATAATCAGAAAGCCAGACTCTACTTTCCTCTGGGGTTTGGGAAGAGCAATTCCTTTTTAGGGGCAAAAATGTGAGCTGGGATCTTCCTCTTTGTATTGTAGGTCAAGTATTAAGCCAAACATTCATCCTTTTAAAGAGATGTTGCCATATAATCAAGCCAATGCCTGGTTTAATCCTACATCACTCAAATAATACTTGGGCAGGGTTACTTTGCAAAGAATATCTTGGTGAACAAACCACTCTCAAATGACTTAATTGGAAAGTTCAGGCAGGAAGAGACAGACTTTAAGAGATCGAGTTTCAGGGACTGTCACACTAGATCGAGTGTCAGAGGTTGGAAATTCTGGAATCCCTGTTGCCCAGGCTCTGGTCAAGGAGTATCAGAAATGACCTTGAGAGCATTACCATGAAGCCAAGTAGATCAGAAGCCAGACACAGAGAGGAGCTTGAGAACACAGCACAGCAAATCTGAAGGTGGGGGACACAGGGTGAGACTACAATAGGGCAGGACCAGCTTGTCTCAAAAAAGAAGTGCATCACACAGCTCCTGGGAGATCCAACCTCTTCTAACTATAAATCAGCCAACTCCTTCCAGAATCCAGCTGAAGGCCAAAACAAGGGTGTGCACCTGGGCAGGTTCAAGGCCACAGATCCAAGCATGTATACCCATAGCAAAACACAAAGATTTCCAGGACAAGGTGCCAGGCTCCCAACACAAACTCAGACAGCAAATACTCCCCTCTTCCACAGGAGCTCCATAAAGCTAGGGGGAAAATCTGTCAACCCAACAGTCCTACTTGTTTAGCAAGGGAAAAAGGTGTTTTGAAGATTTAATATGAAAAAAATGTTTTAAAATATGTAAATCATTCCACTCACAAACAGTTAATAATTTATAATAATGGTTATTTGCTGATAATTTGAATATTACGAACTGTAGCATGCTGCAAAGCATACTGACACTCTTAAGAACTCTATAGTTTTCATCTTGGAGTTTTATTTTATTTTACCTTTGAGAAGAGGAGCAACCTCACTAAAGGATGAAAAACGGGCTTCTCAGACTCACCCTTCACTTTGATAAGGAGCTGGCAGAGGGTTTTCACCTGTGGATCTGTGTAGGTAAGTAATTAGAAGTATACTTAATTCAGGCCAGGTACTGGGGGCTAAAGTTGCCCTTGTTCTTCATGTGACTTGGGCAAATCACAGCCTGTTGGCATAGGCAAATCACTGCTGAACATCCAATACATCTGCCCTCTCTTTGAAAAAAGCAGGCATCATCTCTTTCATTGGGACAGGCATGTTGAGAAAGAGAAGGAGCTAATGTTGTATATTTACTACCTGCCAGGTTCGTGGTAAGTGCTCTACACATATTGTCCCAACTGATGCTCACCTCTGTAAAATAGGTATTTCAATCATCCTCACTGAACACATGAGAAAATTGAGACACAGAAAAGTTAAATACCTTTCTCACAACACTAGTAAGGAGATGTGTTTTTTGGTGTTGTTGCTGTAACAAACTTAGTGTTTTAAAACAACACAAATTTATGGCCCCCAAGGTTGGTACATTAGAAGTCAGATGAGCCTCACTGAGTTAAAATAAAAGCATAGGCAGTGATCTCTTCCTTGATTGAGGCTCTCAAGAAAAATAATTTTGTATGTCTCTTCTAGATTCTTGGTACTACCTACATTCCTTGACTTCCGGCTTCCTTTTCCCATTTTCAAACTCAGCACCATCACATCTCTCTGACCATGCTTCCATCGTCATATTTCATACTCTCGTTTTGCTTCCTTCTTTTACTTTCAAGAACCTTGTGATTACTTTGGGCTCACTTCCATTATCCAGGTAAATTTCTTCATCTCAAAGTCAACTAATTAGCAATCTCAACTCTACCTGCAACCTTAATTCTCTTTTGCACATAACCCAAGGTAGTCATTGGTTCCTAGAATTCAGATGTGGGGATATTGCTGGGCCATTATTCCACCTCACACAGGACCCAGGTAGGACTTGAGCAACAACAACAACAAAAAAATAAATGGCTCCAAAACTTAGACTTTCAATCAGGGACAATATCAACGCATGAAAAATGGCCATTTTACCCAGCATCAGCATCCAGCTGTATATTTATTTTTTTTACAAAGTATCTATATGAATCTTACTCTCTAAACAAAGGTATTTTATCTTACTAGCTTTCCCATCTAAATCCCATGTGCTCTCTTGCTTTTAACTCTCTGTCAACACACACACACACACACACACACACACACACACGTCAGCCCACAGGTGTAACATGCACAATTTCTCCTCCAACCCCCTCCCACATTTCAAGCAATCAGCTGCCCCGCTCATGTAGTTCCCACTCCAGGCCACCTAGGAGTCATCTTTGATTTTTCCCCTCTTGATTACCTGTGCCTCTAATTCTTAAATAGAGCCCACCAGCTTTACCTGTAAATTGCATCTGTCCCCTTCTCTCCTGCTTTGCTACTGCATGCCTGTTCCTGTCACCATCTCTCACAGGGATGCCTGCACCAGCCTCCTAACATCCCACCCTTCACTTACCTTTCTGCAATGAATTCCCCACACACAACATCTTCCCTTGGTTCAATTCATTCTAGTGCCATTTTTAATTTTTTCACATTTAACTAGCATCATGATCTTGTGTATCTTCAGATCCTCCCATCTTCTGCCTTCTCTACCTGGACTCTACCTACACTTCTCTACCTACACTCTTCATCTGGATGAACTAACTCAAATTGCGATACCCTCTATTAAATAGATCTCTATTTAAATTCCATTTTCTTTAATAAGTCTTTCCTTTCATGACACTCCCCCTTTCCTCCACACTTCCGATAGGACTCTTTGCTTAATTATACTTGTGAATAAATTATTGATTTTTACATAATTATTTTACTTGGATGAACAATCTTTTAAGGACATTCTCTTCAGTTGACTGTAAGATCTTTAAGAATAAGAGTCATCAATATTTTCTCCTAACTATTGTATTGCTACCATCAAGAGCCTGACACAAGTGCTTAATAAATGTATGTTGAATAAATGCTTCAGGAGTGACAACCTATTACATTATCTATCAGCATATTGTCATCATTCTCTGCCTCTGATCCTCCATTACCATCACCAATGCTTTCACCATTCTTGCATTTCATCTTTTTTGATGATGTTGTATAGAACACAAAAGAAAAATGTATTGTTGAATTCCATTATAACATTGTGAGGTGAGTAGAAAAACTATCATTTCATGGCTATATACATCGAAACTCATAGAGAAGTGTAATATCCCCCCAGGAAAAGAGCAAGGAACAGTATGGCCCAGTCCACCGCTGCTGGGTGCCTGGATATGCCACTAGGATGAGGATACTAAGGTTACAGCCAGAAGAGAGCAAGAAGGGACCTTAGGGAAAGGAAATTGGATTCTGAGGCCTAAGACTCCAGAAGAAAGCAAGCACTGAAAACAAAGTTGAGTTTCTCTAAAATTTCCTTTTCCTCTTACTCTGTGTGTTGAGAAGGAAAGAAAAGGGTGTAATCTCATTTAGCAACTCTGATTTCTTATGAGGTCATAAAAGAGTGATTCTGGATCACTATTCTTGATCATCTAAAAAGAGGACCACACCTGTCATCAACAGTCCTTGTCCAAAGGTCCAACCTGGAGACATGCATGAAAGGAAAGGAGTGAACAGGCACCAGGGGCTTCCCAGGTCACTGAGGGTAAAGAGAAGTCTCTAGATATTGCCCATAATGTCCTTCATGTTCTTGGTCCTTCCAACCACTTCACTCTTATGCAACACTCTAGTCCCTTTCCCTCTTTTCTTTCTAGCCCCTTAAATCTTTCCATTGCAATCCCTGTGAGCTTCCTGAGTTTTGCATGCAACTGCAGCCAGGTGCCTTTTATGTATTTGTATGATTGTTTGGTTACACGCTGTCTGTCCCCCTAAACCAAGAGTTGGCAAACTATAGCCTATAGATCAATCCCAGCCCACTTCTTGCTTGGAAATAAAGATGTATCGGAATATAAACTGTACATTCATTGATATGTTGTTGGTGGCTCTTTTTGCACTACAACAACGAGGTCAAGTAATTGTAACAAATAATGGATGGTCTGCAACCATGTGAATATTTGCTGTCTAGTCCTCTGCGGGAAATGTTTCCCAACTCCTCTACTAGAATCTAATAAAAGAGCCATGTATCTTTCACCTTCCACTCACTATTGGTGTCACTGACACTTAACAGAGAGCCTAATCTGTGGAAGAATCTACAAATATTTTTAGAATCAAGCAAATGAGAAAAATTATAACATGCCAGGCCATTTTTACCATAAAATTTCATTTTAGTCTCCCACTACACTAGAAAGTCATTATCTCCATCCAAAAAATCAAGTTTGGGAAGGGTAAAAATCTCAACCCAGAGCAGACCTATCCTAAAGTAAGGGTAGAAGTCCAGGTCAGATTTCTCTCTGACGCCAGGTAGAGAACCCAAAATTCAGAAAGGCCTGGAGGTGGACACCAGTCACCACCTGTGTTCTTTGCCAGTCCAAATATAGGCTCATTCTACTAACTGCTATCTTCTGGGCACTGTTACACAAACTTGCTACACTTGAAGAAGAACTAGTAGTTTTTCTTCCTTCTTTATATCAATGACCAGATAAATCAATCATTTTCTTTTTCTTTTAGTTCCAAATACCATTTATGACAGCTACCTCACATGACATTGAGGAGATTCTTGCTAACACATAGAAAAGGTACATCAAGAGAGGTACAGTCCTAACCCACACAATCAGTGGAAGATGATTCCTGCCTACAGCAATTACCCTAGGGAAACATAATTAGTATATGCAGGCCACTGAAAATAATAGTATGCAATGTGCAGACCGATCAGTGAAATGAAGAGGTATCTGGATGTATCACCAGCCTGTGATTAAGGACACAGAGTTTAAGGCTAACCTTTGATGAGGTAAGATCAAGAGGGCATACAGTATGTGATTGCAGCTGTATCTAATGGGATATAGGAATTATATTTTACCCTAGATCTCAAAACATACGTAAAACAACTATAGGGTTTTCATGAGTAAGGTATAGCCCATCATTTCTGAATGATGTTATCTTCTACCCAGGAACCCAAGAGCTAAGTTTAAGTAATACAGTGGACTAGTCTAGATTCCTAGAGAACAAGCCAAGAGAATATGAGGTTTGTATGATTTTTAAGTAAATATTCAGAAAATCTCTGACTTATACAGCTTAACCAAATGTCTCAACTCCCACAGAAATTCATATTTTCAGTCTTTAGAAGTTTGGATGAATTAATTTAAACCATAACATAGTTATTTTGTATACCAACAACTGTTATATATCAGGCACTATTCTAGACTTTTTACATATTTTGAAGAAAGCTAATAGTTTTGGCTTCCTTTTATGCTGAGTTTCAGGAACTTATGGATTTTTCAGATAAAGATTAAATTGCTCTTTTAGAAAACATTAACTTCGATCTCCGGTACCGAAAAAAAAAAAAAAAGTAAACATTAACTGAAAAACTAATGATAGCCAGTCAGTTATTCTTGATACTGGAGAAACAGGAGAAAAAGATAAACATATTTCATGGGAGTATGCAATATAGTAAGAGATGCACAAAATAATTGTAATAACATGTAATAAGCTACTCTACAATAATAAAAGTGACAGTGATAATAATAGTAACTTTTACAATTTGTTTGGCACTTACTCCAATATCCACATTTTAAATCAGTGAGCTTATTAAATACTATGAATAACTCTATAAGTACATATTGATATCCTATATTTGGAAGGGGGAAGGAGGAGAAGATAATGTGAAAATAAAGAAAGATAAGTTTTGTACATGCACCAAAACTCCACAATGAATGCAATGATTATGTACCTCAAATATGTGCTAATAAAAGTAAAAATTAAGCCAGGCATTGTGGCAAGTGCTCATAATCCTTACACTTGGGAGGCTGAGGCAGGAGGATCACTGAGAATTCAAGGCCACCTGAGCTACATAGGACATTCAAGGCCACCCTGAACTAAAGAGGGAGACCCTGTCTCAAAAACAAAAATATAAAAATAATAAATTTATAGATGGAGAAATTGAGGCTTAGATAAGATGAGCAATTTGATAAAAACTTCTCAAGATCTCAGAGTCCACATATTACTCCACAGTTCTCACCATTTTTTGAATGTCTAGAGATTTGTGTACAAGGCAGAGTGCATGAGTTTTGGGGGTTGGGTAAGGACAGAAACGTCAATAGGAAGGTGAAATTTGAGTCAGGGTATAAAACATGGTGTTTGCTAAACTCTGAGCAGTGGGTACTGAGTGGTGAGGAATGGTACGGTAAAGTTTTGGGATGTTTCTGCCTTTCCAGGAAACAATGGTAAGTGCTGGTGTAGCATAGAGGATGTTGAAAAAGATGAGTGTAGCCAGAAGAATGCACAGGACCAGATCAACGTTGTCCCTGAAGAGTTGTGACTGTCAGATAATCTGTTGGATAAACTTATACACATTCTTAAAATCATCTATTGACAGCAACGCGGAAGATACACTGGAGAAGGAAGAGACTAGTGGTAAATTATAAGCCATGTGATTGTTGAAAGAGTCTAAAAGAAAATTCAGCGGTAGTAAAGAACTTGATGAGTGTGAAATATTTGAAAAGGAACTGATAGGCAGCAATAACAGAAAGCCCATATGGCCTCACAGAGAGGATTTCCAGAATCCTTATTTGTGTGTGACTTTTGCTTGGGAATACAGATAGAATAGAGGTGGGAATCTTGAGTTTGAGTTGCCTTGGAAGAATTGCTGCACCGATTAGGCCTTTTATGTAGTGACAAAGAAGGCAAATTCAAAATGGCTGTGAGCTTGCTCTTTCTCTGACAGATCTGAGAGCCCAGGTGACAGGAGGATTGCTCTTCAAAAGGAAGTCAGTGGATCTATGGCCACACAGTGTGAGAAAGTGCAAAGAGAAAACAGAAGACGCAAAGAGCTAAAAATCAGTAACCTAAGACATCACAACTGTGCAGTTCTGCTGTGGAGGAGCTCCAGGCAAAGCTGGGACAGACTTCTCAGCTTTTTCCTGTGGAAAATTTATGAAGTCCAGGTTGGAGAAAACGTTCTGATAGTTTTAACGCTGGCATTTTAAGTTGGAATGTCTTCTCCAAGTAGCACATAATGGCACAATTCAATAACTCTGACCATTGAAAAATGCCATGTGCCAACAGCGATTTTCCATAATTTTGTTCAGAAAATCTGAAAGAAATGCAGAAAATGGATTTGCAGCCCTGGCAGCAGGCGGAGAAACAGTAGCAGAGGGCTGCAGGCCAGTAATTGATGTTTCAAATATCACTGAGTGCTTTGCCTGTAATTTCAGAGGAGAATGATAATAATTAAAAGCACAAACTTACAAGTCATTTCTGAGGAGGGAAAATGCTGAATACACTTTTAGTGGAGGGGGTTTGTTGAAATGTTTAACTTTTTCCAGCAGGCTTTCAGATATGCAATGATTAGTTTTATGTTCACAGAGTGACTTTCTCTCCAAATGTTCCAAAATGCCACAAAATGGAGTATATTATTAACCCATGGAATTCCCTAGATGCCAAAGATGAAGCTATGCTCAGATGATAGTCCCAAACACCCAGACCTCACCTGATTGTTCTAGCTTTCCTCACAGACAGCATACTCTATAAAGTGATGAAATTAAGCCTCTCTTCCTCTCCCAGTGATGAAATCAGCTTTTGTAATGGTTTGTCTCAGGTGAGATTTGCCACTTTGCTGTAAGATGTAGTTTTGCTTGGGTCCACATTGCACTTATTAGTTCTGTGACTTTAGACAAGCTACTTAACTTCTCTAAATTGTTTTTTCACTTTGAAAACTGGTATAGAAATATCACTTAATTCTCATAGACTAATTATTGAGGGTTACTGGAGAGAGTAACACAATAAACACTGTTTTTATACAGCTCATGATCGGTGCTTAATAATTGTTAGCTATTTATTGAGATGATCGCTGTGGCTAAAATATCAATGGAATACTACTTTATATAATTCATTTATTTTTGTTAAGAAATGTAATTTTCTTAACTGTAGATTGGAGAAATTTTCCTGATACTGGAAAAAGAAAAACAGCCAGAGATTAAACTGAGTTTTCTTGTTCCTCTTTTCATGAAGGAAATCTCCTTTGGTTACCAAATTGAGGGACTCAGTTTCCCACATCTCTAGCTCCATTACCTATTACTATCAAAGGCATACAGTGAACTCTATAAATGTGTGTGGAGCTTATGTAAGTCTGGTTGGGCAAACATTTTTATCCTTCCTAAAGGATCGGGACAAGAGTCTCTGGTCCTCGACCAGCTTCTGATGACTAACACTGTGCTTCTGCCCTTACCACTAACCATCACATCTGGATTTTTTATGAGCAAACTCTCTTTTCCTTCCAAACCCTGACCAGGGAGACCTTCTATAGCTTGGGTTGACAAATGAGATAACAGGCTTTGTAAAAGCTATGTGTTGACAAGCATATTGTGATTAAAAGAGACAGTGAACACATTAAACCAATTCTCTAATTGTAGTGACCCACCATTAGTGCTACTGTAAATGTAGTCATTTTGTATTTTCCTTTTGCAGCATCATTGTCTCTCTGGCCTAGTTGAGTGAATTGTTTACTCATTTCTTTGGGTTTTCAGATGTGATCTGACCTGTTAACTCACGATTCTGAATGTAGACTAGCAACCAGTAGGAGCTGAGAGGCAGGACTTCCCCCCAGCACCCTTCTCTGTTCAAAACAGTACATTTTTGGCCCCTAGAAAATAATTTAAACAAGATAGATAGGTCACATAAAGTGAGAGGAGTATATGTTAGGCTGATGTTCTGCATCAGCCTGAAAGGTGACAGTTTTATGCAGCATGGCTTAGAGGCAGAACAAGGAGTCATGATGAAATCGTGATGCTGTTTCTGATATCCTCCATAAGGAATATGCTGGCAAAGTAGTCTCAGATTACTGTGGAAGGCACATCTTTGTCCAAATGCAAGACTTAAGTTTTATTTATCTAAAACTCCTAGGCATGGGGTTGGCCTGGAAAGGGCTATATTTCCCCCCTGGAAACTTTGCATCATGAGGTTCTTTGGGATAAATAACAGGTTCAAGGAATTTAAAGACCAGCCAAGAAGTAATGATATAAGTTAAGGTAAAGGTACCAGATAATCTTATGGGCTTCAACTAGCAAGATAAAGCAAAATTATTTGTTCATTTCTATTTAAATTTTCCAAGTCAAATTAGGTTGCATTACAATCATAATTGATTATCAGAATGAAGATAACTGGAAACCTTTGATGATCTAAGTATGGTGGATGGTGGTATGTTTTATATATATCTATATCTATCTATATAGATATAGATAGATATAGATATAGATAG
>NW_004624919.1:782123-792610 GCF_000247695.1 Heterocephalus glaber
AGAAAACCTCAGTTGCCCATGAACTAGCACAAACAATCAACAAGTGGGATCTCTTCTTATTAAAAGGCTTCTGCACAGTAAGAGAAACCACCAGCAGTGTGAAGAGACAACCCACAATGTGGGAAAAAATTTTCACCAGCGGTCCCTCAAACAAAGGTCTACTATCTCGAATCTATAAAGAACTTAAAAAAATCAGACCTCCCAAATTTTATTATGATTCTGTAAAATCTACAGCTCAATTTTGAAAGAATTAACAGTATTGGATCCTCTGACCTGAGAACACAATATGTCACTCTACTTTTTTTCTGTTTATGTCTTTCATATCAGTTTTCATATTCATCACTAAGTTTTTCCTATACTGTTCATTATTATGAATGATGTTATTTTGTTTAACCTACATTTCTCACTGTTTATTTCTAATACTTAGAAATATTGATTCTAACATATTGTTCTTGTTTCCTACAGCCATGCTAATCTCAGTTCTTTTAGTTCTACTAGCTTTTTTGGTAGAATGAGTCATTGGATTTAAACATAAAAAATCATGTTGATTGTGATTGAAAATAATTTTATTTCTTTTAAAATGACTTTTTGTTTGGAATTTTTATATCTATTTCATGAGGGATATTGGTCTGTTGTTTTCATTGTGTCATGTAATTTTCTGATTTCAGGGACATGTGAGCTCATAGAATAAATTGGGAATTATTCCTCCATTTAATTTTTATGGAAGATATTGTATAGAATTAGTATTATTTTTCTGTCAAGTATTTGATATAATTCACCAGTAAAACCATTATGGTCTAAAAAAATTTTGTAAGTATTTTAGCTACAAATACAGTTAACTACTAAGATACTGGAGATAGTGAGATTATATATTTCTTTCTGAAAGAACTTTGGTAACATGTGTCTTCCAAAGAATTTATAGAGTTTTATCTAAGTTATCAAACTTACTGGCACAGAATTACATATATACATGTATACATATATATTCTTACCCTTTTAATATCTGTAAAATCTTCAGTAATAAGACTTCTATAATTTTCATATTGATAATAAGTCTTCAATATTTTCTTCTAATTACTCTGGCTACAGGTTTATTAATTTTATTGGTCTTATCTAAAAACAAAGTTTTGGTTTTATTGATTTTTCTCCACTGGTTTTGTATGTTCCAGGAGGCTCACTTCTGCTACAATTTTCATTTTATTTTGTCTACCTATATGAAGTTCAAATTTTCTTCTTTGCCATATTCTTAAGTTGGAAACTGAAGCATTAAGTTAAAATCTGTCTTATTTTCTAATATTGGCATTTCATAATTCAATCCTATAAATTTCCCCTAGATACTGCCATAGCAGCTTTCCAAAAAAAAAGATATGTTGTACTTTTATCTCCATTAAGTTTGAAACAATTTCTAATCTCATTTTGACTTTTGCTTTCACCCATCAATTTTTAAACTAGTTGTGATTTAGTCCACAAATACTGAGTATTCTGCAGAATTTGTCATCCATTACAGATCTGTTAACAGGATTCTATACTTGAATTTAATTTAATTGTGATGTGATAGCACATATCATGTCACTTAAACCTTTCAAATTTATTGAGATTTGTTTTTTTCACCTGGGATATATTTTCTCATGAGAAAATATTCTGGATCCATTTAAAGAGAATATATATTCTAGCGTTGTTATCTAGAGTGCTTTATAAATGCCAATTAGATCAAGTTGCTTGATAGCATTACTCAAATCTTCCAAATACATAATAATTTTCTGTTTATTTTGTTTCTATCAGTTTCTGAGAGAGGAATATTAAAATCCCCAGACATCATTGTAGTCTCACCTATTTCTTCTTAATGTCCTTGATTAGTTTTCTTTCACATATTTTGAAATTGCCATTAGTGCAGAAACATTTAGAATCATATTCTCTTGATGAATTGGCCCTTATAGAATTATAAAATAAAATTTCTATCTCAATTATTTTTATTAGCTCCAAAATCTACTTTTTCTGATACCAAGATAGCCACTCCAGGTTTCTTCTAATTAGCATTAGCATGTTATATAATTTTCCATGAATTTTCTTCTAGTTGATTTGTGTCCTTACATTTGAAATGTGTTTTTTTGTAAGATGGCTAGAATAGGTTTTTCCTTTTAATCTAATCTGACAGCCATTGCTGGTTAATTGAGGTATTTAAGTGATTTACTTTTAATTTGATTAATTCTGTGACAAGGTTCAAAATTAGCACCTTGTATATTTGTTCCATGTATTCTTTCTTACATTTGTTTTCTTTTCTGCTTCCCTTGAATGAACTGAATATCTTTGTTATTACATTTTATCCCCTTCATTGTATTACTGTTAATTATAACTTCTTGTATTGTTATTTAGTGATTACATACAACTTCTTGTTTTGTTATTTAGTGATTGCATACAACTTCTTGTTTTGTTATTTAGTGATTGCATACAACTTTTTGTTATTTAGTGATTTCCATCCTAATCTACCTTCTAGTGATCTCATACCACACCACCTTTCCCCTCCTGTTCGTTGGAAGATTATTCTCATGCGTTTTACTTTACCATATGCAATGAACACCACATTATTTTGTTTAAATAGTCAAGAGAATTAAGGTGTAAGAAAAATGTCACATATTTGCGGATTAGTTATCTTTCCCAATGCCCTACTTTTTTGTGTATATCCATATTTACATCTAGTATTTTGTTCCTTTGGCCTCAAGAACTTACTTTAATCCTTCTTGTAGTGAAGATCTGCTAGTAAAGATAAATTACTTCAGTTTTTATTTGTCTGAAAACTGGCTTTATTTTGTCATCACTTTTTTTTTTGCTTAAATACTTTTATTGGTACATTTTAGGTACACAATACGTTTACATTTGTCATTGGGTGCTTGTACCTGTACGTGATGTATCTTAGTTCTTATTTTTTCCCATTACCTGTACACCCTTCACCCCCTCCACCCTTCCCTATTTACATAGACTTTGTCTCCATTTTTTGTCATCACTTTTGAAAAGACATTTTCACTGGATATCAAGTTTTAGACTGACATTGTTTTCCCTCCATACTTTAAAGATGTTGTTTTACTCTTTTCTCTATATTATATGTAATGATAAGTCTGCTATCAGTATTGGCTTTTTGTCTTTGGATATGTTTCCTTCCTCTAGCTGCTTTTTAAATTATGTCCTTATCACAGGTACTTAGCAAGTTGAGTATCATTTGCCTTGCTGTAGTTTTCCTCATGTTTGGAGGGTTTTGATGTTTTCAAATTTGGATTTATAATTTCACCAAATTTGGAATCATGTTGGCCATTATTTCATCAAGTGTTTGTTCTGCCTCCTTTTTTTTTTGGTACTGGGGATCAAACTTGGGTCCTTGCACTTGCGCAGCAGGCGGCGAAGCCACTGAGCTAAATCCCCAGCCCAATGAAATGTTTCCTTTTGAATTTTTTTTTTTTTATACTGGGGATCAAACTCAGGACCTTGTGTTTGCAAGGCAGGTGGCAGGACCACTGAGCTAAATCCCCCACCTGTTCTGCCTCTTTTTCCTATGATAATTCCAATTGCTCATATATTTAGCCACTTTCAGTTGTCCTACGTCTCACTGGGATGGATGTCTTCATTTTTTTAATTATTATTTTTTTCTGTCTCCATTTTTTGAATAGCTTTTATTGTTATGTTTTCAATTTCATTAGTATTTTCTACTGCAAAATCGAGCATACTATTAATTTCATCTGAAATATGTTTTTATCTCTCATTTAGTTGTTCTTGTCTGTAAAACTTCTGTTTGGATCTATTTTATTTATCTTCCCATGTCTCCTCTTAAATTTTGGAATATCTGAAATACAGCCACAGTAACTCTCTCGCTGTCATTTCTCTGCTAACACAAGCATATGTCTTAGCGGTGAGTTGGTTTCGAATGGTAAGTTTATTTTCTGATCATTTTTCTCGATTCTTGGATGCTTCATCATTTGTGAATGAATGTCAGGCATTGTGTGCTATATGTTGTTGAGTGCTAGATATTTTTGTATTCACACAAATGTTCTTGAACTTAGCTCTAGGAGGCTTTAAGTCACTTGGAAACAGTTTAATTTTGGGCGTATGTTTTAAATATACACTCTGTGAGACCACGAGCGTGTTCAGTGTATAAGTAATTATTCTCCACTACTGAGGCAAGACTTTCCTATGATTCCTACCTAGTACCTCATGATTACAAGGTACTTTACCTGGATGGTAGGAACAATTGACATTACCAACCTTCTATTCTTTCCCATGATTCTTTCCCTGATCTCAGATCAAGTATATATACACATATGCACACACACACACAGTCCTCAGATTAATATTTGAGGGGTGCTTGTGTGGATCTCTGGAGTTTTTATCCTCCTAACAGCTTTCTCTCTTTGATATTCTCTTGCTTTTGGATTCCCTGGACTCTCATTTCCATATTCACATTTTAGAGAGTTCACCATGCTCTGCCTGAGTTTCCCCTTCCTGTACTTAGCCCTCTCTCATAGCAATATATTAGAACAATTTTCAGGGTTTAATCCCTCAAGAAACATTTTCCTTTATCATATTATGTCTAGCATTTTGCAAACTGTGCTTTAATAAATTCTATCTAGTTTTACAATTTATTTATTTTTGGTTGATAAATCCAGTTCATATTATCTTGGATATAAAACCTTTTATCCCAAAATCGTAGATTTAACAAAAGGCTGAAATAAATTGATTTTCCCCATGGTCATATAATATCAATGATTAGCAAAGCTAGCTCTAGATCTACCTTACGTGAAGGAAAGAAGTTGTAGTGTCCATATTATGAACAGCTAAGTGAGTCAAGAGAGCACAGTATCATGTTCACACATGGCCTTGATATGTCTACAGGATAAATACAGCTCCTGAATATTAGCTTCAAGTTTCCCTTTTATTTCTGCTTCTGAGGAATTCAAATTCAGACAGCCTGGATGTGGCTCCTGGCTCTACAACTTACTAAGTCTCTGACCTTGAGTACACTAACCTTTCTAAACTTCAATTTACTCATCTGTAAAATGGAAATAAGAGTACTTAAAAATAGGGTTGATGTAAAGATCAAATGAGATGATTTATGTCAAGCTCATGGCATAGTTGTAAATATTAGTTCTCTATGTATATGTTAGCCTAAATAATAAGTAAAATATGTGCTCTAATCACAATTCAAATTATATTCTTTGCTTTTGTCCTTTTAGACAGTAAGAAATTATCCATTTCCTCTTTAGATCCATGAGACTCTACACTGGAAATGTACATTAGGCAAATCTTTAGTCTATCTGGTCTCCATTTAGGAAGTTGATGTGACATGTTTCTTTCTTTGCTGGTGAAATTTCTAGACTTATTCATTTTAAAAGTTTTCTTTACTGATCACTTATCACATTGACCACCCAATTTGTTTCTCTAAATAAGATTCTCATATTTGTTTTTTGTGTCTTTCTAGCCTTACTCAACAACTTTATAATTGTTCAAACCCATCATTCCACCTACCAATCCTCTGGAGCTGCATAAATACAATTCTGCTAGCATCATTGTATGTGCGTCACCTCTCATTGCTCATTGCCAATGATAACATATGAAACCAGAGTCACATTATGATTTTCCCCACTCTAGCCACATGGTATTACTGCCAAATTTGCATATGATTTAGTCTTTGTGTGTGTTTCCATTGCATCTAACCTGGCCATGACTTTAGAAGAAAAAGTCATTACTCTTGATGTTCCATTTATATTTAGTACATGCTATAGCTTTAAAAAAAAAAAAAAAGTAGGGGAGGATAAAGATGAAATGTGGAAACGAGTCATCTTCTTTGGACAAAAGCATTTCATGTTAAGGAAACCAGCATGTAGGGATTAAAGACTTCCACAGTACACAAAGACACCTTTGGTGAACGATCTCATTTAGTAACCATCACTGGGGAATCACACCCTGACTTCACACATCTCCCTCACCATTTACTGGGACATTGGGCCATGTATTTATCATGTCCCCAGAGAGCAAAGACTTACACATAAAACTGCAAACAACTCAGCAAAGTTGCTAAAAATAATTATATTTCAGTAGATGATTCTAAGCAGGAAGAGAGAAAAATGTATTTAGCCAAACCAGAAATAACCTACTAGACGATGGAATGGAACTGAATAAAATCTTATATAAAAATAGCATTTGAGTCCCATCTGAATTTAGGGATAAGGACTGTAACAATACAATACATATCCTTGTGCAGAGTTTGTCATCTAACTCTGGCTCTCAGACACTTTACAGAGTTAGATAATGCAGTTACAGAGGAACCTAATAGCAGAGGGACAGGAAAATTAAAAGACTTAAAGTTAGGTAGGCACAACAGTATGTCAAATAAGATTTACAAATGGTTTGGTACAATGAGGAAGCCCAGATGATTAAAAAAGGCATGTAAAAAGGGGCATGTTTTAAAATGACAAGGACATGGTCCAAAGAAAATTAGACAAGAACAAGGAGATGACCTTGGACCCCACACTTGTGTGGAGCACCTGCTATACTGGGATTCCTGCTCTAATTATTTCCATCTATTCTATTATACTTATCTTCACAACTCCTTTGGATATAGACACTGTCATGCTAGCCTTACATGGGGGAACAATTAGTGCACAAAGAGTGAAAATATATGTCCCAAAGTCAAATAACAAGTGCCAGAAACAGGATTCAAAGAAAATCTTCTAACCTATGGCTCTTAAACTTTAGTGCTCATATGGACAAGTGCATGTGTACAAACACATCACAGGAGAAGGGTCATAAATATGGCACACTTTCAGGTAATCCCACCCCTATATATTTTGACTCAGTGGATCTGGGACAGAAATGTATAGGGAATTTGAGGAATCTTAGAGCTGATCAAAAAAAAAGATATGACCATGAAAGGCAGTAACACATAAAAAGCTTTATTGGACAGCATCTGGACAGGGATGCATGAAAGGGGCAGCTCCACACAGACTGCATCACAGGGGTGAGGTCACATACAGAAGAAGAGGAGGCCAAGAAGTTCCTGGGGGGGATCGGAGAGAGGCCTGTACCTCTTAGTGATGATACTCAGTAGCATAGTAGGAAGCCTCAGTGTCAGAGAATTCCTAAGGGTCTTATATCTCTACCAGGTCCTTTCTTATCATTGGTAACAGCTGTTGGGTAAGATTTTTGTGAAGTATATGAAACAGGTAGTCTCTAAATGACTAAAATCTGCATGTTTGTGTTTTGAAGTGAATGGATGTGTATAACTTAGGGATTAATGTGGCAGAGTTTTGAGCTAATGGTTTTCATTCTGCAGTGAAGAAATAAACCATGTACAGCCAGTACCCAGAGGCACCTACGGTTTATTTATAAGACAGGTATGAACTACACCTCAGACAGAGCCTACCCTCCATAGGAGATAACCCTGTTACAGTACATTAGAGACCAATTTTGAGGTAGAAAAAAATGCTGCCGACTCCAGGTGTTAGGCTCTCTTCATTGCACCTCAGCCAATTCAAACAACAGACAAACAAGTCCATTGGTGGTTTCCTAGGAGAGACGGCTTCCTGGGAAGCCAAGCGGAAGGTGACCAGCACAGGAAGTAAGTGTCCATGCGGGCACCTGTTGGATGATTCCTGGGATCTGAGTTAACACCTCAAACATGTTTTCTTCATCTTAATGAGGTCAATTTCTCCTGCAACCATTCTGTATGACCAAAGTGGGAATGGACAGCTGTGGTCAATGAACTTCCCAATCCAGTTAGAAGCAAACAGTAAAATATCCACCACCTTTGGAGAACCTTATTTTGAGATTCAGTATAATCTCATTGGTGACTGGAACCAGGTTCATACAAGACACAATCATCCAGCATCTAAAGCAAGCCTTTTCAGCAAGAAAGTTAGAAAGTGAACGTGACTGAAGAAAAGAGAGAAATACCCAGGTTAGCAGGCTCCATTGATTCAAACTGGTGCACTGAGAAATCTACCTGGAGCCACATGACTCCAATCAGTTCTCCCATTATCCCTGCCAGTTGGGGAATTCTGATTCTGTCCTCACCACAAGGCTGAGTCACAAACCAAGGCTGCCAGTGGGGATGTGCCAGTGCTTACCACACTTACTACAGATTCTTTTTGAGAAGAGGAGGGATGTATACAAAAAAGACAAACATTGACTGGAAAAAGATTTGAGGGGCCCAGTCCTCATTTCTAATACAGGTGAAAAAGAAGGAGATTCAATGCTTCCCTTAGTAGTTTGCTTTGACTTCTTATGCCTACCTCATTCTTTCTGTCTCTGTCAGAATTTTCCCTCTTTTTAAAAAATTTGTTTCTCAGCATCCAGGAGTCACCTGATGGGAGGCTGTTTCTTGCTCTTGACATTAAATTTTCCATCCTCAATATCAAATTGCTCAAACCCCCAGATCCTTCCAAGAACACCTACATTTTGTCTTATATAAACTATGTCCCAAGGATCTGCATTAATGTCAGATAGTGCAGTAACTGGTGGTGAGCCCATCCCAGTGAAAAAGAAATATTATAAGAATTTGTTTCCAGTATTTTGTTTCATAATAAAGTATAATTTCTTCTAAAATGTAGTTTGTCGATTTTGCTTCCTTTTCTCCAAATTTCTTCCTGTGCAAAAAACTTTGTCTTGTTGCTGCCCTGACTATTCCTCATTGTAAGGGAAAGAACTTATCATCCACTGTAAGACATGAATGGGTAATTTTAAAATAATATGGTTTTTCAGTTTTAATTTCTTTATTAGTAAATGTTTATAGTACACAATGATTATATTACTTGTGAAGACTTGGCACTAGAATATATAAAGTACTAAAAGAAATTAGACCTTCCATAAAAGAATCAAAAGATGACTAAGTAGACACTTCTCAGAAGAAAAAGTTCAAATGGCCAATGAATACATTAAAAAGTGTACAACATTGCTGGGCATTACAGAAATGCAAGCTATGTTTCCATTTTACTTCAGAAAGAATGGGTATCATCAAGAATCAAATAAAAGGGCTGAGGATTTAGCTCAATGGTTCCGGTGCCTGCCTTGCAAGCTCAAGGTCCCAAGTTCGATCCCTGCTACGAAAAAAAAAAAAAATCACCACCTGTTTGGGCCAGGGATTTAGCTCAGTGGTTTCGCCACCTGCTGTGCAAGTGCAAGGACCCGAGTTCGATCTCGAGTACCAAAAAAAGAAAAGAAAAAAGAATCAAATAAAAGCAAATGCTGGTGAGGTTGTGGGAAAAAGGAATCCTACATTGTTGGTGGGAATGTAAACTAGTACAGCTACTATGAAAATCAGAATGGAGATTCTGCAAAAAGCTAAAACTAGAAATTCCATTTGACCTTGCTATTCCCCTTCTAAAATATCTTCCTGAAAGAGTTAAAGACATTATATCATAGTGACACATCCATACTCATGTTTATAACAGCACAATTTGTGATAGCTAAATTTTAGAAGCAGCCAAAAGGTGGACCAAAAGGTGAATGGATAAAGAAAAGGTAGTATTTATACACAATGGAATACTACTCTTCCATAAGGAAGGGTAAGCTTGAGTCATTTGCAGGAAAATGGATGCATCTTGAGACCATGATATTAAGTGAAATAAATCAGACACACAAGCTTAAGTATCACAGGGTTTCTGTTATATGAGAAATCCAAAATACAAATAATGAGAAAAGTAAAAAATAGATAATAGGAAAAAAGGAGATAGATCTTTTGCAAAGCAGAAAAGAATCAAGAGATGGAGCAGGGGAAAAGGTGGAGAAGGTATATAAAAGGCAATTACTCTTCCTATTTTGTATATAACCCATGGTGTTTCTCACATGTGAAACATTGCTAATGCCCTTCCCTCCTCCAGGATGTCCTTCCTATCTCTTCCCTGGATAATTCTGGCCCATCTTTTGGACATTGTGTCCTAATTTTGGCTTTTGAAAATGTAGTTGATGATAGAGTAGCAACAGCATCACCTGAAAATGTGTTAGACACAGAGTCTCCGGCCCACTGCTTCACCTATTGCATTAAGAGTCCACATTTTAGATAAATCCAAGACTGTTTCATATTTACGCTACAGTTTAAGAAGCATAGTCAGAAAGCAAATCTGCTTGGAGGGAGTGACAATTCAGCTCTGGCTTCCACTCCTGAGAGAATGTATTCTGTTATAATGACTCTAGGAATATCCCATCCAAGGTAGGCATTTTTCATTTGCCTGCTTAATTGTCCTAATTGTAATTCAGACTTAGATATAGGCAAGTAAATTTAGAGGGTCATAGTCAGATTTTTTTTTACCCCCTCCACCCTTCCCTAATTACAAAGACTTTATTTCCATTTTTTCCATTTCTCAACATTTTTCCTTTCCCTTCTTTCCCTTCCCCTCCCCCACCCACTAGCCCTACCCCTTTGGACCTTTTCTTCCTATTTTGCATTATCGATTATTCATGCTAATCATTGGTACATTTTAGGTATACAATATAATGACATTCAT
>NW_004624919.1:796003-842965 GCF_000247695.1 Heterocephalus glaber
ATATATATGACAAAATGATGACTGCGATCAAACAAATTAACATGTCCATCTCCTCACACAGTTCTCAGTTTGTGTGTGTGTGTCTGTGTGTGTGCACACACGTGCACACACATTTGTGATAAAAATGAGCTGATATCTGTGACAAACATAGATGGAGAAATCTTCAAAAAAATATGAGCAAGCAATTCAGCACAACATGAAAAATGATTGCTTATCAGGACCAAGTAGAATTTATCCTGGGATGCAAAGTTGGTTTTATTTGCCAATCAATCAGTGTGAGGGACAATTTTCACAGAATGAAAGATAAAAACCATATGATTGCTTACATATAAGCAGATCACCTGTTTTTAAGGAAATTAAGATATCATCTGACTAGAGAAATGTCCCTGAGAATATCACATAAGTCCTAATATAGAGTAGTCATTGGCGAAATCACTACTAACAAGAGTAGAAGTTTTAACATGTGAGGGAGAAAGGATGAATTGTGAGGGGGAAGTTGCAGGTTTGAACCCAGGCAGAATCTTACATTGCAGGATAGCAAAACAAATGTTGTTGAATAGCTTTCTGGAGAACAAAATCAGATATCCACTCATTCATTCCACGGTAAGGAATGTAGCTCCTGCTATATACAGATACTGTTCTGGGCACTAGACACACAGAAGTGAACAAACTACACCAAAAGAAGCTATATTCATGGAGCTAATATTCTAGTAAAGGGAGAAACAAACAGGTAAAAAAATTGACCTCATATTTGTAATTACCTTTGTATTGTTTTTTCATTATATTATCCCAAACGCTGTTGTGTGTGTCTGTGTGTGTGTGTGTGTGTGCGTGTGTATAATATGTGATAATGTTGGTATATAATATACTGATTACAGGAAGTAATGTTGCAAGACTTGATGGAAAGTGAGAACACTCTTTTCTTAGGCCTCTCACTTGCAAGGTGAGAGCTACCCCAAAAGTATAAGATTTAAGATTGATTCAAATGTTTTTGTGATGTAATTTAATATGAAAATTTTATTTTTTACTTAAACCTGGTAATTTGGTTTTTTTATTTGTTTGTTTGTTTTGTTTTGTTTTTTATGCCGGGGATCAAACTTGGGATCTTGCACTTGTGAGGCAGGTGGCAGAACCACTGAGCTAAATCCCTGGTTAAACTTGGCAATTTGATATCAAAGAAAGGCAGCACCATACAGCCCTAGAATGACTAAAACTTTGCTCTCTGGAGCCTCTGTATCAGCAACTGGCTGGAAGGGGCTGAGCAAACAGGACCCAAGGCCTCACCGCTCCCCGTCGCCCATCACACCTGTCACGTGTCGCCTGCTCTGTTTGAGAAGATGCTACAGAAAGCTGAGTTTGGCACCGTTGTGCATTGTCTTCTGAGTAACTGATAAAATTCTCTAACACCTTCAGCTTTCAGGGTCAGAAAATGAAATTTTTTGTGTGTGGTAGTTAAGGCCTATAATCCTAGCACTCTAGGAGGCTGAGGCAGAAGAATTGCACGTGCTTCTATCTCAGCCTGGGCAACTTAGTGATTTAGTGGGACCCTGTCTCAAAATCATAATGAAAGGTTTTTCTTTTTGAATGATGGAAATGAAGCAAGTACCCTGGGCCAAATCTCCAGTTATCACAAAGAATAAAAAAGAATGAAAAAGGAAAGAAAGAAAGAAAGAAAGAAAGAAAGAAAGAAAGAAAGAAAGAAAGAAAGAAAGAAAGAAAAAAAAAAAAAGAAAGAAAGAAAGGAAGGAAGAAAGAAAGAAAGAAAGAAAGAAAGAAAGAAAGAAAGAAAGAAAGAAAGAAAGAAAGAAAGAAAAGTGAGATTCATGATTTTTATCAGGATTGAATTGATAAAGAGCTCATGGTAAAGAAAAGTTAGGCATAGAATTCTGAATTATGGCTGGCTTTCCTAGTCTTGGTCAATTACACATAAAAGACATTCTAGAATATCTTACTACAGATAGAGGCTATCCAGGCTATGTTTCCCTTTGTAAGCAGAAGAGCGGGACTCAAGCCAGGGATCCCTGGCCTGTCTGACACGGGAATTCCAACTGCTTTTCCGTCAATGGAACTGACCTGACTCCCTACGATTCTTTCTCCCAAGAGAAAACCAATACAACTGAACTCTTTGGAAATTCCCTCACTCACATATGTCTTACCTTGATACATACCCATTGCTCTAAAACCTGGTTTGTCAAAATCAGGGTTTATGCTACTATTATATCTGCTTTTTCTCTCAAATGGCTTTCAAACCTTTGAAAGCAATATGTCTACTCAAATTTACTGCTTTGTCCTCCTCCTTCACCCTGATTCCAACCACCAAGAGGATTTTTATTATCTCTTTACTCTGCCAACTCCAGGGAGGATTTTTCTTCCCTTGAATTCAAAGTTATCTGGATGCCAGTACTTTCTCTAATGGACTTTTCTTTGGCCCAACCTCATTTCTTATAAACAAAGAGCATGCAACATGTCAGTATATCAACCTTTGGAGGTCTCATCTAGCCAAGAGAAATCCCCTTGGGAAGCCTCATTGCCTTTCCCTGTGCTGCTTCCTCTCCCTTCTATAGCACTACCTGCTTTCCATTGCCCTGTCTTTATTAACCAATCTATTATTCACTGCTACCAACTTGAATTGAAATGATCTGTTTTCTTAACAGTCTGATTCTTCTTTTTTTCACTAATGTGTTTTTCCATCTAAGCTTCGAAAGTACATATGAACAGATGGGACTGTTTTTAAACACAGTTGCAAATTTTTTCCTCGTAGACACATGTCCACACATTCTGGTAAACTAGTTGAATAACCTGGTTAACCCCTCAGAAGGATTTCTCACAGCCATTTTCCAGTTCATCCAGAGCACAGACGACTATAGTATGGTCTGCCTCCTGTGCACATCATTTTCTTTCTTTCTCAGGCAAGGCCCCCAGCTGAACCCATCCCACCGGCTTTTGTAATCCCAGCTCACAGAACAGTTTCTTCCAACCACTGTCCATAAATTCTATGCAACAACACGAGATGGTAACTGATCATTTCACAGCCATGTGGACTAAATCTCTCTTTAATTTTTATCTCCAAATGTTGTCCTCAGTGCCTCAGGGCCCAGAGCTAGAGGCATCACACGTTCCCCCAGGCAGCAACAATCCTCGAATTTACTTTAGAATACATTTTGATGAGCACCTAAGTGCTTCAGCTGAAACTGAAGGGTATTTGTGTGAGGCAGCAGATTGTGGACGAGTTTTATGTTTAAGCATACTCCAGGGAAAATGGCTTTCTTTCCTGGAAGAAAAGAAAAAAGAGAAAATAAAAAAGACTAAGAGCTAGTGTGGGCCACAAAAAGACAAGCTAAGGGAATCCCAACAGCATAGACTCTTCTGGAAAGAATGGTGCCTCCCTTTATCCTCCACAAAAAGCCCAAACTCCAGAAAAACTGTGCTGATGATGCTGGAAAGAAGACTTGTTTTGTGATTGAGAACTAATTGCCTCTTTTCCTGAGGAGACTCAACCCAAGAAGTGTAAATACAGAAAAGTTTCTGCTTTTCTGATGGAGCAAGCCACTCAAAATGAGTGTGAAAGAAATAGGAATGGCTGAAAATTCCAGCCCACAGTTTCAAGTCTTCCGAAGCCTGTTTTCTTTGGCCTGCCTCTGCCATTCCTTTCTCTCTTTTTTCAGAAGTGTGAAATGGGTTGGTTGCTGGTATTTGTTCTGTGGTCTCTGCTAACTCTTCCATCTGTATAAACTTAGCTCTGCCAATCGAGCAGTTTAGCAGCACTTTCTCTTCAGTTGGCTCAAAAGGATATGAAGGTCCTATTAAGTGGTACTTTCAAGGCTTCCAAATGTATGACACTGGCTGCTTGAGAGTGTGAAGCTTAACTGTGCTCCCTGCCAGTGCCTGGTCCTTCTTTTAGGACTAGGTGCTAAACAGATGAAGGCAAAAGGAATCCAAGTCCAGATGTGACTGCATCCCAGGGCAGGCAAGTGGCAGAGGTGGCTATACTGTACCTGCAAATCTGAGCAATTAGACTTAGCAGAACCCTTCTTCCTCTTAGGATACTATTTATTTGGGAATGAAGATGGCCAAAAGAGACTCTATGTTCCTATGTCTTTACACTTCCCTTCCATACTGATCTGTATTTGTATTAATCTTCTTCAGCAATAGACTGTCCTTCAAGAAGGAGCAGACTTGCAATATGCTGCCATTATGTCTGTTCTTAATGCAACAACTGTTTTTCACTCATCAGTGTTACAGCAGAAAACATTTCTCAAACATGACCATTTGCCTTGGGCAGGGACTGAAAATGTGTGGAGCTCATGGCATTTGCCAAGCTCAACAAATATCTCTGTGAAATATAAACAGCTATTACTGAAAAGAGTAATCAGTTAAATAAGCCAAGAGATAGAGGATACATGGGCCAAGAGAAGAGCTATTTGTTGGCCTATTTGTGTGTTGTCAGAGGATGAGCCCAGTGTAGAGGGGTCCTCAGGGAAGGGTGGCAGAATTTAAAAAGGTGGATCAAAGTAAATAACCACTAAAAAGAAGTGGGTTGAGCTAGTGCTCCATTGTCCAGGATGACTTTTAAAAAGACTCCAATTACATTAGTATTCAAGCCCATGAACTCTTCTTTGGGGGTCCTTGAGGTAGAGATGGCAAAGCTTTCACCCAGGGCTTCTTGGGGAAACTTGAGAGTACAAGCTCAGGTTCATGAGTCAACTCGATGCCGAGCCCCCAACACCTATCTCCTTTTATATCCTGGGAACAGATCACTGATTAATCTGCCCATAATGGGGCAATGCTAGATTCCATAAAACCTATTCTCAAGTTTTTAAAGTTTCTAGAGAAGTGCTTGGCATATATGAATAAAACTATAAAATGTATTTTGAATTTTTCACAGTTTTACACGGTTGGCACCATACTGTGTGTATTATTTTGAAACATGTATTTTCTAGGGTATATAGTAATGATCTATAAATAATATATAGTTGGTTGCTTAGTATTTACCATTCACTCTTCTTTCTTGCTAGCAGAACAATAGTTTGTCAAAATCAGACAAGGAAATTCTGTTCCCCTTTGCCTAAGTAAATTAGTCTTACATGTGTTCCCATCCTGACCAGGGAAATATAACGAATTTTCTGAAGAAGCCACCTTAGATTGTTTTTTGTCCTCAGAAGAGAGAGATAGAATATGTATATTTTACACACACACACACACGAGGAGGTGATGTTCAGAGATGCAGGAAACATCTGAAAACCACTGCCAACAACAGTTGGCAGAGTAAAGTATAAGAAGAGCTTAGGTAATACGGGACTTGATAATATTTGGAACTGCTGCATCAACTCGAGTTTTCTATCAATGAGCTTCTAATTATGTGAGTTCTACACCTGTTTTTTACAGTGGAATACAACTTAACTGATAGAATCATTGTTGTGTACACAGTGTGCTTCCACATAAATAAAATGTATACGTATGCAACATGTGTGTGTCATGACATGTAAATGTCTACAAGGGCCTATATTGTCTCTTTGTTACTTTTTTATATTTAAGTAGCTAAAGTGCACAAAAACTATAGCAAATGATGTAATAGTCACCAATGTACTTACTACCAATATTAACAAATATTAATTTTTGCTTAGAAATCTTTCTATCATTTATGAAATGAGGCCTTAAAATTAAAATAATACATCTGCAACCATTTTTTTACTAAAAAGGTTGATGCAAAATATGTAAATATTTTTATAGTTCACTACATATATGCATATATAGAAAAACATTTATAATGTTTTATATCTTTATGCAATTGGTACCATACTGCACATAGTTGGGGTTTTTTTCTGGTTTTTTTGAGACAGACTTACTATGTAGTTCAGGTTGGCCTTCAAGTCATTATGTAATCCAAGCTGCCCTTAAACACCAAACAATCCTATCTCAGCCTCCCAAGTGCTGGGATTACGTGTGTGCTACCATGTCTGACTTGCACATACTATTTTAAAACACTTCTTTTCTAAGCATTGGATCCGATCTTGTATTCATATTAATATAAGTTACTGTTTCATTCATTGAAACTGCTATATAATATTTCCTTTATATGGAAAAAATCTCAGAGAATATATATGTTTATTTTGCTGCAGAAAATTTATTTGCCTTGTTATGTTTCCACTTTATCTTGCTTTTTATTGACTTGTTGGAACTCATCATTTATTCTTGTTTCTGCAATGTATTCAGTTAAGTGATTGCAAGTAGCTACTTCTAGTATGTGGCATGACCTTTTAGTCTATGGTAACTTTGCTCTTATTGACTTTTCTTCTTGTACTTATATTATATTTATTAGCCTTTTCCTTGGTTTGGAAAATTTTGGCTTAAGAACTTCTCCACTAGCCAAATTTGGAAAGAACTTTTTCTTGTAAAACTGTGAAAGTACTCTTTCCATTTTTATACAATTAAACTCTATAGAATTTATCTTTGGATAAGATAAATACTAGGCATTTAACTTTCATGTTTTTCCACATAGTAGCCTAACACAGTGATGGTGAATGGTTTAGAGCTTTCAGTGATACAAACAGACCACTGTAGCCTGTGTGCCATAGGTTCGCCACCACTGGCCTAACATCTCAGAACCATTAGTTCAATATCCATTTTCTCATTCCTGCCTTGCACCCAGTGCCTACATACATAAAGGTTCATATGAGACTTAGATATTCTGTTCTCTACATGCTCCTGTTTCTCCACTTTCTCAGTCCATGGTAAATTTGGTTTCTTGACTCTTTTGCAGCCAGTGAGGTCAAATGATTAAACCTGTACAATGTTCTATGAACAAAAGTGACAAGCACATTTAATTATCAGTGTGAATCCCTACAGAGATCTCTTTCTTAGTCAGATGTGTTTCAAGGATCAGCCTGGATACCCAAATGAAGAAAATGAGCTAATAGCTCTCACACCTTGGAATAGACTCGTAGCAGAAAGAAAAAAAGTTCTTATTTTACAGCTTGGAGGTTTGGGGGCTGTTTTCACAGCAACATAAACTTGCCTAGTTCAACTGATACAAGTCAGAGTAACAACAAAACATGACATTGGTTAAAGGACTAGGTAGCAGCCAGTAGGGAGCAAGAAATGAATATGTTACCTAAAGTGGAGAGATACTGATTTGTGTTTCCCAAATGAAAACATTTGGTGAAAGTGATTCCTAAAAATAATATGAAACGCAAAAATGTCCTTAATGAACTTCTGATTCTCATCATCAAATTTGGCAACTTGGAATGTAATAAAGTGTGTCAGTCAACATCAGCTTTTGACAGTGCTCTGCAAGAAAGAGATAGGTCAGTGAAGAATTGACTGAATTTGTGTGGAATGACAGGGCCGCAGACATAGGGACTTGTAGTACTGGAAGAAACGACTGATTCTGAATTATAGCGGATCAAAGATAATACTGACAGTTTTTAAATAATAAAGGCCAATTAGAACATAGGTTTGGTGCAACGATCTCATCAGGAACATGACCATAGTTGCCAGTAAATGCTTTCAGTTGGTAAGGTGGCTCAGACAAAATAGATTAAGAGGGTGAGTTTCCAACTAAAACATGATACATATATCCCTAATTAAACTGAGAAGAAGGAGGAAGGGGGAGAAAGAGGAGCAGAAAGCAGAAAATGAAGGAGGATGGGAGAAGAAAAGGAGAGGAACAGAGGAGAAGGAATGGTGACATTTTTTACAAATCCATGTCCACTATCTAGATCATTTCTGTAGCTGTTTCTATTTTCAGTTGTGTCTCTTGTTTGTTGTAATGTTGACTATCTCTTTACCCAGTTATTTTAAATTTAGTATTGACACTTGAAATTAGAGCTATCTTGCTCATGGGGAAAATGTTTGTCTCTGACAGTTAGCAATCAAGGAATTAAGATTGTAATCTGCACAAGAGACAAATCTTCTGTTTTCCTGGTTCATTGTTATTTTTGGAGGGTAGTCTTTCCAAGTCTCAAAGGCATCCCAAAGCGAGTGTTATTAAGGCTCTGCATGCTTAAGTGCTCTAGACTCCTTGGTAATCTGTTTCAATGCTCTGCTCAGATTCCAGCCTCTCAGTTACCTATACTGGAATCTCTAAGGGCTGCACCTCTATGACTTTCTTCTTTCTCTGGAATATTAGCCATATGGTACTTCAGTATTTAAGAACTATTCTGTTCAGCTATGGTAGTTGTTCTCAGTGAGAGATTGACCTGCATGTTCTAGCAAACCCGCGGTAAAAGTCACTATCTAATATTCATGAGGACTAGACAAAGACATGTCTTATCAGCCTACGGTTAGTTCTCAGACTTTCTACAGATGTGTCCAAAATGCGCCATCAATACAAAAGAAGAGATTTGATGATCTCTCCATGGCTCCTTTATTATTTCTGAGTAATAATGTCACCCTGGGCTGAGGTGCCCTAGTTTCTGAGACCCTGTTCCAGCTCTCCATTGCCCTTGGCCAAAGCCCAAATGACACGGACCCGACAGCTGAGGGGAAGCCTCACCAATCCAAGGAATCTGACCTCAGTAGGCCTGGTGCGGGGGGACCAGAAAACTTGATCCCAGAAAGAGATATATCCAGGAGCCTTAAAATGTATATACTTTTTTTTTAAATTCTGAAAACAAGTTAGAGCCAAACAGATCAGATGACTGAACAAGGATTGTATGTCATCAAATGTCTGGATAGAGCCAACTGACACAGTATCTGCTGCTGCAACCCTCCCTCTGAGCTCCTGAAGGGCAGTGTCCAGTCTGACTATAAGCACAGCCTTGAAGTCAGGCTATTTGTGGTTGCGTATAATTGGGCAACAACCACAACTTTTAGTCTGGTTTAGTCTTGGGGCCAAAGTATTCCATTGTTTATAAGAAGCAGCTTTGGTCATTTTTTTTTCATTTACTCACAGTAGGACCAAGTGCAATGTAACCATATCTCAGTGTGACAATTCTTGTGATAATTCTGATTCCAAGGTGACTTCCCTGCACTTGATAATGGTATCAGGTGCATTGATGTTAAACCATCCACTCTGTGGGTGATTTTATTTTCCTTTAAAATGAAACGTGTTTATTTTAATTCAGGCAAGACATCCAGAGAGAAGAGAAACTAGAAAAGAAGCTAGAAGAGAAACTTCTGAAGGAGAATATGACTTTTGCGGAGACGTCTTTCCTGGAGGAAGAGCAGAACTGTGGAAATCAGTCTGAGTGAGAACAGGAGCTGGACATGAAAGATTTCTAAAGCAGAGAGTAACTTCCTCAAGCTTTGAGATGAAATTCAAAGGCTCTTGTCTATTTGGTGCATTCGATCACTGGGGATAACGTCAAATAAGTTCCTTTCCCCCATAACAACCTTCCAGGTAACTGAATACAGAGCACATGCCCTCTTATCCTTTCCTTATGTTTCCTATTCCTAAGGTTGAACACTTCCATCCTTTCAACTATTTCTAATAGAGAATTTTGGTAGGAGGAAACAGGGGTGCAAACGAATGTGTGAATAAGTACTCTGTGTACGTCTCAATAAATAGCACATCTCTCTCTGACCTGTGAGCCCAACATCCTGACACCAGATCAGAGCACACACTCGGAGTGGCACGTCAGCAGGCAGCATGCCAGGCCTCCCATCCATGAGGGAAACAGGAAAAACTGGCCAAGACATTTTTGCCCATATTAATTAGGAAATACTTTCTCTGCATTTAGTCTCACATGCAATTGGCTGAGTTTATTTTTTTGTTCCTTTGTTTTTGTCACTTCTTAGAATTATGGAAAGTTCTATATGTTCATATCTTAATCTTTCCTTAAGGATTCATTTGGAATTGTTTTAGTATTTAATGCACAACTCTGCAAATATCTTTTAGAGCCTCGTGATCATTTTACTTGTTTTTATTTTCTGAAATAAAACTAAATAACAACACATAATAAATGTCTCTGTTTTCTGAAGTTGTGGAACCAAGACAAAAAACCAAACATCAAAAGAAAACACAAATTAATATTTTTATTGAATTTCTAGAATCAGAGGATAAATCCAGGTGTCTTCTTATTTCTACTAGCTGTCATTTTAATGGTTTCTGTCTTCTCTGGCTTTTTTGATCTGAAATAAATCAGAGAAAACCAAGGAATAGATTTTTAAAACCATTGCCCCCTATTAAATACACTCAGAATAATCTAGTAATTTTAGACTTGTACTCCTGTGTTCATGAATGATAAAATTAATTTATCTGTCAATATTACTCCTAATTATATCAACAGCATAAGTAGCTATAGTGCTCCTGATTGTATGAAAATGATTTTAATGTTTTATTATTAATTATAATCATGTCTTCTACTTTAAAACAGATTTTTTTAAAGTCATGTAGAAATAGTCTTACAAGTTTTTTATGAAATTTGATGGTTTTGATGCTTTTACATGAGTTTTCAAATTTTACTGATGTTATTAAAATTTATTATCCAATTATTAATTATTAATATATTATTAATATTTGGTGGTAATGGTGACATAATTGTTTAATTTACCTGAATCCCACATAAAATCAGATAGTGAAGCTACATAACAAAAACTTAAATTTCTGGTAATCATATACAGTTTGGGCCAGGTGACCAGGTAACCTCATGAAACAAAATACAGTAAAAATGAATTGGTGGAAACAAAGAATAGAATTTAAGTGATATCAACACCAATATGGGAAAGGCCAAGTGATGAATATTAGAAACCAAACCCATATATTTTGTAACAATACAAACAGCATTGTTAAATTAGAAAACTAGCATGAACCCCGGCTTTCACTAAAAGTTCAGGGAAAATATCAATTTTACATAAAAACAGGAGGATAAAATAATATACCAAAGGAAGTCCCTGCAGACGACAAATGCATACAAAGAAACACAATAAAGGGCGTGTCACAACAAAGACAAACTGTTCCTAAATGAGATAAAGACGTGAAAAGCTTGATACTTAAAACAAATAGGCAACATGTATCACACAATTTTTTTAAAAAGAGGTATAACCCCTCAGGAAAAACTACAAGGACAAAAAAAAACCCTTCAGAATTGAAATCTAAAACAAAAGCCTACAACTGCAAATTAACACAACAAAATCAGGCTTATGAATTGAAAGTGAAAAAAACAAAATATTAAAAATCCGAAAGAAATTTAAAAAGAGACAAAATTATTTAAGAAGAAAATGACAAATACTGAATATAAATAAGCAGAGATGATTCAACAGATGTATAATAGTCTCAAACAAAGCAAAGAAATAGAATAAATGTAACAAAAATAATTGAGAGAATACTTCCCAAAACTGTAATATCTTTTTTATAATACATACAACGTCCTTTCCTGTGTGGAGCTGAGAAATCCTGGGACAATGTCTCTCTAAGGACACTGAGACCTGCCTGTGTACAGGAGAGAAACTTTGAAGGCTGTGTAGAGGAGTCTAAGCCTTTATTGACCAACTTGAGTTACAACCAGCCCTCGGGAATGAATCAAGTTTGTAGGTCAAGTGTCCACTGTAAAAAATTAGAACTGCAAATTGAATAGGCACAGCACCTACCTGAGAAATTGATCCAAAAGAAGCACACTGGAACATATTCTAATAAAATTACTAGACTTGAAAGAAAAAATAAGCAATCTTTGTAGCATTTTGGCAGAAATACAAAACACTTAAAGAATATTAGACTTCTATCAGACTTTTCACTTGCAATATTTCACACTAGAAACAAAGATATGGAATAACATTTAAGTTAAAATATTTAAGATACTTAGGGAAAAATAAAAGTGAGCCAAGGACTTGCTGTCCATCCAAACTGACTTGTATACAAAGGTAACAGGCAAATTTTTATCATATTCAAGAAACCAGTGATTGCTGTTCCCGTGCACTTGTTCCGAAGAACCTACTAGAAAAGAAAGCTCAGAAAAGTAAAGCTATCATAAAGACATTGAAATAAGATTGATAATGAGCATTAATTTTCACCTAGAGTTTTAGAGAGTTAAAGAGTCCATAGTATATAATGGTTATAGATGCTGACAACGTAGACAAAATACCATTATTTTTCAGAAATAAGGAAAGAATGGACTTATTCTTATTAAACTTATTTAATAGTTGCAATTATCATATTGGTAAAGTAATACCAGACTATTATATGCATCATGTGAATAAAGTTAATGAGTTAAAATGGAGTAGTCTGATTCTATCATCCCTATCTTTTTAGAACTGGATTATTGATATGGAATAAATATAGAACCAACCTAAAGAGTCACACAAGCCATACAATCCTGAATATCTGGTGGTAACAGTGACATAATTATTTAATTTACCTGAATCTCACATAAAATCAGATAGTGATTTAAATGATCAATAATCACTGCAAATCCACGAAGCATTTTAACTTACAAAATTATGACATAAGTGGTAATGTAGCCTCTGTCTGGTTTCTCTTATGGTACTCATTCACCATATTGTGAGGAAGCTCAAGCTACATAAAGAAGCCTGGCCAGTTCCAGTGGATCCCAGTGATGGCTACCAACAAAGATCAGACATGTGAGTGAGCAAGCCTTCAGGTTACCCAACCCCAGACCTAGGAATGAAGACCAGAGCCAAGCTACCCCTAATGTTTCCTGTCCAAATCTGTCATCCACAGCAACAGTGAGCATAATAAATGGCTGCTGTTTATATATAATAAATTATTAACTTTATAAAATTAAAATGAAATTTGTTTTATAAATAATGTAATGTTAGAATATATGAGTTCTGTCCACTGAAAAGATGTAGAAATTAATCAGCTCAGTAGCACCAGTAATGGTGTCACACAACAAATAGTTTTAATTCTTCCATTTAAATCCTCATCTCACCTGGCCACACTTGGTAGAATCTACATTATCAATGTTAAATAGTCGGAAAGCAGGTATCATTGTCATTATATTACTCTCAGCTGTGAAACTTTTAATATATTATCATTAAGCATGCTTGCTCCAAATTTTTCGTCAGGTACTAAGTTTTAAACCAAATTTTTACTTAACAATATTAATTTTATTTTTCTTCTAAAAGATGAAATTCACACTACTATACTTCTTGACACCTTATTTTTCCAATTTATTTTTGTAGATATATTATTCTTTGAATAATACCAAAGTTTGTGGGCTGGGGATTTACCTCAGTGGCTCTGCCACCTGCCTCGCAAGTGTAAGGTCCCTAGTTCAATCTCTGGTACCCCCTCAAAAAAAACCAAAAAACTAAAGTTTGTAACATTAAATTGTGTACTGCAATGCTAAAATTTATAATTATTTTGTCTTAGTTCTAAGCTTAAATTCATTTATTCCTTACCTCCTCTTATTTTATTTCTCATTTTCTATTTGTTGTTTGAATTCATGTTTGTCCTGTTATTGCCTTGATTTTTGTCACTGATATTTTTCCAAGTGGAACAAATGGGTACTTTAATATGAGTTCTTTCATATTTGTGAATGTATAAACTGTATATTGCTTGTATACATTAACTGCAATATTTTTCTGTCCAGTAATATGTTATTAAGTGGTTAACAACAGGTTCTGTGGAAGACTAAAATGATCACTTTCCCTGAAATAAATAATCCTACCATAACTGATTTAAATCTATCAACATGCTGTCAGTGATTGCAGATTTGGGGAGAGACACTGAAAATAACATTGCCTATACATAGCATCTCAACTATAGAGATATGATAGATACTAATGTCTCCAAGATCACAGATAACAACAAAATGTAGTAAAATAATTAAAAAGTAAGGAGTCTAGTACTTTTGCATCTGTTTTTAAAATTTTATTTAATTATAATTTTATACAATTTAAGATTAAATAATGACTCTGCTTACCTTGCTATAATATTCATAACATTTTAGCCATCAGGTTTTGGAAAACCACACAAATCCAGCACAATGGACTTACCTTATTTACTTTAGAGCTATGTTGACAATATTCTTTTGTTTTCTTTTACTAAATGTTACTACAGAAAACTCTGAGGCCAACGTTTTGCATCATGAATACTGAACTGATGAACTTTGTATTTTAAGTACCTAAAAATTCTGGATAAAATGGAAAATATTAAATAAATCACAATAAGACAAGAGATCTCCATAGAAAGGAGAAATAACATCAGTACAAGGACAATAATCTAAAAGTAATTCAGTGCCAACCCTCAGGTGTTAGAGAAGGCATAGAATCCTATAAGCCCAGTGCTAAAACTGTAATGCTCATTTAAAAACAACATGGTGGGGAGCAGTTGGAATTCAGATTTCATTTTATCCTCATGGGTTAGAAAAAGTAGCTATTATCCATAAAGCAATGTATCTCATGTCTTCAGCTTTGAATCAAAAGAGAGAAAATTACTGGCAAAAAGAAAAACTCAAGTCCTAAACCACTGTTAGATATGTGGTCCAAATTTAAATAAACTGAATGATGCATTGATAGTAAACCCAGAAATTAACCTAAAAACTGGTTCAAATCACTTAAACTACTGAACTTTCCATCAGAGACTCTCATTATATACAATCTTGTAATTATGAGGTCACAACCTCTTTGGAAGGCAGAACTTCACAGAATGTTTAATCCTTGCTGAAGATGAACACAATTGCCAAAAAGAAGAAACCAGTAAGGAAATCTATGAGATCCAATGGTCCAGGTGACTCAGAAAAAAAATCACAATAATAGAACTATATGAAAATATTTAATTGTGAAAGATGAATAAAAGTATTAGATATAATTAAAATAACAGAACTCTACGAAAAGGGGTATTTCAGTTTGAAAAAGAACCAATCAGAATATTTGGATATGAAGAATCAATCATTCATTTAGAGGTTCAAAAACATGAATGAGTGAATTAGGGAGGAGGTTAAATGCAGCTGAAGAGAAAATTGGTAAGGTAGAAAATGGAAATTACTTTCCAAATCATGAGACAGATGCAAAAAATTTCATAAGAAATACCAAAATAGTCTGACAACAATATAATTAAATGAGAAATAAATGTTAAAATAACAACTAAAATAATATATATTTTCCATAAAGTTTTAACTTTTTAAAAGTTTACCTAAAAGTGTCAGGAAAATCAAAATGAAAATTATGATGTAGTTAGACTTGAATGACAATGACAGTAGTGCAAATGAAGTCTTTGAAAAGTAGCTGGAGCAGTGTTAGATGGAAACAGGGAGCTTTGAACACAAATATTAGAAAGATGGAAAAGTATTAAGCTAAATATTCAATGCAATAAACTACAGATTAAATAGAAACTAAAGAAAATGGAAAGCTGGAAATGAAGATCATAAGTTAATGAAATAGAAAACAAAACAAAATAAAATCATTAGGACTTACAGCTAATTATTTTAAATGATCAACAAAATAAACAAAGATTTGTCAAGATTGATGAAATAAAACAAAATTAAGGTACAAAAAACACACTAAATATCCAAGAGATGAAAAACAAATACGGTTGAAACTTTAGACACATGAAAACTTTATTGCAGTAATCTTGAGAGGATATATGAACTTAAGAAATATGAATTTCAGATGATTTTAATAACACCAAATATTTTTAAACTATTCTTTAAAAACTAGCTAATTTATATACTGTATAATCTGTTCTAGTCATAGAAAAAGCTTTCCAAAAATATGGAGAGGCTTTCTTTCTAAAGTCATTTTAATAAGACAGATAACTTCAAACTGAAAATGGACAAAGGAAACACAAAAATAATATAAAAATGATGATAGTAATATTAATGACAATAATAACAAAGTTATTATGGGTTAGATACTCCTAAACTGATTCACATGTATAAATTGTCCTCATAACAAGTCTACAGTGTGGCTAATATGGTTGTATCACGCTGTGGGTGAAGAGACTTTGGAAATAGTAACTAACGTACTTAAGATCACACAGATTGTGTTATCTATACCCAAGGAGAACCTAGACAGTCTGACTTGGGATTCTCTGCTTTTAATTATAGACTTCAAATTTGTTAAGAAGATATTATGAAATCAACTGCAGTCATGTATTTTAAGTGGTAAATGATAACATAGGTGTGGAGAGATGTCCAGAGCATTTCTTCTGAGTTAAGGACTCAAATTCTTGTAATATGCAATCTCTAGTCCATTGTCCAGGGCTCAATAATATTTTATAAGTTCCAAAAAATTATCATCATTCTCCTGCAACTGTTCAAACTCAAATGTGCTTCTTTTCCATCCCTTTCTGTTCTAGCTTTATAGGCATAATAGTTAATAACCACCTTGTCACTCTCTCATCACCAACCCACCCCACTTAAGCCAGTCAGTGATTTCCTTTGATCTTCAGCATAATAAGCAAAATTCTTGCCTTGGCTCCAAGGTCTGGTCACAGGTGACAACACTGCTTTTTGCTTTCTGAGTGATGGCTGCACTTGGTCTTGGTGCTTACATATCCTCTTCCTTTGCCTAAAGCTCCATACCTAGCTTTCCCTTGTCTTCCAACTTTCAGATTTCACCCCAGTGGTTAGCTCTCCAGGGAACCCTCCTCTGTACTTCACATTTCCCACAACTATGTCAATTTCCCTTGTTTAAAATCTCATAACACTTCATACTTCTTAAGGGCACTATGTATTTTTGTACATGGACATCCATTTCATTCCACTTTCTCTTCCCCATTAGAATGTAATGTGTAGGAGGACAAGGAACTTGTGCTTTTTCCCTAACATTAACACCTTAGTGTCCAACTCAGTGTTCTTATTTTGCTGGAATTATTCATAGCTTATTAAGAGAAGAAAAAAAGGTGGTAGATTGTTTGAAAAATAGCTTATCCTTGTCTCTTGAAAAGCGATTTTGCTACTCCCCTATCAAAAGATAAGGGCTATTTCCTTGGGCCTTTAATCCAAATTGGCCTTGTAATTTCATTTCCTTCAAGAATACAGCAGAGGTAATGGTGTATACCAATCTGTGCCTATACCTTAAGAGGGTGTGAACTTCTAATGTCATTTTTGGACATCTGTGACCAAGACTTGGGTAACGGCAGGTGTCCAACAACAGAAAGGCCAAGATCAAAGCCATCCTAGACAGTAAACTCCCAGCCAACCTCGTGGCTGACCTCAGATACATGAGCAAGACCCACCTGGTGTCAGCTGAGCCTATCCCTAAAATCAGAACTACGTAGCTAACCCATGCAGTCGGCAGCAATAACACATGGGATTGTTTTAAATCAGAGATTTTGGAATAGAAGAATGAAAAAGAAAAGTTAAAGGGGAGAGGAAATAGGGGGGAAAACAAATAATGATATGTCATGAATAAATAGACAAAATTTCAATGTTAACCTCAAGGAAAAAAGACTCAGAATTTAGTGAAGAAGTCATACATAGAAAGGTCTAGATTCAAATAAGAGACAGACTTACTAAAGAGCTGGGTTTTCAAAAGAATGCAATGAGTTCACTATCATGGACCATATATTATTCTGAACAATAAAAGCAACATGGCATCTTAGAGCTAGAGCTTTAAATCCCAATTTACTCACTTTAATATATAGATAATTTTCCTTAACAGTTGCCTGCTGCTATGGGAGGAGGAAGGATATTGATAAGATTGTAGCGCCATAACTACAAGACCTTTCAGTAAACTCACTTATTGGTGAATCTGGGACCCAGTTGGTGCTTAGACACAGGCTAGCATTTTTCAAGTGTGACCTCAGATTCCCCAAGGCTGTGGACCCACAGATTATCCTCAGATTACCTGACAAGGACTTGTGGGAACCATCTCAGTACCTCAAACATGCTCAGATTGGAGATTTGTCTCAATCTCATTGTCTTGGAAGAACTCTGACTCCTATCTGGCTTTTCCAGGAGGTCTCCACATGAACCAGAGCTTGAACTTTCTTCTTACCAGTTTCTACCTTTATTCCCACTTCAAGCAGATAGCGGTCTCTGGAACTTGGGTCTCTGGAACCCCAGCTATGATCCTAAATCCTGCTCCAGAATGGTACTCCTGATTCCCTCAGGCCCTGTGCATCATGATACTATACTCAATAGCTGTACATTACTCTGCAACAGGAAGAATGGTTGGGTTGTCCTTGTTACCCTTTAGAGTTCAGCCCTGCATCCAGTCTGTTCTTATAATGTCACCTTTGACAACTACTGACAGATTTTGAATATCTTCCCATAGCCATAAGATCTTAGCATATCTCACTAGTAGGCAACCAAGGGTTAGATCAGGGATATTATTTTAAAAATCTCGATAAGATTTTTGGTAATCTGGACTCAGTATTATCATAGTATTTCCCGCCAGAGATTCTGCACTGTAGAGGATTACCTAGCTGTGGTGGGGAGCCTATGGCCTATGTGCTGCTGCTGGCTATCTGTTATCATTGAAAGCTCTGAAATATGTTCACCATCGCTAATAAAGAGCCTCTAAGAGCTGTCCAGGCCTAATTATTTATAGTCCTGGAGATATGCCAAATTTCATTAAAAATAATTAACAAGACACATGTAAATTAGGTAAAATCCTGTTTTCTATGTGAATCTCAATTATTACATTATTTAAACCTTTCTCTTCATACTGGACTATTTTATTCTATGTGCTATCCATAAAAGGATGAAGAAGCTAATGCTGATGAGCAGGATGGGTCTAGGCTCTCTAAAGTAAAAGAAAGAAAAACAAATGATGTTGTTAGTGAACATCCCACATTAGACTTTCTCTGTACTGGGCTGTGTTCTAAGTGTTCAACTTGATTCATTTTTCCTCAGGACAATTTTATTAGGTGAGTGCTATGATTATCCTCATTTTACAGATGAGGATGGCAAGGCCTAGGAGGTTATACAACTCACCTAAGGTCACAGAGCTAGTAAATGGAAATACAGGAAGCAAACTTCAAAGATCTAGTCCAGCAGTCCATGCTCTGAACCCCTACACCTTATGTCCACAGCTCCTCATGACCCTGCCTGTTACCAGAGGTGGAAAACAGCTTTGTTTCCAGGCAGACTCTTCCTGTAAATCAGAAAATCCCAACTCTGGTGCCCACAAACCTGAATTTTCCAATTGTGCTTGGCTCCAGATCCTGGGAGAATTTGTAGCAAATTGGGAAGGCTAGAACTGTCTACTGCCCACTCCAGCTAATTAAACTCCTCCAACTGACACTTTTTGACCCTCTCCAAAAGGGTATTATTTTTAGCTTGTGAGGGTTAAAGGGGAAGGAAGTGTGCCAGATTCAGGTTGTTAGAGAGGAAAAAAGAAAAAGGAGCTCAGATGGATGCATTTAGATTAGGACTTCATTTAATAATAAGGTGGAGAAAATTGGAAATCTGGGCCCATCTCAAAGGCCATGAGGAAGGTTCCTAAACTCTGTCAACCTCTTTAATGGTTCTGTAACATTAAAATGGGTGGAATATTTCTGTGCTCACACATTCCCAATGGGACTGCAACTGCAGATATTAAAAAAATCTAGGAGGTTACTTATTATTATTATTATTATTATTATTATTATTTTATTACTATTTACTGCAGTGAAAGAAGAACAATACTTTGCAGGCTAGGACAGAGGTAGCTTTTCACCTTCTCACCCCTTTCACTTCCACAGCTCATCAACAGCCCCATTCTGGCCTGTCCTCAGAGGTAATAAATGATGTATTAACATGACCCTGATTAGGAAACTGGGAGATTGCTGCACAGTGCTCCAGGTGATAAAGATCAGGGTAGACACTGCGCAGCCCTGCCACTGATAAGGCCGGGCTCACAGGGCCACAGGAGCCCATCTGAGGAGTGCAGTCTGCAGTTCCGGTTCCCAGGACCCCATACATCCTGCTGGTTTCACTCTTCTGCCCACTGCCTCTTTCTGCCTTTGGCCCTTTGCTCTCTGCTTCTGTTTCAGTGATTAAAGACACAAGATCCCTAGTTATTTACCAGTGGTTCTGTAAGCTGTCGAAACCCAGGAAGCTCAGTCCTATTAAGCCGAGGTTTAAAACCATGTTGTACTGTGATACAAACCATGAAACCCTTAAGACTTAGTTCACAGGAAAAATAGTATTTTTCCCATGCACTTCATGTGATTAATAGATGCCATTGTTTAGTCTGACAGCAAAGGCTCCATTGTACAACAAGCTAACAGTTTCCCTCTTGGATAGAGTAAGAAGAGAAAATACTCATGGCACATAGAAGGTCATTTTTCTCAGGACTCAGTGCATTACTATCTTTTAAGAAAATGTTGATGGAATTCTCAGCAAATGCAATAAACATATCCAAAAGAACTGAAACAATTCAAGTCTTGAAAGACAACTGTTATGAGGGGGAAAGGTGACTAAGTGTACTAATATAGAGTAGGTAAGGGCCAGACCTTTCCATCTCCACTCACCTACTTACTACCTAAAAGACCTTAGGCAAATCATGTCACCATGTAGACATACCTCTATTGCTGTAAAATGATTAATAGTGGTTACCTCATAAGGTTGTATGCAGAATGCCATGAGATGATGCTGCACAAGGTCTCAGCATTGCTCTGGTACACCATGAATCCTCCCCTAGTGTTAGCTGTTATGAGATCATCAGTGGGCAGGAGGACACCTGGGGCAAGACCTAATCCCCAGCATCATCTTTGGCATGAGTTAAGCTTTGCTTTTCAATCCTCAATAATGGCTTTGCATAATCAATGAGTACAGGACATATAACAATGGTCATTGGTCCAGAGCAATTCTCATTGTTGATACCTCACTCCTCCTTCAGTGAGAAACTGCTACTTAAAACATGCTCCTCCAAAAGTAAATAATGAATTAATCTAGGAGACAATTTATGAACACTATATAAATTGGATTTTAATAGTGAATGGTTGTTTAACATGTAATGTGTCTAATAGTAAATTAAATAATTATTTTATTAATCCATATCTCCCAAAGGAACAGGAAAAATGCTTCAACTTGAACATTCTGAATGATAGTAAATCAAATGATCAGTGGTTTTCAATATGGGGCAGTTTTGCCCACCTACTCTCATACAATGTCTGGAGACATTTTTACTTGTCACAACTAGGGTGAAGGGAGTTGCTAATGGTATGTAGTGGCTAGCGGCCAGGAACTCTGCTAAGCATCCTACAAGTGCATAGGACAGCTTCCACAACAATGACTCATCCCCTCCTAAATGTCACTAGTGCTGAGGTTAAGAAACTCTAGTCTAATCAAACTTTCTGCAGCCACAAGAAGACCTTGGATATTGTAATTTAATATTAAGTTGCCTCAGTGTGTGAAGAAATTTAGCTTAAATTTAAACTACTGACAATGAGTTAAAAAGATTTCACATTAAAAACTCATTTGAGACTTATTTATAAACAAAATAGTTCTTGATTCATTTTGGTTTTTATATTTTTTAGAGGTTTATTTTCTAAATATGAAAGTGGGCTTCTGGATTATAATTCCTTCAAGGTTTCTGGAAGTAGCTTTCATGATTTAGTCTTTTGAGGAAGGGATGAGCATCAGAGACTGAATTGATGCTATCTTATGATGAGACCTATTCCCACAAACCTATTCCCCTGCTCTACTAAAAAGAAAAGAAATTCATTGTTGAGATTTCACTTACCTTAAATTTAGTGTGAAGATTTTCCTCTTCCGAATGCACTCTGAATGTGGTTTCTAATGTAAAGATAGAATTTCCCTAATAATTGCCCACATGGAAATCAAAACATTCAAAAGTATGAGGAGCAAGGTATAGACCCCATTCATTGTTTAGTTTTCTTTGCTTTTTGTACCCAAAGAATATAGCTTTGCCCATCTGAGAAACTCATTAATGACAGAAGAGACATTTTAAGCACTTCCTTGAAAATGAGACATGTTTGCTGTTTTTGGAAAATACCAGCCCGGTAAAGATCAAATTCAGTAGAGGGCAAAGCTACCAAAGTAAAATAACCTGGTCCTTTGATTTCAGAGGCCCTTGGTAGGAATTTGGTACTTTCCCACCTCCATACCCCTTGAATTCCCATGGATCAACCAAAGTGGTCTTGGGAAGCCAAGAGAAAACCCAACTAAAACTGATGAGTATTTAATGTGGATGGATTGTGAGCCAGGAACTGTGCAAGGTTCTTTAGCGGCATTAGTTACTCCAGAGGAATTTCAGAAGCTACAACTTGGTTAGAGTCAAAAAAAAAGTTTCTTGTTTAAATTCACATTAGTCCAAATTTGGATTAATAACATTCGTTTTTAAAATATCAGGGCACTCTCAGAGTTGCTGTCTTGTTTACGAATTATCCTTTATCCTGTTTCCATCTTCACAAGGCTGTGATTTCCTTGGAGTAAAACCCCTTAAAGGCAAGAAGTTTATCTGAAGCTATTTGTCCTCATGCCTAGAAGAATGCCTGGCCTATGGGAAGTCCTCCTAGATTCCTTCTGAATTTTAATCTCAACATGGGTGGATGTTTCACATAATCCTTGGAATATAGAAGGAACTATAATACATAATATATATCAACTTTATGCACAGTATACCAAGACTAACAACATACAGTGGGTGCCAAAATGTAGAAAGACTAACTGCCAGAACTGGTGAACAGAACTGCCATGGTACTGGTGAACAGAACAAACTCAATGTTTCCTCATGTGGTCTTTGTACATGGAAGGGTCCCTTAAAAGCAAAGTTACATATTTACAAATGGATCCGGCCAAGATTTGCTGGCAGTGCCTGTGCCCTGAACAGCACCCTCTGATGCCTCCTGTGGAGCCATGCACTTCCCCAAGCGACGTGTGGTCCCTGAATAGGACAAGTCAGTACTTTGATTGGAAGGAGACTTGAAGGACATGAACAACTGAGCCTTCTTAAGCAGTAGGTACAATGTAAACAACCTATAAATGAGGCTGGAAAGCAATCGTGAATAAATTTTGTAGAAATAATCACATTTTTTAAAATGAGAAGAACTAATGCATGACTCCCTTTCATGAGTAATTCTGTGATGTCTACACATTGCTAAAATTGAGTTGTCTAATTGAGACTTCAACTGGATCCTCAAGATGTAGCACATTTTGCCTTTGCTTCCTATCTGTTAGCCATGTTTTCATTCCAGTTGCGCATCTATCATGTTACTATGTCATTTACTGGAATAAGATACCACCTCTAGCTTGGAGGAGCCATTTGAAAAAGACAGGGATCTCTTACTGTTAGGATGTGATAATGGAAAGAAATAACAATGAAAATAATAGTTAGCATCTACTGAGTCTCTACCATGTGCCAGACACTGTGATAGGTATTTACAGTTTAGAATAACTTTTTGTGTTTGGGCTTCTGAGATAAAGGTCCCACCCCTACCTGACTGATGGTCCTTTCCAGGGGTCCACTTTTCCCTATGCTTACAAGAGAACTGCAAGTGAGATTTAGCACCAACATGGCAAGCATCATACTAAGTACCTTTCCTTATGCAATCTATATCAAATAAGTTCTTGAATCATAAATATTTGGTAAGAAATCAATACATCCATCCAAACTTCATAATTAGAACATCAAACAAATAAGTACATCATGGTCCTCTCATTCAATAAATACTTATGGACTATATACTTTGGGCAGGACACTGATCTAACCCCAGACCTATGCAGAAAATAAGACAAAAAAATCCCAGCCCTCAGGAGAGCTGACATCCCATTAGGAAAAAATATATATAACAATCAAAAGAAAAGAGAAATTATTTTATATAATAATGAGTCCAGAAAAGAAAATAAAACAGGCCCATGTAATGGAAAAGTGTTAGTTAGTAAAGGATAGGCAGAACCAATTGAGAACAAACGATCAAAGGAGGCCCACCAGGGAGATAATACTCCAGCCAAAAGAGACAGCCTTCCCAAGATCAGATGGAAGATTTTCACAGAAGGAGGGATGGGTACACACAAAGCCCCAGGGTGGCCCAATACATTAAGAGGATAGTAGCAGAGAATGAAGACAGAGAAGATCAACAGGGGGCTGAACACAGACTGTGAGAGTTATACTAACGAGCTAGGAAACCATTGTGGAGTCTAAATAAGGAACATGACATAAATCTGTTTATTTTTTAAAGAGATCTCCCAGGATGCCTGATGGCTACTATCCCAGACGGTCAAATAAAAATGACTATTTGTCATTCTAAAGGGCATTCTTTATTCATTTACCTCAAAAACACTAACCGGCCTAATGCTCTGCCAACCCTTGAGGCTGCAATGGTGAATAAAATATTTGGAGCTCCTGCCCTCATAAAGCTTGATGTCTCCCAAGGCTCACAATTCCACACGTGGATAAGTTATTACTGGGCCCTTCCGTGGTTGGGGAAGGGACAAAGTTCAGTGGCTACTGAAGACATAGCCAGGACACTGTACCCAGATATAAAGTGACAGAAACCTCTTGTGGAAAAGTGGCTTCCAAACTTAGATGCAATGGTTACCAGGAGTCATCTGCACGAACCAAGAGAGTTAAGGAAAAAGGTTTTATGACAAAGGAAATGTCATTTTGAACGTCTAGAGGGGAGAGAGAAGATGTCTTAATGGGCCTGGGACAGTGACCTAGCAGAGCAGGCAGGAGCAGAGTTTAGGAGTGATCTAAGAAAAGCCGGAGAGGGGACTGGCTATGCGTGGGTTGTAAATGCTGAAAGCAGCCATGGCAGAGTAGGGGCCGCACATCCTCATTCAACAGCGCCAGAGGCAGCGTGAAGGAAAGCATGCAGGCACAGGAGAGGGCAACATCAAAGGGTTTCTGTAGCTAAGTGATTGCTTTGGCATTCAAAATGTTCTTTCTCCACCTTCCAGAACTTTCTTCCAAACCCTTTGGCACCATGGCTGGCATGGGGAAGCTGCCTCAGCCTCTCATGAGCCCATGGGCAGGTAGGTCCACAGGGCTGAACTGGGGTGGTTCTCTATCAAGTGCCCCAGAGAAGGAGGCCATGCTGGCTGTGGCCTCGCCCACACCTGCAGATAGCTATTTTCACAGCTCAATGGGCCACGCCCCATCGGCCTCCCCTGACAAGCAGCACCCTGCTCTGCCAGATGTGGGTGATGGGTGCTGTGGCCCAGCAGACAGGTGCGTGAGCAGTAGGCTCCAAACTGAGAGGAGAGAGTTAGGACTATTGAAAGTGAATATTTCAAAACAGAGCAAAAGTGTATGCTCTTTACTAATGTACATAGCTTTCTACCATTGGTGAAAATAGTAGTAAGACACACTAATAGGACTGGCTTCAGAGTCAGTCATTTGGCCCAAGTTCAAATCCTCATTCCCTGATTCGGACACCTCCTGGCTCTTTGATACTAAGCAAGTTGTTTAACCTCTCTGTCTCTCAGTTATTCCATCTGTAAATCAAAGCCAAAAATAATATCTAGTAAGAGGTTTTTATTGAGGGCTCAGGAAGTTAATAAATGCAAGGCCCTTAGAACAATCTAGGACATATGATACATTCATTAAATGTTAGATATCCTTACTCCCTATACTGTACCAAGCTCTAGGACTTAAGAAATGGATAAATAGTTAAACAGTGCAGAGACTACTGAGCGAGAGGAAGAGAGAGAGAGAGAGAGAGAGAGGGAGAAGTATAGAGATCGTTTTTTGTTTACCTACTATGTGCACATATTTTTTATGTATTAACTCTGAAGTCAGAGAAAACATGCATGTTTAGTTTGGGGCTAATAAGGCACAAAGCATTTCTCCTAAAAATAATAGAGTGCCACAAATTCTTTACTAGAGGAAAATAAGTAATAATTTCTACATAATGATGAGGCTACAAACAACTGTGTTTGGGAAGTGGGGGTGAAGTGTGGAAAGATACCAAAATTGTAGTAGAAAGAAATTTGATAGTTGCTCTCCTTAATCATCCCTAATAATTTTCCCTAGCTTTACCATCCTCCTTTCCTAATATCATTTCTGGATATTATCAAAATTTACATTTAGATTTCCTCTTGGAGCTTGAGTTACAGGAGCCAGTGAAAACATGGATTCTAACTCCACGGGACAGAATGCTGAGCAGGAAAAGTCCAGGCTATGGATCCCAGACCCACCTTCCAGGTAGGAGGGTGTAGGCACCTTGCTCAGCCCCTTCACTTTGCTTTTTGCCTGCACAGTGGATCCTGGCCATATATACTTTACATAACTGTAGCAGAACCAAAGTTATATGCAAAGCATTTAGCATACTAGCACCAAGTAGTGGTATTTCCTTTCTTCATTGACTTGTTTCCTGATTAATGTCTAAATATGATGCTAGCCATGCCAGTGAATCTAGAAGGAACTATGTCACATGACCCTGAAGGAGATTCTAGTCAATGGAATCACCAATGCACCCCTCCCCACCAGGAACTAAGCCTTTTTCTGGCTCAGAATCACTGAGAAACTAGATGTAAGAAACCACAAGAAATGGGCTTATATGATTCTTCCTATTATAAAATTGACTTACAACATGAAGGTGCAACAGGAAAATAGCAAAAGCAAAGATGAAAACATGTAAGAGTCAAAGCCAGGAGTTAGGAGAAATGATAAAGCATGAGCACAGAGGCCAACCAGGAGGTGGGAGAGAATCAAGCAGAAACTCGATGAACAGACTTCAGAAAAAGTCCTCCAGTGAAGATCAAGGACCTCTTGCTCTGAAGATCATCAGTATTGGATTCCATGAAGCACTGTATGACAGGAGCCACTAAAGCCTAATTCCACCATGGTTCTCCCCTTCTTGAGTCCTGTTCATCCATTGTTCCCTGGGGCCCAGCCATACACTAAGATGCCCGGTTCAAATATCCTCATTTGTAGTCTTAGATTAATGGTTCTCAATCAGTACTGGCTTTGTTCCCAGGGGCATTTAGCAATGTCTGGACCCAATTTGGGGCATCATAACTATAGTAGAAAAGGTACTGCTGGCATTAGTGAGTAGAGGCCAGAGACGCTGCTGACTTCCCACCATGAACTTGATGAATGGCCCCTGACAGAGCTCTATCCAGCTCAGTGTCCACAGTGTGAGGTTGGAAGCCCTGTCTTAGAGTCAACTTCACCTTACTGGAAGCAACTGCAACAACTCTCTGCCTCTTAAAACCTGAAGAATCCAAGAAATGCAGTGCTTTTCCACTCCCTCTATATGATTAGTTCTTGAGGATAATTTGGGGAATGATAATTTTGCATCCTCTACAGCTCATTGCTTGGGCCCTAGTGCAGAGCCTTCATTTAATACAGCAGATTTGCCTTGTAATTAGAGTTAGGTTTTAACCTATAGTTTAAGTCACATAGACAACACCACCCTGGGAGATCATTCCAATCACACATAAGATTTTGTATTTGTGATATGCACAGCTAATGTATGGATAAATGGTTTCGTTTATGCTGATTTCCATGTTCAAAGCTTCAGCGTTTAAAATGGCGATGTATATCACATATTTAGATGCATTGTACATCTCAGTAATATCAGTATCACTACTATAATAACTCCAAACTGGAGTCTTTTGATCCAGTGTGAGCTTAAGGAGAAATAACAGAAGTGCTGTGTATTAGGGAACAGAAATCCCTGCCATCTTTTCAAGAGTCTGGAAAAGTTGAACAAAACAAATCTTCTCACATCCCGAAGGAAAGTAATCTTGGATTGTGAGAAAAAGAAAATATTTTTGTAAGGTTGAGGTGTCTCTGGGATAAAACCTCTAAAAAGAAAGAAGATGGGAATCAAACATTCAAAGAAGGAAGATAGAAGGGAAACATTCCACTAGATTTCATCTCAGAACAAGACTGTGGGTGATGAATCTGAAGGAATTTTCTTAAACTGAAGTGTAAAGATCAGGAAACAGGCAGGTGCTAAACTTTTAAATGAGATATTAACAAAGGAAATTAGCTATCATTTATTCAGTTCTCATAAGGTTTTAGGAAAATCATTAAATATTTTGCATTTTTATCTCATTTAATGCTAAGAATTCTAAGGGCCCTATCTTTGGGAGGAAAGGATCCCATGTCCAGATAGCTATATAGTTGGGGCACAGAGCCAAGCATTCCAGGTCCAAAATCCTTTTCAGAGCAAAGCCAATATCTTTATCCTAAACCCCAGGCTTCCTTTGCCCATAACGCTTAAAACTGATATGAAATCTATTTATCTCACTGTGCTTGCCAGGCTATTTCTGCAAGTAGAGTAACCATTTTTGCTATTGCTAAATGGTCAGGAAGAAATGAAGACCATTCTCCCATGTTCCTAGCACCCCAGAATGCAGAATTTGCATCTGGCTGTGTTCTTTTTTTTTTTAATTATTCATTAAGTTTATTGGTACATTTTAGGTATACAATATAATAACATTCATCATTGGGAATTTGTATCTTTACATGATGTATCTTAGTTCTTATTGTTTTCCCCATTCCCCTGCCCTCTCTTCCAGTCCTCCACCCCTCCCTATTTACAAAGGCTTTGTTTCCTTTTCTCATAAGTATTCCTTTCCCTTCTCCTACCACTCCCACTTCCCCTTCTCCTTTGAGCATATTATCTATTATACATTTTGATCCTTATTTACACTTTCAGTTTCTCACACCAGAAAAACTATTCAGCAGTTACACATGTGTGTCCCATTTATTTCATTTAACAGTATTGCCTCAATGTGCATCCATTTAGCTATAAATGTCTCTAGTTTCTCATTCTTTATGGCTGAATAGCACTCCATTTTATAAACACACACACACACACACACACACACACACACACACACACCTTCTTTATCCAATCTCCGGTTGATGGGCAATTGGGCTTTTTCCAAGCTTTAGCTATTACAAACTGTGGCACTAAAAACATCTGTGCATATATATAGCTGAGGTATGATTCTTTTGATTCTTTTGGGAAGATAGCCAGCAGGGGAATAGATGGGTCAAATGGGACTTCTAATCCTAGTTTTTTGAGACATCTGTCCATACTGATTTCCACAGTTTTTGCACCAGTCTACACTCCCACTAACAGTGGAGCAGTGTTACTTTTCCCCCACAACCCCACCAGCATTTGTTATTGGTTGATTTCTTGATAGCAGCCATTCCTTCTGGGGTGAAGTAGAATCTCAGCATTGTTTTCATTTGCATCTAAAATGACCAGTGATTTTGGACATTTTTTCATACGTTTATTTGCTATTTCTACTTCTTCATCTGAGAAATGTCAGTTCATTTCAGATGCCCGTTTTTGGATTGGGTCTTTAAGACCCAATTGGATTTGGGAGGTCTGATTTTTTGATGTAGAACTCTTGAAGACATTAGTGTAGGAAAAGATTTCATGAACAAAAACCTCAGTCGCAGGTGAACTAGCACAATCAACAACTGGGATCTCTTCTTATTAAAACGCTTCTGCACTGCAAGAGAAACCACCAACTGAGTGAAGAGACAACTCACAACGTGGGAAAAAATTTCCACCAGCTGTTCCTCAGACAAATGTCTACTATCTAGAATATATAAAGAACTTTAAAAGCTCAGACCTCCCAAATTTAAAGACCCAACACAAAAATGGCTGTGTTCTTTTGCCGCAGTTAACCAGCTACCAAACGCTATACCCAAGCCACTCTCATTGCAGTGTCAGGTTTATGGATGAATATGGAACCAGATTATAGATGAGTATATGAGGGAAAAAAAAGAAAATTATAGCAACAAAATACACACTGATTTCCCAATGTAATGTTTAGCTAAAATTAACCCCCAAAGGACTTTCTTTTTCTAGACAATCCTACTCTTTGTGAGAAATAACCCTGAATTCTTCTTAGCCTTAAAAGAAAGAGACAGCATTAGAAAGATAATTTACCCTTTATCTATAAGAAAGTTTTGGTTTTTACCTTTGCCTTTCCATATATGACCTCCAAACCCAAGTTGGATGGTCATGCCACAGGCTTCCTCATTCAGGAAAAAAAAGCTTTAAGTCAAATTCCATGCCTCTATACAGATCTATACAAAATTACCTTTCTAAGTAATTTAAGATTAGTGTTTACGCTCTTAAACAGCTGACACTTTCAATCAGATATAGACCAACATAGAGTATTTTCTACAGTTACCTCAAACTTACAGCTTGGAATGCTTAGTGTATTTTATTCTACTCTATTATTAAAATATAGTATGTAGTATATTATCTCTACTAAATAATATCTTATAATACACTGTATTTTTAAAATTGCATTGTCATAAAAATTCGATTTTTAAAGATCGCTGGGCTTTAGAAGGATTGAAAACTGATGATTCACAGGCCAAAGTCCACCCACCATTCATTTCTGTAAATACAGTTTTATGGGAATACGGTTGTATTCCTTCTGTTGCCTACAGTTTGTGACTTCTTTTGCACAACAATGGCAGAGATAAGTGGTCATAACAGAGATCATATAGTCCACTGAGACTAAAATACTTAGGATCTATTCCTTTACCAAAATAAATGTCAATCCCTTCCTGAGAAGAGCACAGAAATTGCTATTTGGGGACTGAGTTTTTTACTCATTAAATGAGAGGTTTTAACTAGACGATAAATAAAACTAAGATTCCTTTCCTGCCCTCTGGTTATTTGATCAAATAACAAATTTGGAGTCTGTCCTGCATTTCATAGTCCAGTAAAATGTTAAGGGTGTGACCCTCAACATTTCTACTGTCATTAATGATGCTTTATGCATCACTTAACTCTTCTAATTTGTAGAAGGAATGTTGTCTTTTAGGGTATGATTATTCTATTCTGCTTGTGTACATGTATCCATCTCGACACTAACTCTAAGAATTAAACTCTTTATCTGCCTCCAATCAGCTCAGTCATCTCATGTCTACCTCTTCCTGTCTACTCTGGCATTACAGCTGCAAATCCTAACACCTTGGAAGGATCAAATGTTTTCATTTTTCATCAGGTTTGGTATATACCATGGTTTGAGCATATCTTCCAAATTCTGTGTATGGGAGTCTCAATTCCCCAACGTGGTAGTGTAGGGAGGTGTGACCTAGAGGGAGTTGTTTGTGTCATAGTGATAGGGCCCTTATTAATGGATTAATACTTTTTCTTGGTATTGAATGAGTTCTTCTTGCAGGATGGGATTTGTTACCTTGAAATTGAGTCATCATAAAACAAATTCACTGCTGTGTTCTTTCCCACACACACCTACTAGTCTTCCACTTTCCACTATGAATTGAAGCAGCACAAAGCTTTCAGCAGAAGCAGAGCAGGCACTGGTACCATGTTCTTGAACTTCTTAGCCTTCAGAACCATGACCCAAAATAAATCTTTTTCCTTTATAAGTCATAGCATTTAAGCCTCAAGTATTCCATTATAGCAACAGAAAATGGTCTAATACAGTGTGAAGTTGTGCAGGACAAGAACAAATGCAGTGTGTGCATCACGAATGGGCAGGCCCTCTCCATGCCTCCACCTTGCCACTACCTTAGGTCTTTTCCATGCCCCCTGGTGCCACTCTTCCATTTCTCCTTTGTCCTGTGCTGTGTATCTTGGTTTTCTTTAGTCACTGCTCCATTTTTTGGTGTACATAATGTGTAAATTTGGGTTTTGGACTGGCTCCTTGGACCACTGGCTTGAACTTGTACACTTGGACTGAACCCATGGGAGAATGAGAGCATAGCCCCCCTGAGCAAGGCTGTCTCTGCTGCAGCTCTGGCTTCAGTCATCATGAGCTAAGCAGTCCAGAGCCACTGTGAAGCCACTGGAGTTGAGGGCAGCCCAGCAGTCACTTGAATTAGCAATAGGGAGAGTGCAAATGTTTGGGGAAACTGAATATATTTTACTGAATTCTGTACCTCCCTCCTGGCTTCAAATAAACAGAGTTGTATATGTTTAAAATGAAGATTTGGGGACAATAATGCATTTGGGGAAAATTCTTATAAGGAGTCTCAGTGGGATAAAAGTGACAAGCAGAATGAAATGGAATTGTTAGAATCTTAAAATGCCAGACCAATGCACTCCTGAGCTTTTGGCTAACTTAGATGAATAAGCATTTGATCTTAAACATACAGGTTTTAAAAAATTGCCCATCTCTCTTACTTTAATGCCTTATTGAAGAAGCAATACAAGCCTTGTAGTTAGGAGCATGAACTCTGGAAACATTCTTCCAGGTTTCAAATCCAGTCTCCACCTCTCACTAGGTATAGAAATTTAGACAAGTTTATTTGACTTCTTAGGTGTCTCAGTTTCCTCATTTGTAAGGCAGAAATAATTATGCAGAGCACCAGTTGTTATCATTTCTTGTTTGCTATGTGTTAGACCCTAAGCTAGGTAGTTCATGTCAGTGACTTTTCACGATGAGTAGAAAGAAAGTAGAAATAAGTAGTACCTTTAATTTATAGATGTGGAAATGACTCATAAAGTCTGAGTAACTTGTCAACGATCAAAAAATAGAGGAGCAGCAGGATATGAAAGCAAACAAAACTGTCCAACTCACAGTCAGACTTTTAAACATTGCTATTTCCCCCTTTTTAAAGAAGAGCGTTTGCAACGAAAGTAATCCCAGGGAGGCTTGTTCCTGGAAATCACTATCCATGGCCTGAGATGTAAATCCAGCAGGCAGCAGCAAGGACCGAGGCTGGTTTGTATTCAGTTTATGTCCTTCTCTTGAATAAATCAACCATGTGTGACAAACAAGCAAATCTGAGAAAACTGTGAAGATTTCTTTTTTGGTATTTAGATTTATAAAGAGGAATTTATCATTACATATATTTTGCTAATCTCCAGTATTTACCCTGGTCATTTGCTGTTTTTCCTTGTTCATCTTCTCACTCTTTTTGCTTAGTCATTTCTGGCAATGACCCTTTGCAGAAAATCAGCTCTTGTTTGGTGGATATTTCACAAAGAAGAACATCTAAATAATTCTTGTTAGCAAGGAATCCTAAGAACACATACCAAATATATGGAAGTTTGGTGCCTTAGTGACACAGAACTGTATTGCTCTCTCTCTCCACACTCACTAAAAGCTGGGTCCCCTTTGGAAAGATTTTACTTTTAGGTGATACTGATAGGCACAACCAAATTGTTAATTTATGAATACTTAAATCCCATTTTGACATGAATAAAGAAGAATTTGGGGATGAGTCACAGCCACTGTACACTCATTTGATCCAATTCCAAGGGGCTAAGGCGGGAAAGAAGAGCAGTAAGAAGGGAGCAGGAGGCAGGATGAGAATATTTCTGCTTGAGTTCCTCAGGGACCTGAATTTATTGAGTTCTGGCTCCATGTTTGGCTCAGTGCCATGATCTATGTTATTGTCCTCATCCTCCAGATGAGCAAACTTAGGCTAAGAGAGGGTCACTGCCTCTCATTCTCAGTGGAGCTGAACCTTCAGCTTCTCAGCCCACTTGAGTAACTTAAAGGGCTGTCATGAGTTCTGTAGCTCCTAGAATAGGAATGTGTTGAAAAGCACACATGTGCTGGCTGGAGTCTCAGCCTACACAGGATCAGGGCTGGACTGTGTGTGGGACCCCACGTGCGTACATCGGGGCGCCAGCAACATTGGTGGCGCGAGTGTGGTGCTAATATGCACCCAAATGAGGAAGAAAGAGAGAAAGGGAGAGACAGAGAGGGAGAGGGGAAGGAGGAAAGGGAGGCAAGAAGGGAGTAAGAGAAAACAGTGATGTGCTGGGTTGTTATCAGATGTCAGTAGCAGACAAAGTGAGTTTTAGGGACAACTTTAGATACAGGTATGAAAAAAACCCCAAAAGAAAAGTAACTAGCCCTGAGACAGGGAGGCCCAAAGTTTAGTTAATTCAAAGTCTTAAGCACTTCATCAAAGACCCAAGTGCTTTCCATTTTTCTGTTCTGCCATTTCAACTAATGGACTTTGCTCTCAAAATAGTCCCCTCAACCAAGTGTGGTGCTGAACACGTGCAATCCCAGCATTCTGGGCGGCTGAGGCAGGAGAGTTGCAAATTTGAGCCCAGCCCAGGAAATTCAGAAATTTATCCAGACTTTGTCTCAAAATTAAAAGCAAATTTTAAAGGGCTAGGAATGTAGAGTGGTACAAAGACCGTTGATTCCATCCCCAGTGCAGAAAAACAAAGTCCCCTCAAGGCCAGGCATTTCAGAGGAAGGAGAAAGGAAAGACTATGCTGGAGCATTCTTCTTTAGATGTGGAAATGGTTCTGGAAAACCCCATCTGCTCTCTGTTTCTGTGAACAAAACCAAATACAAGCTACTTCTGACCTGGCCCCTGGCAAAGGGAGGGACCTCCATTGCTCATACTGATCATTTGAGAAAAAACAGATCTGGGAGATCAAATCCCATTTCAGCACTTCGTCATGACCCAATTGTGCTAACTCCAAAGAAGACCCTTGTGACAAATATATGAAGCCACTGACTGCATTGACATTGAGAAAGAGACTCAGCTTCAGCCATGTCAGAGCAGAGGACCCACAGGAAAGGACTGAGAGTTGAGAGAGCACAGATTTGTGTGCTGCCTGTCGTGTGCTCTCATAGCACAGGGCCTTTGCATATCTATTTCAGTCTTGATTTTGCAGAGTTGATTGATACAAACAAAGCCCCAACCCCAAAGGACTTTAAACTTTAGTGGAGGTGGAGAGAAGGACACAAAAAATAAAGAATAAGCATATAATGTATGATGTGGCAAACAGTGATATAAAAATGAATGAAAGGTGAGAAGGAGAGAGACAGTGATGGATGGGCATCTTTCCTTCTAACTGCAAAGAGCACTTTATTCCTCACACGATTGTACCACCTCACTGAGACCTGGGCATCAGTTCTCCAGGACTTCCCATCTTCTCTTGAATTAGCTTGTCCTTCTTATCACCCACCCATGCCAGCCAAGGAAGGCAAGAGTCAGGGGAATTATGACTAGACTGTAAAAAAGTGCTCTTCTAAAAAACGGACTGCGGGCCAGAATTGTGTCCAGAGAAGCAGGAGGACATCATTATTTCTAGAAAAAAGATGAGCTCGCCATCTTCATCATATTTTATATTATCCTTATAGTATCTATAAATTTGTTTTAAAATTGTATTTAAACTTCATATTTATGTATAGTATATTTACAATGTAAACATCAATGTTTCATCAAGCCTCAGAGATCTGCTTAGAGTATTGCAAAAGACCCTAGGTGCTGTCTCTGCTTTTTAATCAGTGAATGGTCCCCAAATCAATAGGAACAGTTGGCCTCTCTATCTGCAAGTTCTGCATCTATGGATTCACCAATTATGGATCAAAAATATTTGAAAAAATAAATGCATCTGTACTGAACATGTACAGGTTTTTTCCTGTCGTCATTCCCTAAACAGTATTATACAGCAACTATTTACATTGTGTTTGGTAATATAAATAATCTAAAGATCATTTGAAGTATAAAGTAGAATATGCATAGATTATGTGCAAGTACTGCCCCATTTTATATAAGGAAATTGAGCATCTGTGTATTTTGGTACCCACGGAAGGGGCTGGAACCAATCACCCTCAGGTACAAGGGATGACAGCACACATGTGCTCCACAAGAGCCTGGTGGAGAGTCACCCTATGTATAATGCTAATGGATCTTCATCTCTTTCTTCCTCTAAAGAACATGCAGCAAATGTGCAGAAAGGATTGAGTAATGCATAGCGCCATAGGCTTCTAGTTTTGTCCCCACTCTCTAAATAAGCGAAGAAAAGACTTGAGTCAAGTCCCTATGTTTCAATCATCCAGGAAGCGATTCTGGGTGATAATAAGAGAGGATAGCACAGAAAGGGGAAAAGGAGGAAATTACTGGCTTGGTCAAAGCTTGCAAAATGGCACCAGTGATTAAAACATCTTATGCTGTCCTCAGGCTGCAGAAGCTATCACTGACAAAAGATCTCATACACACACACACACAAAAGGAAAGAAATTAGCCATTAAGAAATATTTCAGCATAATGCAATTATTACAGCTGTATAATTGAATGGGGAAACCATTGATCTGTAGTAGAAAGGAAATTGCTCTTCTCATTGTGTTCCTATGAATATGTGAACATTAATCTCCATCTATAATCAACGTTCATTTCAAATCTGATTGCGTGCTACTAAACACCCGTAGCTATGCTAACATTATGTTAATATGGTTCAACATCATAGCTCCCAGCTTCACAGCACAAATATTTTTCTTTGGCAATCAATAGTAATTTCAGCTGAGTGGATGGAAGTCACGTTTTAATGGTAATCTTTCCTCCAAGCCTCCAAGTGGAAACTCAATTGGTGTCTTAACATGGCTGCAGCACACTGCATATGATCAGATAAATTAACCTGAATAGAAAGGGAGAGAGGGGAAGGAAGGGAGGGAATGTGCAGCAGAAACAAGACAAGAAACCAGCTTGCCAAAACTGTAGATCTAGCTAATAGATGAAGTGTGCATTAGGTAGGAAAAAAAAAGTGGATATGAAGATGGGATTAGGTGACTCTGTGTTGGGGGGTTGGGATTGTCCAGAATTGAAAGTGTATTTCTCTGTCTATTAGCTATGTTCCCATGTAACCTGGATTTTACCAAAGCAACCAAGACAAGTGAGGAAGAAAGAGAAAGCTTGACAAATCTAACTGGATGCATATAGGGCCGTCTTTCTTTCCCTCTCTCTCTCTCTCTCTCTCTCTCTCTCTCTCCTCTCTCTCATTCATAGAAGATAAGATAATATATAGATAATATTATGAACTTCTATATAAAAATGGAAAAATTTGAAAGTGAAGAAATTTTTGAGGGAGGAATCTACATTTTTAAGCTGTTACTGCTGGGTGCCAAAAGTAGAAGGATGAGCAAAATGCATCTCTATCAGCAGAGAACTGAGGGTCAGAGAAGGAGTTAGACAGATAAATAACTCACATTATCAACCTACATTGCTTTGGGAGCCCTCCATACCCTTCCCACTCTTCTGGCCATTATGATTCTTTTTTTCCGTGTTTCTTATAGGGGGAGAGGGACAGAGAGAGGTGGGAGATAATGAATTTTGGTTCCATTCATTGGTCACGTATCTTTTTCAGGCATTTTTTGACTTGTCTCTCATACCCAAGGCTGATGCCCTCCATGGTCTCATATCATCTGCACAGTTTGATTTCTGAGAAGGATGAAGGTTATGACCTTTTTGTGCACGTGTTGTTTATTGTAAGGCAAAGGAAAATGAAACAACCCCAGACGCCCCCAGCCTCTTGCTCTGCTCAGTGAACCTTGGCATTGTTGTACACTAGCCTCACACCCCTTCAACCTTCTTCCCTCTCCTTCTTGGATCCTACTTTGAGGGTCAGAGGAAGAGAGTATTCTCTTCCAGCTGAAGCACTGCAGGGTAGACACTGACAGAAGGGAGACCAGCAAAGTGACCATGGAGCAGGGAGGCAAGACAGGGCAACACATTGTGGGTTAAATGGCCTTTAGCATTCAGTGTTAACTGAGAATTTAGAAAAAACAAAAATGAGATGCATGAAAGAACGACTCCCAAAGGTGTGGGTAGTACGCAGGGAAACAAAATTTTAAAACCTTTTTCAGTGTAGTTTGCAGCTGGTCCTGGTTCATCATTCTCTGAAGAGACCTCAACAAGGAAACTAATACCCTTAGCCTATTTGGTTGCTTTCTTATAATCTTAAAGTGAGAGATGATTCATGTTACTGTTATCTATTTTTTAAGTTAAAAATGCCTTCTTACAAATCGCATTAGTTCTTGTGAAGTTTGACTTACATAACGATACTATCTTGTTACAGACTATTGTGCTAAGACCCTTAACTATGCCTGCCCAGCATTAATCCTAAAAGCTCCAGTCTCACTATAAGCACCTCCTTTCTGGCCTCCCCAAACTATGTGTTGCTCTTTTTTAATCTGTCACCAAGAAAGTAGCCAATGAAATCTGCACTATTAGGCACAATTTTCAAGACTTTTGAGAAGGAAGCAACCAGAATATGACTATATTTTTTCAGCTATTTTTAAAGTCACATAATATTCTATGAAGTACCTGACAAAATTTCACTAAGCTTATTGTTAAATGTTTGGATGCCTACTTTGAGTTTTTCTGCTTATTAACAGAGTCATAAAAATGTCACTGGGGAAATAGTCAATCTTCCTGCCATAAGAAAAAACTGAAAAAAATGCAGAGAAAACAATGTGGGAACAAATACAAATGTATTCCTTTGTCAGCACATTCTGTTGGAAGATACAGAGAGAACTTTGCTGAAGAGTTGAAAAGTCGAGCATTAAAAAGAGATTATTTGGTGTGTGAGGTTTGCTATCCAGTTTGGTGAAAGTACAGATGCCCCTAACATCTCTTTCCTTATGGAATTTGTCATGAGCTATAGAAAGAACTTTTTTTTACACTACAGAATATATGCAATGGAGAAAAAATATTTTAGCAATAAATGATTTTAGTATGAAATAAGTATTTTTTGCAACAATGACAAGTGAATCTATTGATGGAGTTGCTGATTAAATGAAATTTAGTTAAAAATTCCAACTGAAATTATAAAGTTATCCCAAGACATAAAATTCATAACTACAACATCTTGTCTGTAGTTAAAAGAAAAAAATCACTTCTCGGCCTTTTGGCTAAGATCAAGTGTAGTTAAAAGAAAAAAGTACTGAAGCCATGATTGCACAAAAGTGTGTACAGGTTGTTATCAATATGTTTAATTTCATAAGAGAAAAGATCTTTCAACTAGAAAAAGAATGGTTACCTTTCTAAGGTGATAAAGTGACTATAAAATATTTTTATAATATAGCAAAGAACTTTGAAAGGCTTCTAGATTTTAAATTATCCATTTTTTCTTTTACAAAGTGACAAATTTACTGAACATATTATTCTTCCATAGGAGTGTCTTTCAGTAGACATGGCACCTTAGAAGATAATATAATAACAACAACAACAATTGATGATGATGATGATGATGATGATGATGATAAATACAATCTTTCACTTCCAGATTAAGATGGCACTCCTGGGTATATTCCCTAAAGAATTAAAGCCAGATACTGTAGAGATATCAATGTACCCATGTTTTTGTGGTCGATTCACGATAGCTAAGCTAGGGAAACAGCCTAGGTGCCTGTCAGCTGATGAATGGATAAAGAAAATGTGGTATTTATACACAATGGAGTATTATTCAGCCATAAAAAGAATTAAATCATGTCATTTACAGATAAACAGATAGAACTGGAGGGCATCATGTTAAGCAAAATAAGCAAGACTCAGGAAGTCAAATATCAAGTTTTATCTCATGTATAAAATCTGAAAGAAAGAAGGCATGAAAATAGAAGAGAGACAGAGGGAAGAAGAAGCGAATGAGGGGCATGGAGAGGGAAGAGTGAGAGTGGTAATGATGAAAAATATCAGCATGTGTTACACGCATTAACAAATACGCCAGATGAAACTCACTCTTGTACAACTAACATGTACTATTTTTAAAAAGTTAAGCTGGCATTTTAAAAATGAGGAACAAAGTACCTTCTAGGTGAATAAAAGAGTTTATAGAGACAGTCTTTTAAATGAATGTTTGAAGATATATCCTTTGTTGTAAAAGTTTTTGTTCCTAAAAACAATATCAATGCATTAATAATAAATTTTCATATTTACATCTTGCAAAGTTCTTTCTATATTTCATGCGACAGATTCTGCAATGAAAGAGATGTTGAATAGTTGCTTAACCTGCAAAAAATTCTTCTAAGTCAAAAATTGCAATTGAATTAACCTATGGGGCAACACCTGATTACTCTGTGAAAGCACTAATTGACATTACTGAAGATGAATATTTTCTGGGTTGCAAGAACCAGAAACAAAATTTGTTGCCTAATTGTGAAAGAAATAAGATGAAAAAATGAACAAGAGGATGAGGAAAATAGAGGTTGGCTTCTCTTCCTTATACTTTGATCTGGATCTCCATGCCAGTGATCTTTTGTTTTGTGCCAAACTGCTCTAAATGGTATTATCTCTCCTAATTCTACACTTTGAGCTCCTCTGAGTAGCTCTTGCTTAGGACTTCTGTGAGTTGCAGTGAAGTGCTGGTAGGGCTGGAGTTATTTGTGGATTTCTTGACTGGAAAGTCTGCTGATGGCTGGTCAGAGGTGAGTCTGGGGGCGGGGCGGGGGAGTAAATGATGGGGTCCCAGTAGGTCGGGACATCTCTCTGTCCAAGCAGCCACTGCACGGGGCTAGCATGGCTCCTTTGCTGTGTTCTGGGCCTAGGATCCTTAGAATCCTCACGTGACATTTGGCTTCCTCCAGAGTGAAGTTCCAAGTAGAAGTGTTAAGGTTTCTAACAACACACCCTTGAAAGCCTCAGGATTCTGTTTCTGCTGCATTCTGTTGGTCAAGAAGATTGGCAGGTCCAGTTCAGCTACAAGAGGATAGGAGCTGGACCCTAGATCTGAAGGCACTGGAGACAGCCATCTACTTCCACGTGAACTAAGGCCAGCACACGAAGCACCTGCTACTGCTCTGGGCACACGGTAGGCAGCTAATGTAAAGTGCAGACAGTCAAGTATGTTTTAAGGATCATACACAGCTTATGTGCTTATGAAGCCTGATTCCCCTTACTATTTTCTTTAAGACCCAGGATCTGACAAAGGATTTTGCTCATTTGGGGAATAAAATATTAACAGGAAATATTTATTGAGCATTTCTGACACAGGAGCTTTTCCCCCAAATGACTTAATTTGGTCCTTTCCCAAACCTTTTGGGTAGGTAATCTGTGTACCGGGATTCTGCAGAGGAGTAAGCAGAGGATTTTGTGATTTGGCTTAGGTCAGATCCATATTGGGGTCAAATGGATGAGGACAACCGAACTTAGCTGAAAGCAGCAACCCAGCTCTGCACTGGTGTGCTGGAAAAAAAATCTGTAAAGATAAGTTTGTTAATTTATACTGTATTATATCTTTCATAAATTATAATTTTACATTGTCACTAATTTTTGATTATTGCTACCCTAGTTTATTAAACTAGACCATAAAACAAATACGGTATATCCTGTGTAAGGAAAACCACACATAGAATGAGGTTCCTGCTTATGTAATTTTTTGAAAACTAAGTTACACTTTGAAAAGAGAGAGAGAGAGAGAGAGAGAAAGTACATTTCCACAAAAGGATACGTCAGAAACTGTTGCAAGGAGTAATCATCTGGAAATGGGATTTGGGTTTAGTTTATTTGACAGAAAAAACCCATTTCCTTCCCTCTTTCCTCCCTCCCTTTCTACTTCCCTTCCTTCCTTCAGTCCTTCTTTTTTATTTTTTCACTTTACCATTTAGAGCCGGAGGAGTCGCTGTCCCTTCCCTGCCCATGTTCCCTTAGCATATATGAAATTTCCCTACAGCGTTATGATCAGTGCCCACATGTGTGACTCTGTATATATGGTTTTGGCTTCTGGCAACAAGCTTGCGCTCCTCCCCCCATTCTGCTGGCCTGGGGCAGGTCACGCCTGTCCACAAACTTCCACCATGAGGAAAGTGGTCGTGGATACTACTTTGAGGCTCCCTTAGGCAGGCCCTGGCGGGTTCTTCCTCACAGTTCTTTAGGATCTGGGGCCTGAGGGCATGCTGCCCCAGCAGGGCCCTGCCCACCACCCATCCCCACCACTGGTGCCTGGTCACTGTCTCACTCCCTTGTGTTCTGGAGTTAGCTCCCAAGTCAGTGCATGCCTCTGAATCCTTAACTCAGCATCTGCTTAGGGCAGAACCCAAGCTAAGACAAATGTTTGACTTTATGCTATGGGTCCATATAATTCTTACATAAGGAAAGCCAAATAAATGAAATGTAAGATAATAAAATCCTTAGAAAGAAGCATGGGCTGCATTCAGCCTGATGCATAGACTGGGGCTGTGGCTGTATCTAAGTAGCTTTCCCCTCCACCAGCCAAGGGCCAGCATGAAGGATGAGGAGCTTGGGCTCAGGGCAGAGGCCCCCAAGGAGGCGTGGGGGACAGCGTTCCACTCCAGCCACGTGGGAGAGGGGCCTGGCCTCGCTCCTTGACCGCCCTTCCCCAGGTCTAACTTGCCTGCTTTAAACTCACACTGAGGTTCGGCCAGGCGCCCCCTTGAGGCCCCGGATTCATTGGGTGGGGCTGACCGACGCCCCGCGCCCTGGCCCTGGGGAGCTGAACAAAGATTACAAGTCATTTTGCCACAATCAGGGGTTACGGCCCCTACTTTTTAACACCCTGCTTTTATTTGCAGGCTATGAAGTGTAATAGTTCACCATTTTGGTTTAAGTATCACCATAAAAGTCAGTGAGATGGAACAGGCAATAAGTAGTTCTTTTACATAGTGTGGCTGAGCCTGGGAGCTTACATCTTCATTAACCCACAGAAACTGCTTGGAAATAAAACTGGAATTAAATGGCGGGGTGGGCGCTCTATACCGCCAGAGACTGAGAGGGGGCAGCATCCGCTGAGTACAGTGCACCCCTCACCCCTCCTTCCCCCTCCCCCACCCCACCCCACCCCCTACCCACTGTGTTCCTTACTCATTGCTTTGGGTGCCGGGTGCTGAGTACGTTGGGAAAACAGGAAGGCAAAAAGCAAATGAATTTCATGAGTGACCTAGCTGTGGGATGAAAAGCGAAAAATTCAACCTAGATGTGTTCACTGTGGCCCACCTATAATCCCAGCTCTCTATAGGCTCAGGCAGGAGGATCACAAATTCACACCCAGCCTAGGCAGCTTAGCAAGATTGCATCTCAAAATAAAAAATTAAAAAGTGCTAGGGGTGTAGCTCAGTGTAAAGGCTCTGGGTTAAACCCTCAGTACCACGCACACATACACACACACACACACACACACACACACACACACACACACACAGGCATCTCTGGGTATCATCCTCCCAGTATCAAGTAGTGAAGGTAACAACACACATCCTTGCCTCCTCCCCAAAAGGCTTACCTCTATGAACATTTGCATCATGCCCTGTGTTTCTTTGCACTTGAGTAATCGTGGGTTTCTCATCTTCCAATGATTCCTCCACAGCGGTTAGTCTCCTGCACCACATACATGCAGAGTTGGGATAGTGTGCTTTCCCATAGGATTTCGGGTCAAATTTGCCTGTAGAATCCCCAGATGACTAATCAGGGTTGGCATGTGTCCCCTCAGTGTAAGGCATTAGAGTGGGGTCCTCAGCTTATTCCTCACCTTTCTACATCACAGCACAACGAAGCCCTAGCCATGTGCAATGGTGCATGCTTGTAATCTCAGATCTGAGAGGCTGAGGCAGGAGGATTTGTGAGTCCAGCCTAAGCAACTTAGTGACTTAACAAGACTTTGTCTCAAAATTAAAAATAAAATAGGGTTGGGGATGTAGCTCAATGAGAAGGCCCTGGGTTCAATCTCCTGTACTTAAAAAAAAAAAAAAGAGCTCTATGAACTGGTGACTTTAGGATTGTGAGTGACTGTCAGCCCGGGGCCTCAGACAACACAGTGGGACAGCATTGAGACCTGTGAAACAGGGCCAAAGGTAAAACATCCAGAACTGGGAGCAACCACCACTGTCTTGCCCAGGTTCACTGCTTGTGACAATTCCCTAGAGAGAAGAAGTTTGCCACTTAGACACAATTAACTTCTACATTGTTCTTAAACTCGCCTTCCCCAGCTTCCTCCCACTTCCTCATTCTGTACAGAGATGCCACCCCATAGAGGTAACTGTCCAGACTACTGAACTATGGCCACTTCATCCATCGATGTGGTACCATCTGTAGCCACCCAACTGTCTCTGTCTACTGAATGATTTACCTGGGCACTGTTCCAGATGTCTGAGACTGCTGGAAGCCTGAACTCTGGTTTATTGGGAAGGGGGGCAGTTACTTAATTCACTGTAATTTAAAGTGTCACACAATTTGTCTATATTTGGAAATATCTACCCTGCTGGGATCACACAGAACCAGACACAGCCTAAGGCCTCCTGTTTCCCGTGTAACTCAGCAACCTGCACAAATGTCTCTTTTACATAGTATCAATGTGTCTTTAATAGTCTTGCGATTCTTAAAGCAATCTCCGTCTGAATAAGCAGAATCCTGCAGGCTGTTGTGTAGAAGGAGCCAACTGGTTCACACCACCAAGCAGCATTTCAAAATTTGCATGTAAGCCCAGCGCAGTGTCTGTTAAGCTTCTTGAAGAACACCGGTTCTTAATTGTTACATCTGACATGTTCTCTGAAAGGAGGTCTGATAAGGGATATTTCACTTTGTTTTTATTTTGTTTTGACAGGAGATGGGGTGAAGGGTGTGATTTATAACTCAGTGAAACATTGTATCAATGATAGACTTTTCTTGCACTATCAACAAGATGTTTGCTACAAAAAATTCTACAGCCTTCCTTGGAAGTTCCAACAACCACACAGATGTCGCCAGGCACAGCATGGGCTGTGGAAAGAATAACCGTCAAAGAAGAGAAGTTCCAGCTATGGGAAGAGCCAGAGCTACAATTTAACTGTGAGTTCCATTAAGGTATTCTGAGTGAGAGCTCCAGCGTAGGGATTCACACATCCAACTGGTACCTTGTGTCTATCCCTTATGAATGGTGCTTAGACAAAATGGAATAAAGAAGCAAGAAGGTCACAATTCTTTCCAAGAATGCGTAATTCCCCCCCTAAAGATCACTCACCACCATTTACTGAAGATCTTTTCAATGATCAACTCAGTTTTCTTGATAATAAGCAGACACATTCATTTCACACCAAAGGTAGAGATAACTCTGTCAGCTGATTCACAGGTATCTGCTTTATACATCTATTATGTATGAGTTTGACTACTGTGAGTCAGTTCTGAGATGCTCATCAGAAAAATTAATGAGATCAATTTTACAAGATGCAAAATTGAGGGCTCTGTCAATCAAGGCTCCTTCTTTACTCTGACCAATTGGATCCTATTTGACTCTTTACCCAGCTAGCCAAGGTCATACATCACAGAACTGAGTGTTTCTGGAGGCATTCTTTTCTATTTTCCATGAGCTCTACTGCCCAGGTTCACCTGGTTTCTGTCCTCAAAACCTGGCAGTGGAGCTCCTCTACCTTTATAAGCTATCCACTATTTTCTTCAAATGGAACGTATCTTTTTTTGTTTGCTTCTATTAGGCTGATGTGAAGTCTTTTTTTTTTTTAACTTGGGATCATAAATCATTCAGGAGCCAGGAGGCCTTGCCATTCAGGCACCAGTGGAGGTTCAAGAAAGTCACAATTTCTACAGCTAGCTTTCAGCACCCAGGGCCAGGACAGTTAACCTTTTATTGGAGGTATGAGGCCTGACTCTTCTCCCCAGGCAGAGACAAACAATCCATCCGGCCTGGCTGAGCATGGGATCATCTGAGCCCACATGGTCTGCACAGGGAGGAGGAGCTGGAGCTGCCCCAGAAGGCCCTGGCCAGCTTGGAGCTGCAGGGCCCAGGCAGAGAGCTCCCGCCGCACCCTGGGCGGTCTGGTGGAAATAACTCCCGTCTACCGCCTGGTTCTGGCAGCAATAGCAGGACCAGCACCAAGGAAAGTTCAGACTCCAGGACCACCCCCCTGAAACCAGGAAATTCCAGGCTGCAGCCTAAATTGTGGCTGGCCTCTTGCGCTGTGCTCCTTGCTTGCGCTTCCCGCAGCCTCCGCACAGAATGCAGCACACAGCCAGCTGCCCACGTGGGCTAAATTATGGAGGCTCAGAACCCCCAAGGCCCAGGCCCTCCAAAACTCTACCAACCTCTGAACCCCGGGGCAAGGAGGAACCTTCACCCTCTGTTTGCTTCAATACTTGGAAGTTGCTGGCTGTTAATTTTCACCAGGGCATCAGAAACTAAACACTAGCATTTGTCTGGGCCAGGAAGTGAACCAGAGATTGAATGAAAATTACCTAACCACTCACTCTTTCCAACAACAGTTTTACCAGAGTAATATCATCCTCATTATACAGAGGTTGTCCACAGTTGTAGGGTGGATAATATACACCATGTTTGGAATTTGAGCCCTTTTATTTTGTCTCCAAAAGCCTAGGGCCCTATCTGATGTTGTCTAACTGATGGGATCAAGAGAGCTGGAACTGTTCTCAAGTGCCTTTTAAAAATTATAAAACCAGTTCATGCTACTAGACTTTCCTGTTGAAGAGCCAAGAAATGCTGTCCTGTGGGCCAGAGGATTTTCCTTTCTGTTCTGGCCTGGCAAGGTCCGTTGTTGGGAGGAATGACCAGCTCACAAGGACAAGACTTGGAAGAGAGACCCCAGGAATAAGAATCAGGAGCCAAAGCCAGTCCTTGGCTATGTCTGCATGACATGGGTTCTAACACTTGCCTGCTTCCTGTTTCTCACCCACCCATGTGTAAGAGAGGCCGGAACAATGTCTCTGCCTGCAGCAGCAGTGGGCCTTGTGGACAGGCAGCAACCTGCTCAAAGGGGCAGGAGAGACACTCTGTGCCCCAGCCACAATGGGAGTAAGTTTTTATCACCAACATTGTTTAGACTTGGGAAAGAAGGAGGCCTTTAGTTAGTTGTACTACTGTTCTTAAATTCTGTTTAGACAAGGCAACCCTTATGAGTTACAAGGGGGTTCCCTCCTAACTCCCCACTTTTGCATGCCCTTAGATGATCAACTGGGCAGTAAAAATACAATGTTGCTACTAGAATGAAGTTTTTAGACTGTGAACACCAACTCCATCACTTACCCATCCAGAAACTGAGGCCCCTTGAAGAAAAGTGACTTGCCCAAGATCACATATAGAAGAGAGGCAAAGTCAAGGCTAAAGCCAAGGGTTCTCCACATCAAAAGTTACAGAGACGCCGAATCAGCCTGCTGTAGACAGGCAGGTCTGCCCACGCCCTACCGAGGTCCCAAGTGGCACAGAACATGCCGAATCAGCCCGCTGCAGACAGGCAGGTCTGTGCACGCCCTACCAAGGTCCTGAGTTGCACAGAAGACACCGAATCACAACACTGCAGACAGGCAGCCACCTGGTTCCACACTACAAAGACGCAGAGGACACCAGACCACCAGATCAAGGTACTGAGTCCTGCTGCTCCCGGCCCAGAGGTAGGGGCTTCTGAGCCACCGTGCCACTGCTCCTGGTCCAGAGGAAGGGGCTTCCCGGTCACCATCCCTCCCTCTGCTCCCAGCCCAGAGGAAAGGGCTTTTGGGCCACCTTCTGTCCCGCTGCTCCTGCCCCAGAGGAAGGGGCTTCCAGGACACCATCCCTCCCACTGC
>NW_004624919.1:848140-881074 GCF_000247695.1 Heterocephalus glaber
TATGTAAAGGTACAATTCCCAATGAGAAATGTAATTGTGTTGTATACCTACAATGTATCAATAAAAGAATTTAATTTAAAAAAAAGTTACAGAGATATAGTATGAATGTAAAGTAGTATTGTACCTATATCCTACGGCCACAAAATGATCCCAATTATGTCCAAAGAATTCAGTCCTTTTAAATAGACCCTAGCCCTTCATTGGCATTTACTCCAAAAGAGGGAACATAAAATTTGGATTCTAGAGATTTGAGCTTAAGTCCTCAGGTGCTACCAATCTCACAGGGGAGGGAAGATAAAATATGAAGAGTTAATTAGCACTGTAATGGTAATTAGATAATGTAATATAGAAATGACCACCGCAGACCCTCACACAATCATCCCAAAGAAGCATCTGATTTGTTCACAAATTAGAGAAACAAGGAAGTGGTGGCCCAGGAAAGGAGAAAGCAGAAAGAGAACCATCACCTTGTCTTTTCTGTCAACCTTTTCTGCCTCATGCAGGGTCCTCCTGGCTTCCTAAACCCTCAATCAGTAACTTAAAAGGTGATTTGCTTGATAATCATATATTTACAGAAGAGGATGTTTAGGGGAGAGAATAAGAGACTGATATCAGCAGACTGGTGTTTATAGTTCATCTCTGCCATTTGTTAATTAAGTTATCTTGGACAAGTTTCTTTACCTCTGAGATGATACTTTGCATTTTGCAAGGTGGAAACAATAATCCCTACTTCTCATGACTGGGCTATATAAAAAACTAAACCGAAAACATCTATCACAGTGCTTGGCTCATGTTGAACACAGAGCAATTTCCTTTTCTTCTGGACTCAACTTTCTTGAGCTTCATGTAATTTAGCATAGACCTTTGTGACATCAAGATTTTATTGGTTGAGTTGACTCAGGAGTGGTCAGGAGACCACTACTTTTGTTTTAACAAAAGAAGAAAGTTGGATTCATAATATCTTTCACTCAGAATCAATGAAAGTGTGAGTTGAATTTCTTGACAACTCTTTATGACCTCAGGTCCATAATGCAGCTCTTGTCTTTTGTTTGGAGCCAAGTGGTATCAATAACCAAAGAAGAAAAATTATAACCCTGAATATCTCTAACCCAGGTGATTCTACTAGAAACATCTTTAAACTCTAAAACATATTTAGTTTTACAGAACATATGAACAAATAGAAAAAATGTATAATTCAATAAAACAAATACAAATCCTCATGGCAAAACAATAAATTAGTCTCCCAAAACAAAACCACCATTTATCACTATAGACATGAACATGATATATCAAAATGAGTTAAAAGTACTAAGTAGCTCATAAAAAAATCATTTGTATTTTTTGTTAACATTAAGGAATACTTTATCATAGACACTAAGAGTTCTGTTAGAAAATTTAGAGCTAAAATATCCACCATATCATGGAAGAGAGATGGGGTGATTGGCTCATGAGGACTGAAACATCATCAAAAGGATTAATCAGATGATAAGATCCCTTATGATAAGACCATAATTTGATGATATTTTGAAGAAGTGATGGAAACTGGAGCTAGGGCTTAGTTGAAGAGAGGGATCCTGAGAGTGTGACCTTGGAAAATTTCTGGTTCCCAGCCCCTTCCTCTTTGGATCCTCCTCTCTCAGCTCCCTGATTACCATGAGGTGAGCAGCTTTTCTCCACCACACCCTTCCGCCATGATGTTTCTGCATCACTATGAGCCTAAAAGTAATAGTGCTGGCTAGCCATGGACTGAAACTGCAGAAATCATGAGCCAAAATAAATCTTTTCTCCTTTAAGTTCATTTTCTCAGGTATTTTGTCAGGATGATGGAAAACTGACCAACAAAAGGTACCCACATACTCTCAGATATCTATATAGACATATAAATATTTTTCACATATGTATATATTTCAATGTTCCAATACATTGTTCACATTTTCTACAATTCTCACTATAACCAGAAAATAAATTAATGCTTATTTCCCTTTACTAAGATCTCACACACACACACACACACACACACACACACACACACACACATAAATATAGATTTGATAAAAGGTAAGTAAGATTAATTTATTTTCTGATTGTAAAGGGAACTGTAGAAAATGTGGAAACAATATATCAGTTAATGTCCAAACAAGGGACCTAGCACATCCCAATTTGAACAAGAAAAGTTTAACATAATAAATAATGAGTATAACATCAGGTTGCCTACTAAGGAGTAAAAATTCCAAAAATCACAGAAGAGTAGTCTAGGAAGCGACGGCTGGCTCCAGAAGAGACAGACCCAATCCACCCCACCCGCTCAAACAAGCTCTACCTCAGACTAAGATGGCGCCTGGGTGGTGGGTAAATTTCCTGAGAGGTACATTCTGGAGCCTTGGGAGGGTCGCTCATGGTAAAGTGTCATGTTCCCTCTGGCAGTGTGGCTGAAACTCTCTGGAGGCCACCAGGTGCCAGAGAGAAGACGCCACACTGGAACAGGGATGAAAATCCTTTTCCAGCCAGTGTCTCTCTGCGCCCTCTACTGGCCATGAGTAGCACTGCGATGAGCTCCAAAGAAAAGGTATTCTAGTATCGTGTTGAAGGGAAGGAAGGGCGCACGTGTAGTAGCTGAGAGACATGAATTAATGGTAGCACATGCAAGAAAATACAAAAGCTAGAGATCGCCAACTAGTAAGATCAACAACTGAAAATGAATTTTCTGCTTTAATCTCCATAAATATTCTTCTAAAACTTTTATTTATGTGGGAAGGGGGATGTCTTTGCATATTTTTACAAAACTAAGATTATAGTTTATATGCCATGCAACTTTGTTGATTTTTCACTTAGTATCATGAGTCATAATTAATATTGCCAAAAATTCCTTTTGACATAATTTTATTGGGCGTGTAATATTCCACACCGAAATATGTATGTACACTTCTATTCTTTTTTTTTGGTTCCGGGGATCGAACTCGGGTCCTTGGCTTGCCAGGCAGGCGGCAGAACCACCACCGAGTTACATCCCTGGCCCAACCCTTCTATTCTTAAATATTTTTAAAACTTTATTTACTAGAGATAATACATAAATTCTTTGAACTAGAAGGCATATTTCCTAATTCAAAGTTTCAACAAAATTAAAGCTTCCTACTATTACTTTTAAGTACTCTTTATATTTTAAAGCTAACTTAAAAGTACGTAAATTATGTCCATCTCACTACATTTGCATCAACGAACAGCAGTACTGTATTCAAATATATTATTATATTTTTAATGTAATTTAATTTTTATATTTTTATCATTAGTGAGATTAGCAACGTTTTACATTTTTAAGCTACATTTCTGGATGCAGGTGTTGGTTTTAGATATCTGTTTGAAATTTTGGCACACTTATTTTTAATATATAAAAACTGTGATCTGTTGAAATGCCAAAATAATTAATTAAAATATTAAATAAAAATGCATGATAGTATTAACTATGATGAATGTTTTTATCATACACAATAAATTAGATAGTTCTGCTAATGACGAAAAATAAATTTATTCTACATTTTTCATTTTCTAAATGTTCCTCATAAACATAAACTACTTCTTATTATAAGGAAATCTGTGTCTTGAAAATAAAAGTGTATATTTTGCCAAATTATAGACATAATTATTTTTCATAGTTAGCACTAGAAGTTTACTTGCTACAAAAGCAATAACAAAAGAATAATGTCCTTTATTTTTAGATGACATTATTGTGGAACTTTTTAGCCAATGAAAAAAGCATAAACCAGAAAAAGAAAGTGGTATATAGGATGGTAATGAAGAATTAAATGATTATTATCCATTCCTTATATGGTTCCACTATTACCATAGAAAGACTTTTGTCTTGAGAAAAGTTCTGATAGCTCTATAAGTCATACTACAAAAGAAATTTCAAGGAGGAAGACTAATAAAAGAGAAGAATATGTTGTAGCAAAAAGAAAATTGCTCCTGGTCTACACTAAAGTTTTTAACATAGAATAAATAAAACACTGCAAACCTTTGGGAAGTGAAGACTTATTCCATAAATATTGTGCAACTTAACAGTTAAAAAGACTATTCATCTCTTCTCATACCAAATCCAAACCACGTATTCAAAGGATTAAAATGCCAATGTAAAAAAATTAAATGCTAATTTTCTAATTTGTTATAATCTTTAATCAAAAATGAATTATAAAAAAATGAATTATAAAACTATGAAAATAGTTGAACAAACTAAATATTTGTTTTTAATCTCAAATATATAAATTTGAAAATATAGAATGCTATGTATAATAAAACATATGGACCAATATTGTGCATAGAATAGTGTCACATTTACTTGGTTAACAACTCAGATAAATCAGGAAGGAAAGCACTACACTCCAATTGGTCAAAAAGCAAAGAACATAAAATGGAGGATTATTCACTAATTATGAACTAGAACCATTTAGAAAAGATGAGAAAATTTGCTAAACTCAATAATCAAAGAAAGCTCTCCTTGTGGTTTAAAACAAAAATGGGGAAGCTGGTCAGTGATTGGTAGCTGTGCTAGATTCCTTTGTTAAAACCATCTGAGTTGCTACTTAAAGCAGTTTCAGGCAATGACATATTCATCAACCCAAAAACATGTTTTTGTTCAAATGGGAATAGCTGTAAGTCGTAATTTCTCAAGTGTGTGTATGTGTGCGTGAATGTAACGTGTGAAGTTCCACTTATGCACCCAGACTGATGGGAATCACAGCATGATCATCATGTCTTTTGGGGTAGCTTCCAACAAAATAGTCTGGATTTGTTTTGGGACATTGTTCGTGAAGAAGTATCCCCAAGGGGCATCCTGTAGACTAAACCTTTGACTGCCTCGAATGCTTGCAATGCTCAGGCCCGGGGAAGAGCTGAGGATCGCTGCAGCGGAGATGAGCTCTGAGAGAGGGTGGCAGCTCCAGGCCCTGGACTCTTCATTTGTATTTAGGTCTCATGCTGAGCATGACCGGTCTTGCTACCTCTGCTGTGGACAAAGAGGGAGAGGTGCAGTTTATCTGTGGAGTGCCATTTTTCTCGCCTCAACACCCATACGCTAGAAAGGAGGCTGGAGTTGAAGAATACCAGTTCTTTCATTAAATAGCTGTATAATCGTGGATAAACGCTACATAAGCCTGTGAATGTTGACCTGCACACCAAGGAAATGAGGTTGATACTTGCTCTATTTTTGCCACTAAATTATTGGAGGAAATGCAGCTAAATTCAAAGTAACTGTACAAAATGGCTGAGACTCAGGGACAAATCAGACTTTCTGAATTAAAATCTTGTGTGTCCAACTTTGCAATCTTGAGTAAATTTACTTAACCTTTCTTGCTCAATTTCACCATCTGTAAAATGGAAATTATTTCCTGTGGAAGTATTATGAAAACTTACAGAACATATGCCAGCACTGTAATAAGATCTGGATTACTGTTGATAATACCAGTATTCTCAGTTTAGAAAACCCTACTATGGAAGCCTCATTTTTATATACTCAGTTCAGTCCTGCCCAATGTGTGCTCATACCTAGTCTTTCAAGTAGCATTTTGTATTTTATAATTTTTCCACACTTAATGCTGTCTGACACAATAAATAGCAACTTCCACAATGCTTATCCACCCGAGGCCCATAACCACATTCATTCATTCATTCAGCAAACAATTATTGAGTATCTACTATATCCCACCCCATGGACATATTGATGATTTAAAGTAAGTCTTGGTCATTTAAATCCTAATGCTCAAATTCTAATTCTAGTGTCAGGCAAGTAAAGAGCTGATTTCAGGACTAAGCGATAAGTAAAACATTGAGTAAAAAACAAAGCTCTGAGGGAAATAGAATGGATGAGATTAGCTCTTCCTACCAGGAAACCTCTTGGGTCATTTGAGCAAGGTCTAAATGCACCTGGAGGCTGGCTCTAGTCCTGATATAGTCAGAGCTGTGTTTGTAAAGTTTGTGCTAAATAGGAGGCATCTACTACCTAGTTGGCCTGATTGCAGAACCCACCAGACTATATTAAATAACCTTGTAGTGAATCTCTTCCCAGATAGCCCTGATGGGTTCAAATTCACAATATGCTTAGTCTTAGTTAGTTACTAAGGTATTGGTACAAAGCACCAACTTTGTCTCCCCTCTCTGGAGGCTGGCAGGAGATGTGGGATTGTAGGTGGAAAGTGTCCCTAAAAAAGCTTAACACAACAAAATGAAAAAAGATAGAAAATAAGTGTTGGAATGGTGTGGAATAAAGCAAATTCTCATACATTATAAGTTCTGAAATTATCAATTGGTGGAACTTTGCAAAACTTTTTGTTGGTGCTCATTGTGTGAACATTTGCAGACCCTATGACCTAGCAATTCTATTCCCAGATATATGCTCAATAATTCTGTGTATGTTTGTGCACCCAAAGTCATGTACAAGCCTGTTTATAGCAGCATTCTTCATAATAACTCCAACTGGAAATTACCCAAATGGACAGTAGGCAGTGGATAAATAAATTTTCCATGTTTACACAATAAGTCACGATAACAACTGAACATTCTATACCTATGTACAATAATATGGGTAAGTCTCAGAACATATTAAGTGAAAGAAGAAAAACTAACAAGGGTACATGCTGAGTGAATCTGTGTACATAAACTGCAAAAACAGCACTAGAATTTGCTGTACAATAATGATTCCTCCAAGGCAGTCATCAGGGTACAACTGCAACTGGGTGACAAGAGGCCGAGTGGCTGGTCATGCTGTACTTCCTGATATGGGAACTAGTTTCATGCCTGTATCCAGTCTTTAAAAATTCTTTTAAGTGAAAAAGGTATATTTATGATGTGCACACCTTCCTGAGTATACTTCAATTTAAAATGTTTTTACTAAATGAAAAAAAAATAAGTGAAGGGTCAAGATGAATCATGCAATGGCAGTAGACCAGCTGAAAGTAACTGTACTACTCATTTATTCATTGTTCCAATTTTGTTAAGGGCCTGCCACACATCAAACACCACACATAAAAGATTCCATACACGGAGGAGAAAGACAAGCAACCCCTAAACTATGGATTTTCAGTGAGGAAAAGGCAATTAATAGAAAAAACAAGGGCAGGGGATGCAACATATGTGAGTGGTAATGAGTACTGGGAGAGATGAGTATTTTAGATGGATGGGTCCTATGTTTCCTCCTTTCCAGGCTGCAAGGATTAAGTACTTCTGCACAATTTGTGGTGTTCAAACTCAAAGGCAGTGGAGTTTTCTTCTTACTGTTGCTGAGGCAAGATTTTGGCAGGGCTGCCCTAAAGGTGTCTCTTGCAATTATGTGGCACAATCAACGTGCCATAGCATGCAGTGCCCTCTTGGTATAAACTGATGATCCAGGGTTTATAGTATCATAAAAAGTGCCTTCACCAATATCTTGCCAAGCTCTCAATGGAAGTTTTCTACCCTTGCTAGGACTGTGTTTTAGAGAATCTTCAGGGGCTTGCTTCTGAAATGAATGATATTCCAAAGATGCTGTGATATTACACGTATCAGGTCTTCATCCCAACGTTTCACTTCCTCAGTTGTTTTTCTCTCCAATTCCCTTGAATTTCTGAATATGATTGGTGTTCCTTTGTTACCAGGGCTTTTTCAACAAACTTTACTTTTGAAAGATTCCTTGAAACTTTAAAAAAATTTTAATATCAAAAAGTTTTGATTTCACAGTTAATCCAAACATCCCATTAACTCTGAGATGAGTTAGAGAGCTCATTTGAAGAAAAAGATACACATACTTTTAAGAAGGACCAACATTAATATTGAAGGGTTTAGCTTTTAATATTGCTGGTGCTTCTATAAATAAATGTGCAAAAATGTAAAACCGTAATCATAACTTTTCATAGCAGAACATGCAGCAAGACAACTTGAAAATATCTTAGCTTCTCAGGAGTTATTATAGCTAGATTTGATTTTATTCCATCAACACTGACCCTTCAAACCCCCCTTGCATCTTTAAAGTCCATGTATTTGAGGATGTCGTTTAGGCACTAACACTTCTCAGGTTTTCCTGACAACTTCCAGCGAGAGTACCATCTGCCAGCCAACTGCTATACCTGTTATTTGTACCTTTCTTGGTAATAGCTAGCTGAGGGCATGTTTATCACCCAACTGGTCATAGGCGTCTTGGATAAAGACTTAGTTGAGACTGTGTCTGAGTTAGTTTTTGTATCTTCCACAACACAGAATCATCCTCAGCACCATTGTCATGGCCATTATTACTTTTAATGGTAATACTCAGTGAGCATCTACACTTTGTCACCACAGGACTGAGTTTGGTGTTTTCATAGCCTTTTCTCATTTAAGTTTCTCAACAAGCTCATGAAGAAGCCCTCCAGTGAAAATATAGTACATGAAGGAACCAAGTAACTTTCTTCAAATCTCTTCACATTAGAAATGAATTCTAGGGAGTCTGGCTCCACCCTGTGTTTGTATCTTTGATGTCATTGCATCTTCCCCCTGCCCCCCAGTGCAGAACCCACTTTCTATGCACTTGCTTAATAAATTGTCCCCACAGCATGACAGTGACTGTGATTTGGTTTGGACAAAAATAGAAAGTAAATCCAGTCTCACTAATATTTGGGGGCAGGTTTAAGATAAAAGTCTTCATTCCAAGACTGTCAGGGACCCCCTTGCTGCACTTCATCTGTATTATATGCACTAAGCACCCCAGCAGCATGAGCGTGACACTTCTGATGAAATGGTCGCAAGGCACTGTCTTATATAATGTCACCCCAGCTGCTGGTGGGATTCCCCCAGAGGCATGCTGTGGGGACAGGTGGGATTCTCAGGATGGAATGGATGCACACTTTAGCAGTTGGCAGCGAAGTGCTTTTTCCATTCCCTTTATTAACTCCCATTGACGTCCATTATAAAAATGAAGATGCATTCTCATGGGATAAAGCATTTGGCTTCATTATCAGACAAAAGTGTCCTGTACAAAGGAAACAAGTCCCTTTCAATCAGCTGTTTAAAGGAAAAATGATAATGGATGAGAGAACCTAAAAGAATAATGGTTATCATCTTTGGAAAGCAACATTGAACCACATAAAACACTAGGCAAGCGAGAAATGTATCTTTTAGGTGAGAAATAGAGGAAGTAGGCCCACCAAAGGAGTTAAAGGAAATATGTACATTTATTTATTTGCTTATTTATTTTGTTCATTTGTTTACTCAGCATATATCATGTATATGCATTCTGTGTATATTCAAGGAGAGAAGGACAAACTAACTAGAAGATGCTCAGAAAGATCTGGGGGACTTGTTTTTTGGAGGAATGTGTCAGAGTCATATCATGGCCTTTATGGAACCAACTGAGTATTTGAGAGACAGCAAAACTTAGACAAGAGGGAGGGGGAAAACTTGTTCTACAGCTTACCAGCTGTTATGGTGAGCAAGGCATTTCACTACCCTCCACCTCCAGCTGTTATCTGCAAAGCAGAGAAGATAGTAATGCCTGACCCAAGACCATCATTATACGGATTAAATGAATTCTCATTTGTAGATCACTTAGAAGTGGAATATAAACACACAACTATCATTTGCTATCTGCTTGGGTTTGAAGATAATGAAAAAATACACATAAATGTAAGTATATAGTGCGCGCATGTGTGTGTGTGTGTGTGTGTGTGTGTGTCAGGAGTTCAAATCATGCCAAAATCGGCTGCTCTGACATATTGACTATTTTAAGTTAGAAGCATTTGAAGAACAGTAGATACAAGAAAGACACTCTATTTCCCCTTCTTACAAATAAGCTGTGAAGTTCCCATGTAAGAACTGCCCTTTTTATACCAGGAAAAACAAAACATTCTTATTATTAAGGAGGAAGTAGAGGCCAAGAGAATTGTGTATGAACCTTGTAAAAATAAATCGTACCTTCTTTTAGCCTTTTAATTACTTTTCTACAATTGCTTTTCCCTGTTCAACCCAGCAAAAATGCATTTAGATTTTGCCAGTTCTTTGCATGTCCATATCCTTATGAGAGTTCTCGTGTCACATAAAACTTACATTAAACACATTTATAAGATTTTCTCCTATTAATCTATCTTATATCACATTAATTCTTAGGCTCTGCTAAAGACCCTAAGAGTGTAGAAATAAAGTTTGCCTCCTCAATACACACCATGTGAAAATACACATACACACATGCAGAATAGTGCATATACATATATAATATATATTATACATACGTAAATTGCTTTACACCTAGTAAATACTTAAGTGGCTATATGTCTGGCATCATGCCAAGTTCTAGCTATAAAATTTACATAAATTTTGTTATTTTATTATTTACTGAGAAATGAGAGAGAAAGGGATAATTGTTGTGATTTTTTTTTTTTGATCAAGGTCTCACTATGTAGTTCAGGCTGCCCTTGAACTCACTATGTAGCCCAGCCTGGCTTCGAACCCACAGCTATCTTTGGGCCTCAGCCTTCTGAGGATAATTAATTTTTATATATTTAACAAAATGGATTTTCTGAGCCTCTATCATACACAAGTCACTGGGAATTTCATACTGAAAAGACAGGTGTGATCTGTGTGCTCAAGCTTACTTTTATTTCAGCCAGTGAGACTGGCTTTGGTAGATGAGCTACAGACACACATGCACAGATACAGAAGATTAGGGACAAGAGGAATTTGGTGGGGAAGATAATGGGGCTGTAAGGGGTATATAAGGGTGACAGGAGGAGTTGACAGGAAGATACATGGATTTAGAACTTGGTGGAGAGTACAGGGTTTATCATGGATGTAGGCATTATCAGGAGTTGAGTTGTGGCGGAGAACAGCCTCCTAGATAGATTAAACAAATGCAGTGAGAAGCAAAAGAAGTTAAGAGTGGAACTCTTTTTTATTTTTATTAGTATAGCACATGATAATTCTAAATTTTTAAGATGCAAACAAAGAAAACTTTGCAATGGATACTGAAAGGGAAAGAAAAGGTCAGAAAAGTCAGAGAGCCAGAATCATACAAAGAATATAGAGAATCCAGAGAAGGTGGAGTACATAAGATCCTGTGGTTGTAACCTAAGAAACCAAAGACATTGAACCCAGCAACAGAGAGAGCTGCACAGATTTTGCTGCATACACATTTTGACAACAACTTAAAAGGCCAGGCTTGGAGGCACTTTCTATGTCACAAGGCTCTTGGTGTCCAGCAGAATCTCATTTCCTGAAATTTGTTCACATTCTGCTTATAACTTCTCACTTTGTAGTTTACCAAGAGCTCTCTTGCATCTTGTCCAGGCCTCACCAGCAACCATCAGGCAGAGCCATGATCATTACCTTCACTTACAGACATGGAGGAAATGGGTTCAGAGATGATAAATAATCTGCCTGAGGTCTTGCAGATTTATTGACATCCTGCAACTTGCTATTCTCTACCTGACCCTAGCCTTGGAGAATCGTGTCTTCTGAGATATATTTTCAGAAATTATGCTCTACACACAGTATTAGAGGGGTATTTTGGCTTCACATAATCCATGAAATCTGGAGAGTCAACTTCTTTAAATCCTTTTGGAAATGAACAAAGAATGAGCAGAGGAGTAAATCAGGGCGTTTTCACAGCGACAGAGAGTCAAAGAGAGATAAACTCATTCCTGTATGTTATTGCACCTCTCCTCCTCCCTCCATCCTGTCCCCTAAAGTCAGACAGCCTGTTTTCAGGGATCCCTGGATGTAGCCTGGGCAACGTTCTCTTCTCCGTGTGTGCTGCCTCTTCCTCCCAGAAGCCCAATGCATGTGACCTCTTATATTGCTGGTGCTGACTTAGGATTTTGGATCCAACCCTGGTTCCCTCCCTCCCATCTTTCAGTCAGACCTTCCCATTTCTGAAGTCAACAGCTTCCCTAAAGCACTGGGACAAAAAATGTCATAACTCAGATATCAAACAGCAAGAGCCAACAAGGAGAGGGAAAAGGAATGGAAAGCAGATGGGGCTTCCTTGGAAGCCAAGCTGAAGGAAAGAATGAAACAAGGGTCTGGGACAGAGGGTGTCAGGCACAAAGGCCTTTGCACTGGGTGCCCAGCTGACAGCTTCTGTTTAAAGTCCCCAGTATATGCAAAGGAGGTAGAATACAGAATCTGAATGATCAGAGCAGGAAATAAGAGGGGCAAGAAAAAGTCCTTTCTCAGAAAGAGATGATGAAGAAGAGGCAGAGATAAGCTCCAACAGGACACTGGAGTGCTGCTCTACAAGCCAAAGCCAAAGGATTTCTGAAAGAATGAAAATCATGAAAGGAGAGAGCAGGATTTGTAAGCTGTGCAACAAAATACAGGTGCAAATGATCCCACAAATCTGACACCAGACTCCTTTCAAATGCCATAGCCTGGTGGGCCTGTGAGCTTGCCCAGGTCAGAACTGATGAGTCTGACCTTGTGGTTAATAGGAGCCAGGATTCAGTTGGGAGGAGCCACAGGCCAGAAGGCAGGGCCTTAGAGAGGGGCAGGGGCTGGAGTTATTCAGTGTGCCCAGAGAGACTTCAGTGGCCCTGCTATCAGAGGCACTGAGAGGCATCAGAGGAGCTGCCTGGTACTCTCAATGCAGAGTGTTAAGTTGGGCCGAGCTGCCTTGATCCTGTTTCACAGAATTTTATTTTATTTTATTTTTTGATACAGAATTTTAATATCACAGACATTTGAGTGTTTGTGACTGAATAATTTAAATTATGTTGTATGACCAAGTTCAGGTGTCGGCTTACATTATTCATTCCTAAAATTTTGGTATATGTACAAAATACATATGCATATCATATGTATATACATATAGACCATAACAAGCATACTTAAGTACAACCAGCACCCAGATTCAGGAATAGAACCTACCAGCACCCTACATTTCTGAATAATATTTAACTCTTAATTTTAAAAGAATAATACCGCTTAGCAACTCTGCAACCTCAACAAATGCATTTCTGATTAAAGTTGAGAACGAATAGGGAAATACCATGCAATGTGTGTGATTTCAATCTCCACCACAACTTCCACACAGATCTGTTCTGCAAAGGGAATCGCAACCTCTCTTCTTCAACTCTGCCGAGGATGTCCAGAGAGATTCACTTTGATCGCACACATTGAGTGCGTAGCTGTTAGTGGTGGCTGTTCTGCTGTTCAGCTTCTCAGAAGTCAGCCCTGTGTCTGACCAAATGGCTTGAGTCCTTGTGACTGGTCATGTCCTGCACTCCTGCTTTCTAAGCTCAGAAACAGCAGGCAGCGGGAAAGGGCAATTTCTGCAACCAACACGTATTTCTGTACATGCAGATTTCCATAGAGTGCTTGATGTCATTTCCTTTATAGGGCACATTACCTTGGAATTCCTGGGAGTTTACTTTCATTTGAGTCTAGAGACTGCTGAGGATTAGGATAGGGCAGGGAGGGAGTATAAATATTTCTTGAATATAGGGTATTCAGGACTTTGGGGGGGAATTCTCAAAAGTTACCCAATATCCTCCCAACTTGGCCTTCCCCTATAATTGATGGACCTCTATATATGACTTGGTTATCTTTTTTTTTCAGTACTAGGAACTGAGCTCAGGGCCTTCACATGGACCTATTTCCCTAGGCCTATTTTTGAGACAGTCTTGCCTCACTACGTTGCCCAGGCTGGGCTTGAACTTGTTCTCCTCCTGTCTCAATCTTCCAGAATCCTGGAATTATAGGTGTGCATCACCACACCGGGCTTGACTATGAGTTATTTGAGGGAAGTGACAGTGAAGCTGTATCCACATCGAGCTGTTTTTTTCTACATTACCAGCCATCAGCCTCTGTAATGGGAAAAAGTGGGAATTTGGAGTAAAACACACTGCCCTTCACATGGAAGATCTGCCCATTACATGAAAGATTTCTACAAAGTCCAGCTATCTCCTCCTGTCTCTGCTACTTCCAGGGCAAGCTGAGATAGGAGGAAGATTGCGCTCACAGTAGTCTGGACGTTTTCAACAGATAGATAATATACCGCCAAGGCTGGCCCCCAGACTTAATACCACCCACAATAGCCACAAAACAGGAGCAAAAGCAGGGTATCTTCGAGGGTGTCAGTTGATTAATTAATCTTCTTACCACCTGCAGCTAAGCTCAACCAAGAACATTTTCTTCCCTTTGGAAAGGTGCCATCTCAAGCTCACTATCTGGCACCTTAGCACAGCCATGTACTTGGAGAGCAAGTGATGTGACTGGACCCTCCACTGAAACCAGCACAATGTCAGGCACACAGCAGGCACTCACCAAATGCAACTGAATTTAAAGTTCTTCCCAATGGAGGCTATGGCTAAGCTTAACGGAAATTATGCGTAAAATGGTGTATGTAAAAGATTACATCACTCCCTCGGCCCCCTCCCCAGAAGAAAAGCAGGGAATAGTCCCTGGACTATCGGATGGTGAGAAGTGTTAACGGTGGGTTCTTTGAAGTAGGATCTAGTCCTTAGTCACCTCCGCATATTCTTACATACACCAAGGACTCAATAGATGTGTTTCCAGGAATCATCAGACCCTCCATATCAATGTCTATTGATTTAAAGGTACTAAGTGGATATTGTGCCAAATAAGTGGCTCCATATTTTACTGAATGACCACCTAACTCATCCACAGTTCCAGACTGGAAGAGGAGTGATTCTTGTCCTGGGGTTCCCTCCAACAGAAGGGAAAGAAATTACATGAGTTTTAACTCCTAGAATTTGGTTTAGATTTTTAAGCATATAACTCTCAAGGTGGCAACTCTAAGAGATAGAAAGGACAGAAAACATTCCTCCTTTAAAAAAATGTCATATTAATAGTAATAATATCAGTATTAATTACCATTGATGAATATATTTAAAATGCTGAATATTGAGCAAGTGGCTTAAATATAAATATTCTCATATTTGCTCAAGAAGGCAGTAAATTAGCATTACTTCTTTCTTTACCTTTCAAATGTGGAAGCGTGGTGAGATCTGGAAAGTAATTTGGTCAACACCATAGACACAGAGTCAAAATCAAGCCAAGATCTGCCTGATTCCACAACTAGTACTGTGAGAGAAAGCAAGCCTACTACAGTCAGATGTCTTGTCCCCACTTAGTATCAATAATGGTACCAGAACAAAACCTCAGTAGCATGGGATCTACCACAAAGGATCAACAACTGGGATCTCATCTTATTAAAAAGCTTTTGCACTGCAAGAGAAACCACTAACAGAGCTAAGAGACAACCTACAATGTGGGAAAAAATTTTTAGCAGCTGTACCTCAGACAAAGGTCTACTCTCTACAATCTATAAAGAACTTAAAAAAATCAGACCTTCCAAATTTAAAGACCCAATTCAAAAATGGGCATCTGAAATGAACAGACATTCTCAGACAAAGAAGTAAAAGCAGCAAGTAAATATATGAAAAATTGTTCAACGTCACTGGTTATTCGAGAGATGCAGATGAAAACAACACTGAGATTCCACCTCACCCCAGAAAGAATGGCTGCTATCAAGAAATCAACCAATAACAAATGCTGGAGGAGGTGTGAGGAGAAAGGAACCCTTCTCCATTGCTGGTGGGAGTGCAGACTGGTGCAACCACTGTGGAAATCAGTATGGAGATACCTCAAAGAACTAGGACTACAGGTCCCATTTGATCCAGCTATTCCCCTGCTGAGTATCTTTCCCAAAGAATTAAAAGAATCATACCACAGCAATATATGTGCACTCATGTTTATAGTGGCACAGTTTGTAGTAGCTAAATCTTGGAAACAGCCCAAGTGCCCATCAACTGGAAACTGGATAAAGAAGATGTGGGGTTTTTTTTATAAAATGGAGTACTACTCAGCCATAAAGAATGAGAAACTAGAGACATTTATAGCTAAATGGATGCATATTAAGGGCGTACTCTTAAGTGAAATAAATGGGACACACATGTGTAAATAATGAATAGTTTCTCTAGTGTGAGAAACTGGAAGTGTAAATAAGGGTTAAAATGATTCAAAGGAATACTTGATAATTTGAAATAGGAAGCAAAGGTCCAAAGGGGTAGGGGTGAAGGGAGGGGAAGGGGAAAGGAAAGAAGGGAAAGGAAAAATTATGAGAAAAGAAAAAAAATGGAAATGAAGTCTATGTAAATAGGGAAGGGTGGAGGGGGTGAAGGGTGCACAGGTAATGGGGAAAAAATAAGAACCAAGATACATCATGTACAGGTACAAGCACCCAATGATAAATGTAAATGTATTGTATACCTAAAATGTACCAATAAAAGAATATAAGGAAAAAAAGTAATAGTACCAGTGGATGACATTATTTTTGATTATAAACTCAACTTCTTCACCTTTATATATTCTCTAGGTTTCCATATAGAGCAACATATGTTACCTAATTCTTATTTTAAATTAAATCACACAATGGTTGTGCAGGCATCCCCAAACTCTGGCAAAGTTTCCATTGCCCACAAGATGGTGTTGAGGGGTGAACCAAAAACCTCCAGACCAAATGTCCTATGGACCCACCCATTGCACCATAGCACAAGTGCCCTGGAATTTTCCAGCAAGATCTGCTAACTGTTTTCGTCAAGGAAGGAAAAATGACCTAGTAAATACATCAACTGCCTGTCAAGTGCCAATTTCTACATTAAGGGTTTTGGATCCCTTACTCCAAAGCAAAGTATCATAAAGTTCCTTGGATGTCCCTGACAGGTACCTCGGGAATTTGACAATTATGAGTTGGTTTAACTTTCACCTCTCTAGGAGTAATGGTTTATCTTCCATTGTTGAGTTTATATCTAACCTAAATTGATGTAGGTTTCAATCTGCTGAAGAACTATGAATGATGTTCCATACAATATCTTGAATGTTGCCTTTTTCTGGTTAGGAGTTGGATAGATTTCACATTCAAACAATAGAGCAGTTGCCCTTTGAGAGTTGAGGTTCTGGGGAAGAAAGAGACAGATCTGCTGGAAAGACACATGAACTAAGAAAAGGCCTGATGTGCAGCTGCAGATCTATTCCTTCCAACCTTTCAACAAATCACCGTAAGCCTCACATTGTCAACTTTAAAATGACCATATTTGTCCTGTGTGATTTATTTTATTGAAATAATCAAGTATTTTAAAGTACACAAATTACAAGGCATAAAAAGTCACCATTTTAAATGTTAAATTTTATCCATATGAAGAGAGCAAGTATTACCTTTCAATAGGAAGCACTAAATCTGGGCGTACATTACAATCTGGAGTCTTATCTGAATCTCAGCTCCATCATTTATTAGCAATGTGACTTTAGATAAATCATGGAACTATATGAACTGCAGTCTCTATATCTGTAAAATGAGAGTAACAACAATACAAAGTTCTCAGAGTTGTGAGGACAGAAATAAATATATTTAGCAAAATGTTTAGCACATAGCATCTAATGGTATTACTACAAATATTATTATGTGTACAATTTTTTGATTTATGTATATCATAAGCTATGATATGTTATATATGGCTCATACTGATTCCCACAAGCCATTAATATGCATCTCTTTCCACCTTAGTCCAATGACATCACATTGGTAGCTTGAAATTAGCATAGTTGGAGTTATTTACTCCATGGAAATTAGGAAATGCTACAAATCAGAGTGGGCATCTAGTTTTCTTTCAGAAAGTCAGTTCGCCAGTATCCTGATGGTTATAAATATTAAATATGTCTTGGTTTAGTTCCCCTAGAGCAGTTCTTAAGATGAGAATCATAATCAAACAAGTTATTAAGAATGTGCCTCCCCCAAAAACTTTAAAGAACAGAAGGAAGTGGTATAGGGCAAGGGAAGCATCCAGCCAAAGATGGTTTGCTATATAGTTTGGTTGTGGTTGAATGTCCCCCACTGGTCACTTGTGATGGAAGACTTGGTCTACAGAATGGTCCACTGAGAGATGGTGAAACTTTTCAGAGGTGGCCCTATTGGGAGGCCCTTAGCTCACTGGACATGCTTTTAGAAGGTAATTCTCAAGTGTCCCTTGGTATTTCTCTGCATGGATTTTTATAAAAGTAACAAGTTTGGTCCTTCCAGTTCTCCATCTGGTTCCACCTCAAAATGTGACTGCTTTCCCCAGTGTTCACTAAGCCATTATATGACACTATTGACACCATTTACAGTTACACCCTCACCAGATGCTGAACTGATGGGGGACCGAATCTGCACTGTATCCTTCCAAACTGTGAGTGGGTAAATCTCTTTTCTTGCTAAGTAGGCTGTGTCAGATATTTCCTTACAGTAACACAAAGCTGACTAATATGCATATTCAGCTAAAGTCTAGTCTCAGCCTGATTCCACAGGCAGCTTTGGTGTCTGAATGACACAATAAAAGTTCCACTTTGAGTCAAAAGGCAAATTTTCTCCCCCATATTCTTTGGCCATTGGCTATTAACAAACTTCTGGAGAGAAGGTAGCTTCCCAGGCATTTCTGGAAGAGATGGACCCTGATCCCAGAGTCACTGTCTAAAGGGTCCAGCTGTGAATCATTGACCTCCCATCCTGCTGAGCCATGGATGCACCAAGTGAGCAAGAGGGATCTCAGTGGAACCCCACACAGCTACTACAATATGGACAGATTCTTGTTCTGAACTTTTGAACTGGAATAGATTTTGGAAGTCACCTCTCCTGTGTATAATCCAATATGGAAAGGTTGTTTATGCTATGAGCAAATATTTGTTTAATGTGAACTGCATTCCTGGTAATGGAATAAATACCAGAGATCTAAGGGTAAGTACAATCAAATGTGGGACCCAACACGGAAGGAATTTACACTTCAGCTATGGAGACAGACGTTAACCAAATGCTCCCACAAGCAAACAGGAATTTACGAGTATGATGTTTACTGTGAACAAGAAAAAAACCCAATATTCTTGAATGTAAAGAGCAGAGTTTAATGGATGGGGCTCCCCTGAAAAGGCGATAAGAAGCAGAGATCCCAAGAATGAGCTGGAGCTCACTAGGTGTAGAAGCACGGTGATCTAGAAAAGGGAGAGGCTAATGGTGGACAGGAAGGGAAACCTTCCCTTGGCTCCAGCTCTGATCCAAGCTTGTGAGTGATTAGTCCCTGAGGTGGTCCAAGGAGTAGAATGGCTCTTGCAGGCCATGGGATTTTGGAAACTGAAGATTCAAGGAGTTCTCTTTGCTCTTCTGAGCACAGTACACAGAAGGCAGGCCGGTTCTTCTCTATTTCTACTGTGATTCTAGATTTCTATATTTTGAAAGCAAGACTGTTTTTATGCTCTTTATATTCTCTCCAATTGGTTACTCTCTGTTTTTTGTTTGTTTGTTTACATTTAGAAAAGTGCCTTTGGAAATCCATACCTGATTTAGCTGTGGCAAGGAAGAGGGGTGGAAGGTGGGTCCTTACTAAGTCCTGAAGCTAAAAGGAATCGGGGATGATGGAGATGTGTATTGCATCTAAATGAACATGATCCTGTGAATATATGTGCATATATATCCGTGTGTGTATGCATGCATGTGACTGTGTGTCCGGTGCTTGTGTGTACATTTATTTGGCGTGAGTGTGTCTGTCTGTCTGTCTGACTTTCTGTCTGTTGGTCTGTCTGTCTGCTTTGGTGATCAGGGCTAGGAGGTCAAGAGTGGAGGTGGGGGAGTGGAACGCACAAGGCAAGTCATGGAGGCTAGAGGAGGAGGGGAAGTGCATATTGCTGCTGCTCAGCCCATTATTAAAGAGAAACAACATTCCCAGCAGGAGGCAGAGGGGTAATAAAACCAGTGGCTCCACAATTTATGATGCTAACTGAGATTCCGTCGTTTGAAGCAAGACTATCCCGGAGCATCAAGGTCAACAAGCCGGCAATGCCCTGGCTTCCAAAGAGCTCCCCCGTGTCCACCTATTAATCAGCCCATTGCAGAAAATGCACCAATGAGCTCTGCTCTGGAAACATCATTAATAAGCAGGGACAGGCCAAATTGCTAAGAATTCCAGGATAAGGGCAGGAAGGCAAGGAAAGAATATTTATATACACATATGTGCATGTTTGCTTATGGCGCGTAGCCTATTATGTATACTGAACCATCTATTATAGAGGTCATATATAAGTGTGTCTATTCATTTTCCATATATTTTATATTCTATGAGAAATTTGCGGGCTTTAGAACCTTGCCAGATGGGATTAGAGCAATTGTTCTTCTGCTGAGACTTTGGGAAATTAATGAGGTTCACACGCAAAGCCATGAGAAAATAGAATCTTTTTTTTAAGTGCTCAGTTTCCAAAAATACAGCAGCCACAATTCCAGAGAGAGATCCGTTTAGTGGCTAATCTTGAAGCCCATCAGTGGCCCCAGCATATCCTTCAGGTTATTGAGATTCTGAATGGAACTTTAATCAGCTTAGCCCAGCCTGGGCACCAAGGGCCTCCAGGCAAAGAGCCCTGCAGATCCTCTGGAAACTGTCTCCTTTGCTCTAAATAGGTGGATCATTCTCTCTGCAGCTCTATCCTGGAGTGCAAAGATGAACTTTCTTTTGTGCTCAGGAAAATAATCAGTAATAGGGAGGGAACCCAAGCCATCAGAACCCCAAAGGCAAGGACTGAGCATTTTCTTTTTATGAAGTTTCAACATTGTCTGAGACTTTGGACCCTAAATTGGGATTCTCAGCCCCAAAAATATGCTTCTGTTTTAATGTTCTATCATCAAAAATTTTCCCAGATTCTCCATTCCCGTCAGAGACCACCCTGAAAAGGAACTCTGTGCCACTTTTGTCACTCTGCAAACCCCAGGGGACAAGTCTTTGGCCAATATGGTGACCTCCCATTCTGTGACTTCCCTCACAGAATGTAAAGGCTGGGGAAAGGAGCAAGCCCAGCGCTGCGTTCCTGCCTTAGTCACATGAGCCAGCTGGTCCCAAACAAAACCAATGTTGGCTTGCTTCCTCCCTCTCTCCAGTATTCGCCTCCAGTTTGGAACAGGAAGGGTTTTTGTCAGCAAACACCCCCAAAGGATGTTTTTCTATTGCTTAACAGACCTCAGGATCAGAATTTCTGTCTGTTTTCTTGGTTTCTTGATTCCCTCCAGTCCCATCTTCTGCTTGGGGCAGCCTTGAAGGGCAACTAGAGTGTTTAGATGTTACATTTCATTTGATACAACAGAAAATGGTTCTAAGGTAGATTTTCAAGGGGCTCTCCTGGTAACAACGTACGGCATGGCACATGTATTATATCTGTGTGTATTACAATGACATGTGAGAAATTTTAATTGTCATTTATTGAGCATGTACTTATACCAGAATTACATGTTAAGCTATTTACATCCACCATACAACATCCTTTGATGAAATGGATACTCAAAGGCTGCGTCCAGAGTTCTAAGGACTGAAGGAGGCAGGGTTTTAATCCAGGTATTTCTTTTCCAAAGTAGGTTCTTTACCTTCCTGTGTCCTATTCCAGGACCATCAAATCAGAACTTCCAGTAGAGAGAAATAAGCTCACAAAACTTGATTCTTTTGCAGATGAATAAATGACCCTGTCAATTACTAAGTAGTAGAAGAGACCAGAACCTAAGTAATACAGGGATCTTTTTATGTCTTTGTGTAGAAAGATGTTGTGGAAGGTGAGGAAAGGCCTCCTCCCTTTGTCCCACTTTCAAAGAGGGTCCCTCCCTTTCTCACTGTATGAACTCAAAAGGTGCCTGCTCTATCACTAGGGTTCTGAATAAAAATTCATTCATTTGATTACCCCAAATATATCCTGGGCAGGAAGATGGCAATCGGAGGACCCAAAGCAGCCTCCAGCCCAGAACCAGGATCAGTGATGAGGCTGAGAGCAAGTGTCTTGTCTTGGGAGTCCCTGGGAGGGGCAGGTACTCTGCACACAGGAGCAAGCTGAGTGCAGATTCTGGGGCTGGGGTGCCCAGGAACAGATCCAGACTTCCAGACTTTCCAGAAAGAGGCACCAAGTTGTGGAGTCAGGAAGATAGAAAAGATGGCAGCTGCTGGTGTTGTCTCGATCTTATTATGGCTAAGGGAGGAGCCACTGTACTCCTAACAAACTCTCAGATATGAGATATATTCACTGAATGGAAGCTTTTTTTAAAAAAGAATGAAAAATACAGATACTCTGACCTTAACAAGATGAACGGTGGAACCTAGTATCGATACTCAAGGCACCTTTGGTTAACCTAAATTTGTGTCCCTCAAAGCAGTTTCAGGACCTGTACAAACTGTTTTTATGCTGTGCCTTGGTTTTGCCATTATGCACTTAATAATTCTGGTGTTTTTTTGGTACTGGGGATCAAACTCAGGTCCTTGCGCTTGCGCAGCAGGCAGCGAAAACGCTGAGCTAAATCCCCGGCCCTTCACTTAATAATTCTTAATGATTTTGCACTTAATAATTCTTGTTGATCTTTGTTGTTACAAATGTGAGAATTTTTCAAGCTAGCTCTAACCAGAGGCTTTGGCTACCGAGGTATCTTTGTTATTTATATTGCTCTTCAGAAGCAAGAGAAAAGAAATTCACATCAGATACTTTACCAGGAATAATACAGTTTTATCCTCATCTTGTATGTATTTTAGCTTCATATATAGATCACTTTAGAGATGCTTCACATGTTCCTTAATCTCACATACCTTTGAAGTGGAGAGCTACATGCTGACCCAAGTCAGACAATCTCTGACCCTTGGTATCATTTTTACAATCTCACCCCAAACAGGAAAAGACTCCTCCTGTGGTCCTTAGTACTCTGTTTTTCTTGTTCCATATCATTTTCATTTTCAAATAAACCCTGATTTCTTGACTGAGTCATTCATTCACAAATTAATAACTTCATAACAAAGTGTTTGCCCATGTAAGTAAAAAAGATGGCAGGCCACTCTTGCTATCTCCTCGCTTGAAACTAGATGCCCCTAATCCAACTTGGCCTGGAGCCTCTAGCTAAATCCATGGAGTAGAGTGGGTACCGAGGGATGGTGGTTTGGTGCAGCAACTGAACATGCCTCACTCATGCTTCCAATCCACTTCCCCTCCTGACTTCCCATTTTCTGGTCAACAGGATAATACTCTATCATCTGCTGAGGCTTCTGGGCCAGTGCTATATAAGTCCTCTCTGGCCAGGCCATGGGTCTCAGGGGCCACCCAGACGATCTCTGGGTCCTCAATGGAGGTAATTTAGCAGGTATGACAACTCAGAGGTACAGCAGCTTCAGGAAGGGAAAATTAACTCAGTGGCTGTATATCAAAAGGCAAGTGGTCATTCATCAATAAAAAAAAATCAGTTTCTTGGCCTTTTGAGATAAATGAGCCACCAGTACCTACAGGAGAGAAGACTAAGGAAAAATAACCTCTAAGTACAAACAGGGCACTTCATCTTTCAGCTTTGCCCTTCTACCTGTGGATTTTTCATTGGCTTCTCTACTACTTTTATTGCCTAGACTGAAACTTATTTTCTTGTGATGGAGAGTCAAGGCGGCAGGGTTTCAGGGCCATGTATCTATTACTTTACTCTGTCCTCAGAGACAATGCAGCCCTAGGAACCTTTGCATTTTTAGAATGTGATTTCCTTTTTCTTTCAGAACAGCAGCCTCTTGCTCTGTTTGGCCCTGTCCCTTCTGTCTAGCCATGCCCTGTCTCCTGCAGTAACTTCCGGGATCAGTTCTCCTTCTCCTTTCCTGAGCCAGCCCCTTCCTGCTTCTCCTTTCAGGATGTCTGCTCCAGCTGTTTTTAATTACCTCCCTCAGGCCACTTGGGGTGAGTGATGCAGCACTCGGCCGGATTTGTTTTTTAAAGAATCAGATATGTGTTCAGCATAGTCCATCCAATGTCACAGCCACTGAATGTGCATTTTTGTTTCCCATGTATAGGAAGCAGCAAGTCCCCAAGTCACTTTGGGTGAAAAGGTAAGATTTGGAAGTTAGAAGTAACTGAACTTGAACTCTAGCTCTGACTATATGGGCCAGTCCCATAAGCCTCTCTGAACCTCAGTTTTCATATTTGTAAACAGGGACCAGGGCACGAACTTCACAGCGCTGCTACCAAGACAAAGTGAGTAAATGAATGCAGAAAGCATAATGAAATGCGTAACCACTGGACTTTTGTTTACTTTAAAATGCATTATTTTGGTTTTGTCTCAAATATCCTATCAAAATTAGGTCATATAGATTCTTCCTTCCAAGTCTCTCTTATATGCTCCTACTTCTCCTTCAGTCCTGCTCCTCCCTTATAATCAAGTTCATCATGCTTGTTTTGGAACTTTTACAATAACTCTCAAGTGACTTTTCAGCTTCTGATCTTGGTATTTTTGACATTAGATGACTTTTGTAAACTAAACACTCTGTCCCTGCTCCAAAGGTATCGCTCAGCCTTACAATCACTCAGAGCTACAGGTCTGACTTTTACTTTGTGGGATAATAAACCCTCACAGCTCAAACCACAACAGGGAGCCCAGAGTTGCCTTATAGTTAAACATGCCTAAGTCACACTGGCAGGGACTCTCCTGCCTCAATGATTTCACCCCAGTCTCAAGATTACCATTTTGACACCTCTCTAGTCTTGTCTCCTTACCTCACATTTTATCCAGTTTCATTGTTGCAACTTGATCTTTCATCTTAAAAAGTTGAAATGCCACTATTACCATGCCATAAGTAGATAGATAGATAGACAGACAGACAGACCTTTCTCAGAGAATGTTGAGGGTATTATGAATATAGGGTCCAACTACCCCAAAATCAACAGCAAGCCCTCAATGGATGCCCACCCTTCTTTCATTCTACTTCCTTGTTGTATTTTTTCTATCATAGCTAGGAAGTGTTTTCACTGATCCCATCTTTGTGCTGTCTCTTTGTTTCACTCCCCTGAATTATTAAATTCTTTTTTCCCACTATACAATTAGTGACTACATGACTATATAGGCTGAACCAATCCACAAACAAAATGCAGAACAAGAATGCTTCTGTCTCATTAAACACCGAGCAATGTAGTATCAAAATGAATAATGAAACAATAATATAAAAAGGTAAGAAGACATCATCACACACACATTCATGAGAAAAGGTGATTTATTCTCACCATCTTCAGTTCAGTATGCCTTTGCAAGAAATACACGGGGTCCAGTGCTGGGGATTTAGCTCAGCGGTGCCGATGCCTGCCTCAAGTTCTATCCCCAGTGTCAAAACAAACAAACAAAAAGAAACATAGAGTCCTAAAGCAGAAAGTATTGGTTTTGTAAAATGCCCACGTAATATTTACAAAAATGTTACACAAATAATAGTCAACACAGAAAATCTTAACAATTTTCAAACTCATATAGCAATTAAATGACAAGTAATTTGCACTGTTCAGGGCCGAATTCAATTACTTCCTCTTTCAGTGAGCCTTCTCTTACAGCTCCATCAAAAATGGACATATTACTTCTCTGAACCCACCTGGCCTTCTTGCTTACTTAGACAGCTTCCATGGTTCCTAACTTTCTTCTGCTACATCTTAAAAATTTACAAAAACTTTTTTTGAACCCAAGGTCTCTTACATGCTAGGCAAGTACTCTAACACTGATCTACATCCTCCATCCCTAAAAGTTGCAGAAACTAATTCATCCACTCATTTGTGCATTTGATCATTAATTTATCAATCCATTCATCTATTTGATAGTCATACATTTAATATAAGTAACCCTGAAAGACAGTCTCAATCATGACTCTTTAATATAGGAATCATTTTACATTCACCCCAGGGATGGCTTATAAGTTAAAAGTCTTCCAACTGGAAATGTTCTCTCAATTTTAGTTCTAAGTACCTCCTTTTCTTCCATGCTCCTGAGTCCCAGCATGCCTTGCAGCTAGTCCTGGCCAAGTGATGACACATTCACACTACCCTGAATAAGAAAAAGGGCATGGTATAGGTTCTGGAGTTGATTATTTATGGGGCTTCAGTCTACTTGGAAAGCCTAGAAAGAAAAATGACAAAGGAACTTGAGTGATGATGAGATATGCTCAGTTCTCTTTTGCCATTAACTAGCTGTATGTCTCTGGGAACATTAACCTCATGGAGCCTTGGTTTTCTTATTTGTAAACTGATAATTCTTTTTCTACTTCACAGCTTTTGAATGATTCAATAAAATGAATTAATTGAAGTACCTGACACAGAAGTGTTCCAGTGAATCTGAGACTTCAATCTCCTCCGTGGTTTATGCCAAGTGTTAGAAAAATACTATTTGGATCAAACTTATCCCATGGCTTGTTTTTATAAATAAAGCCTTATTGAGATGAGACATAGCCACACCATTCATTTCCATATTGTCAATGAATGTTTAAGTATTATGACAGCAGAGTTCAGCAGTTGCCATAGAGACCATATGACTACAAAGCCTAAAATACTCACTATCTGGACCTTCACATAAAAAATATTCAATTCCTAGTTTATATTGTTATGAAACACTATTGGATTATGGTTGGACACAGATCTGTGTCAGGCTCATGGGTTCAAATGCTGGTTTTAACATTACTGACTTTGGGACTCTGAGAAAGTTGTTTAACTTATCTGTGCATTTTTTCTATATCTATAAAATAATTTATTACATTGGGTTGATAAAAGTATTAAATGAATCATTCTAGTAAACTGTATAGCATTTAGGCAAATAGTGATTAATATTAATAATAATTGGTAATGTGAATATTACATAACATGATTACATCTGCTATCCAAACAGTCTCTCCACTGAACTGGGACTACAAATGGTTTTCAAAAATCAACTTGAAACCCAAGGATCCTAACTTTGGCGGTTTCTGTCACCAAATGATTTGTGCATGGCTCAGGGCTCCAGGATTTGATCCCAACCCATCTACTTCTCCTAGTGGCTCCTACCCTTATTCTTTCCCTCTGTAGGGCCTGATGGTGATCTGGCTTGAAGACTCGAGCTTCTGTATGAGGATTCCCCTGCCATGTCCTTGGAAAGTATGGGCATGAGTCACAACTGAGTCCAAGGCTTTTTGCTAGGCCACCTGAATCGATGATTGGCATGCACAGCACACCCTCGCTGGACTTTGAAGTTGATGAGACCAAGGCAAGTAAGAACATCCTCTAATGGCCCCTGTGTAGTGCTAAAAACAAGTTGAACAGAACTCAAAGCTGAAGGTCAAGTGCAAAACTGATTGCTCAGGTGCAGAAAAGAGTTAGGATATGCTGAGGAGGACAGATGTTTGATGCCCTGAGTGAGATATCTTCCTGAAAACTAGAAAACCAGGCACTGAATGCCCAATAGATAAAACACAAGAGCTCCTATTAAACAATTGGGAGTAGGCATATGTGAGCTCATAGCTCTAAAAGGATCAAGAGTCTAAGAGTTGTGTATACATCCAGCATCCCTGAGTAAGTGAAAAAGAGAGAGCTGTCCAGAGTGAGTAAGAAGTGTGTGTGTTTATATGTGTGCATAAACAGCTATATTCTATACCCATTACCCAATAAGATGGAGCAAGCAGCACATGAACATTTGATTCATCCATGAGGAAATATTCCTAACATTTCTAAAATAGTGACTCCAATTTGCCTCTCATCATAACACTATTTCCTAAATCAATATAATCCAAGAAAATATTGTTTAAATTTTAGAATAGTGCTTGTACAGAAAGTCTTACTAAGTTATAAAATCAGTCACACAGACTTACATACCATTTTAATTGGTAAGATTGCAGTCTCATGATATCTTCTGACTCACATGATATGGCCACATGGACAGGACATACACCTTTGGAGAAGCTTCAGTAACTTTTGAAGATCTCCCATATGCATCAAAGGAAGCTTGATCAAGAGCCAAGCCACCTGTGGGAAGTGTTACAGAAGCTGCCACCACCTCATCCTGAATGGATAAAGATATTCATACTTCTAATCAAGGGCCCCAGCACACACCCCAGGTGTGGCAATATTCAGGAGCAACAGTCCTGTCAAGGAAAGCAGGTGACTGTTGTGCTGGTTTGCTTGAGCCAAGAAATTGTCTACCAAATGAGAACAGCTCCTTGAAAAGTAATGAACTCAGTCAAAAATGCCAAGAACTCCCTTGTTCTCAGAGTAAGATAACTTTCTATTTTAGACAGCCAGCCTGACCCTCATGAACTTCTTAAGCAGGTGACTAAGGTGTTCATTAGGAAAAAATCATCTATTGTATACATCTCAAAATGACATATTCTATTTCTGGCTTTACTACCACTCAAGACTCAGAAATGAGTATGAGGGAACTAAATCCCATTAGAGGACCTCTCTAGTCCCAGAACAGAATATGGCATATAATAGGCTGTCAATAAATGTACATAGATTTCCTGATTGATCATGTTCTACTTAGGACAAAGGAGAAGTAATTTATGCATTATATGATGCTACTCCATGGAGTATCATTTTAAGCCTGTTTCTACTATGTTCTCTTTACTAACGGAAAGCTGAACACATCAAAATTTGGCAGATATTTCTTTTTCTGATATTATCTAAATGAATTGTCTATTCCAACTTAGAGATTGATTAGATTTATTCTTTCCTTTCAGCCTATCTGACAGATTGGTAGCATATTTCCATTGCACCAGCCAAACATTTTGCAAACCTTGAGAAACCCAGAGATAGGGTTCAGTGTGGCCAGAAACATGGACTGAGTGGCTCAGGATGAGCAGTATGGAAAGGGAAATTACCATGGCTGCATTTATCGCTTTTTGAAAAGACTTCAGGTTATCTACAAGCATAAGGTCCATCAGCATAGCGACAAATGCAATCTTTGTACATAGATCATCCACTCACACATTGCTTCTTTGGTTTTGGCCAAAGGAGTGGGAAAAGGACATGAGCAAGCTACACAGAGTATGCAGTTAAGGATGGCAGCTTGAGACTGGCCTTCATCTCTTATTTCCTCCAGCTCTGCAAACCCAGGGACAGCCAGGAAGATGGAGGAGAACATGTAGTCCAGAAGCCAAGATCTTTCTCCTTCTTTCTGAGACTATTTACCCATGGCACTTCAAAGATTTTCCACCTTAGGCCTGAAGTTGAAGATGAGGGCAGGTTAAGCTGCTGAACAGTGATACAAACCCTCCTCCCCCATCAGAGAGATGGTCTGGTTAGCTCTCAGGGGTCAGTAGTAGGTGCTTCAGGAGGTGATGTTGGAGGTCACCTTTGAAAGGAACAAGTTATGAAACATAAGACCCACAACACTGCCCTGCCTGAAAATGGGGTACCTGCTTTTCTTCTTTCTCTTGTAGATGAGTGCAACAGAGTCCTCCAATGACCACCTTATGGGGGTGATTCCATGCCTGATTGCTTAGGCTACACTGAGGGATGAGCCAGGATGAAGTCTTTCACAGCCCCACCACATGCCTACCCTGAAAATAACATCCTCAAGTACTTGCTGTGAGCCCAGACCAGCCCCAGACAATTTCCTAAGGAACCACCTGCTACTTTTAGTTCTTTATCTCAGTCTTCCTGGAAGTTTGTTACACATGTACTCTTTGGTCCAGAGCTAGCTTCTGGGGATATGGTAGTGAGCAAAACTCAAGACTGATGGCTCAAAATATAAAAATAAATATTTATCAAATAATCAATCCACTATGTGATATTCTGAAATAAGCAAAGGGAGCGGGGTTCCAGGCAAGCTGTAGAAGCAGAGCACAATGATTCAGTTAAAAGATATTGGAGTCCTTGGCTCAGGGCCTAAACTGAGCTCTTCCAGCATTGCCACAAGAGCACAGCCCAGTCGTTTGACCCCTCTGTGCCTTGTCTATAAAACAATGATAGTAACAACACCTGCATCATACAGTTGTTATAGGGTTACGTGAGACGGTATTTGTGAATTACCGAGAGTGGTGCCTCACAGGTATGTAGCTAGCTAAGGAACAGGCAGCTGAGAGAAGCAGCCCATTACTGCTATTTGGGTGATGAAGAACCTGGAGTTCAGGGGGATGATCTGTCTATTCCAGAGTTTCAGACTTTGTGTCCCTGGCTGCTACATCTGCTGTCCTCCAAATCTGGCAATCCACTCCCTCACTGTGCTGCCTCCTCACTTGGCAAAGGAACAGGTCAGGGAGTCCCAGCCTCGGGCAGGGCTTGGCTATCACCACCACAGAAGCAGCCTCGCTATCGTAACACATCTCTGTTTAAGAAACATAAACCACCCTTTGGCAGCTTCTCAAATACATGTCAGAGTCATTAAAGAGCTCCCTTTCCTTTCTCCACTTTTTTGCCTTCACTGTAAGACCCACCCTTACAGGGAAACACACATAAGCTTACCCAACAGGTTTCCCCAACAGCCTCACCAGAGCGGGCAAGCCCCAAGGAGCCCAAGCTTGGGAAGGTCTGTTCTGGCTGCCAATGCCCCCTCTGACCTGGGCTCTGGTGGCCTCCCTCTCCTCCTGCCTGAACCTGAAGCCTGGGAGGGGCTGATGTCACTAACCCTGACTGTGTAGCTGCAGGCCATCTCAGGCTCCCGGCAGTGGTGACCCACACCACCTCGGCACAGGCCTTCCTCCTTCCCTCTGGCATCTCTCCAGTGGTGGCAGAGGTGAAGGGATAGCCCGGTCCAGTGGTGAATGTCCCAGCCGAACAACTTGGCCTGAGCCTGACAAGTAGCATATGTACTTGTCTAACCTGGCAAGAGCCCAGTCAAAGTACTGAGTTCCAAAGCTGGGCTTTCCGAGGACAGAAGAGATATTGGAAACCGAAGGACAAGATCAGAACAAGCCATAATTCTCCAAGGAGTTATTCTAAAAGGTAATCATACCCAGCTTCCAAACTGTGAACATAAATGGCTACTGAGGAAGCCATTAGCTGTACCCAGTCTTCCATTTCTAATTAGTAGCCTCCCTGTACCCCTGAACTATGTCAGGGAATATTATGTTTACATTCTCCTACAGTGGGAGCTAAGGGCATACCCAGAATTGCCCAAGGGCTCCTAAGGACAACAAAGGTAGTAAGAGAGGAGGTGCCTGGCTCAGAGTTAGCAAAGTAGCCAGAAAATCCAGAGGGTTATCAGAAAAAGCATATGAATAACAATCAAAATAATAGCCGATCTTTAGAAAGCTCTGATTCTATCTCAGGAGCTATGAAAGCATTTGATGCACACAACCACCCAGGCAGACAGATATTAATATTTTTCACTTTATAGATGAGGAAACCTGAGTCTAATAAAAAAAGATATAGCTTTATCAAGCTATTGAGATGCAAAATGACAATCTGAGATTCAAAACCTGATGTGTCTAATGCCCAGGCAGACACTCCTAGGCATAGTGAGGGTCAGGGGTCTCACTGCTTCTCATGGGCTGAAGTTTCATGGTTTTACTAACAACAGAAACAAACTTTTTGTGCCTGTTCCCTTGGTCTGGATTAATAATATAGATAAATTTGACACATCTGCCTTGTGTGGGTTGGAAGTAACTAAATCCTGGTGGTATCTGGGGTGGCAGGATACCAGTGTGTGGGCTTTGGAGTTAGACATGGGAATGTTTCCCACTTGTGCTATAATGAGTTTGAGTAGCCTCAATCATATCCATATATATTTTTTCCACAGACTTCTTATTAATATAAAAGGGTACTCAGGCAGGGAGGGGGCAAGATGGAGTGTGCACTTGAAATGCAATGGCGGACAGAGTTGTATACTCTATGGAGGGAGGAAGCAACTGTACATTATTCCTGCTGTACTCGTAGCATCTCAGCCCTTTCCCAAAACAGTGTTTAATAAATTCCTATTGAAGAATCCATTTTCAGAATTATATGCAAGACTACATAAATATGTACATGTAAGGATACAACAAAAAACACTACATATGCTCATGAATAGGATGTGGCTAAACAAAAATAAGTACTTGAATGGAATAGAGTGCTAAATAGTCATTAAAAAGAATGAGGTACTTTTATTTGTGATCCTGTAGAAAAAGCATATAAACAGGATGAGGGAGTTGCAGAACAATTCACATTTATGGTAAAGTACCTTTAGAAAGGTTAAGAGAAGAAACCATGAGTCTATGAAAAGTGGTTACTGCCCTTTGAGATTCAGTTTCAAAAAGAAAGGGTGAGTGAAGAACTTAGTGTGGCTGCTGGTATGGGGATATTTTTAATTTTTGCCCTACCTTTGCTTTGTTCAATTTGTTTCGACAATGAGTCTGAGATTCTTTTGTTATATAAAAATCAAAATTATTCTTACATCTTAAATAAGCAAATAGATGAATAAACACCTCAAGTACCCAGCATAAATTAAGCCCCATAAATGCTTAGCCCTTTCTCTCCATTCCCCTGAAGACTATTTATCACTTCTCTGCCTGTCTGTGTTCAGAATAAGACATTTAGAGTTATGCAAAGCCTTACCAGAGTGGGTTTTGTCTGGCAGTGTGTGTGGCCCTGCAAAATCACACCCAGACATGCCGAGTTTTCTGGCTGCATCTGAAAAAGGACAAATAGGCTGAAAGCAAGCCATTAGTTTTCTCCAGAGCAGAAAGAAAAACTTAGATTCTTCAACTAAATGTGAAATAAAAAGGGTGGGTGGGCTCCTGGGGCATCTGGTTTAAAAATAATTCTCATCTGAGGTTCTGCCATCACCCTAGTGCCAAAGAATATTCATTATCATGGACCTAGTGTCTTACCAAAGAGTTATTATTCCAATTTATAAAAAACTTAAGACCAAAGAGGGAAGCAAAGCAGAGTAAAACGGCACGGCAGGGAAAGCATTTCCAGAGTCAGTTAACAGTCACTTGGCAGTCTACTCCCTTACAAACTAACCTGCATCTGAGTATCTAATTAGCCAGAGAATTAGACAACCTTCATTTTGAACCAGTCATTTTTAACAGACCTTGAACTTGGTGGGGTCAGAAACAAACATTAGGAAGCACCTAGTTTGTCTCTGGATCTTCTCTAGAAGGGCTAATGGAACTTCAAAATAACTTAGGTGGCCGGGCATTTAGCTCAGTGCTGCCACCCCTGCCTCATAAGCCCAAGGTCTTGAGTTTGATCTCCAGTACTGCAATAAGAAGAAGAAGA
>NW_004624919.1:881269-893605 GCF_000247695.1 Heterocephalus glaber
GAAGAAGAAGAAGAAGAAGAAGAAGAAGAAGAAGAAGAAGAAGAAGAAGAAGAAGAAGAAGAAGAAGAAGTTGTTAAGAGGTCACTTAGCCTATCCTCTTTTTACAGATGGCCCATAATGGTTACATTTAAGTGCCATAAGGACTTAATAGTAAAACCAGATCCTTACCCAACACAACACATCCAACCACCCAAACAAAGAGCCACACACTCACACGTACACACATATACCTCTTTTCCTCACTGTAACTACTTACCCAATCAGATTAGATTATAAAGGGAGAGATTTTCTCCCAATGTGTCTTACCTTCTGGGAATCCTAAAAGACAAAATGAACAGGGCAGGAATGTCACATCATCATCATACATCACGATGATATTAAATTCTTATAAAATACCTTAGAATATCTTGTATTTGGAGACCCAGAAATGTTCATGATTCTGATCTCCATATACCAATAGTCAAACACTGTACAATGTTCTAAGCGTGGATGTGAGATTGTAAGGCAGACACGGGAAGGAGACAAGCCTGCAATCTGCCTTTCCAATAAAGTTGACCACCTGGCAAGCAACTCTGCTCAAATGATAGCAGTAACTATTCTCATTTGGTTTCCTCTGTAATGTTGGAGCTTAAAAGTTTCTTCATGGCTTACGGTGCATGCTTGAGGCTGAGGCAGGAGGATTGCAAATTCAAGGCCAGCTTGAGCAAATTGATAAGATTCTGTCTCAAGTACATAAATCTATAAAGGATGGAGATGCAACTCAGGGGTAGAGAGCTTTGCTAGCATGCATGATGCCCTGGGTTCAATCCCCACTACAATCAAATCAATCAGTCAGTCAATCAAAGTTGCTGACAAAGCATCAGGTCAGAAACCTCAACATACAGAAGAGGAAAGTGAAGGCAGAGAAAAGAAGTCCTTTCTTAATATTGTGATATACTGAAAGTCAGTGGAAGATTCTAGAGAAATTTCCCTCCAGTGACTTCCTGACTCCAGGTAGCAAACCTATATGTATGCTTTTAAAAGACTTTATTGAGGTATAATTTAGATGGTGCTAAATTCACTTGTTTCAAGTGTACATTTCAATGACTTTTTGTAAATTTTATTAAGCCCTACACCTACCACCACCCTTTAATTTGAGAACATTTTATCACCCCTAAAACAAACCTTGAGCCCTTTTACAATCTGCCCTTGTCCTCACCCACAAAAACCCCAGGAAACTACTAATCTCCCATCTGTCGCTATACATTTTCCTTTTCTGGACATTTCACATATGAAGACCCATGCCACATATGGTCTTATATGTCTGGTATAACATTTTGTGGTTCACCCATGTTGTTATGTGGAGCTGCAGTTCACCCCAGTTCTTACTGGCAAATTATTTTCCATTGTATAGCTACTTTATCTACTCACTATTTAATGAATATTTGGGTTTTTATTTTTTGACATAGTGGATTTTGATACACATCACAACTCCAAATGACTAGTAATGGATCCCATGTGCATCAAGAATTTTGTGGCTACATCTAGACTCTGTGGAAAGAGGGCCCCTAACAGTTAGTTATTTCTGCTATTGGGGAGTGAGTAGAAAATTGTGGCATGCATACAAAGTATAATTACACCATTCTCAAGAGGTATCTTTTTGTCCTAAATGAAGTAGTCACATTTTTTTTCACAAAATAATTAAAAGTAAGTAAGTCATTGCAACTAGGAAAATCATGCTCATTTTTAGTAAAGAACATACCTTTTACACTACAATTATTAAATAATTAGTGATTGTGGCTTCCTTAGCATATTTTTCTGGAAAAGCAATGGAGTCACATGGGCATGCCTCCTTTAGGCTAACTCCTTAGCATGGTCAAGAATGCCACCATGTACATGAGCAGGGACTGACAAACTGGACCACAGTTCAGCCTCAAGTGGACAGGTGAGTTAGCATTCTTGATGCTTATATCAATAGTCAAGTTGGAATTTTTAAATTTTATTTCATTTTATAGTAAAAGTGGAAAAATTTGTTCCCCCTTCCTCTTGGGAATGGAAGTGTAGACTTAACTGTTTCAAAACTAAGTGGGCTTTGTTGGTGTCCTTTTATTGTTGACTGTGAGAACAGAAATGGAAGTAGTTTTGAGCAGGCTTGAAGGAATAATGAGGAAATTGTGATTTCTGTGAATATGTCCCAAGCAAAGGATCTGGTGTACTTTAGGATAATGAAAAGGAACAGTGTTAATATCTGGGGGAAAACAGGTAGAAAAGGAAAAGCAAAAAGAAATTTTGTAAATAAATGAAAAAGAAGAAGATACAAATTTATAAATAAGGGTTAAAATGAACCATATATGTCAAGGTGATAGTTTGTTACCCAAACCCAGTCCACAGAAATGTTTCAATTGTTCCAATCTTTTTTTTTTTTTGGTACCAGGTCCTTCCACTTGCGGGGCAGGCGGCGAAACCGCTCAGCTAAATCCCTGGCCCTCCAATCTTCTTTTAAGACAATGGAGTTGTTCCAACACTTGAAAATCAAAAGGTTTGTACACACATTTCTGAGTTTATTTGTTTTGAAAAAAAAGGGAAACAAATAATTTCCTATTTGTTTTGAAATCAAAAGGTTTGTACACACATTTCTGAGTTTATTTGTTTTGAAAAAAAAGGGAAACAAATAATTTCCTATTTGTTTTGTTTTCAGTTTTTATTTGAAAAAGAAAGAAATGTTATACAAACATTTGCTACAGTAGAATAATGGCTGCTTCTTGTAAACAGGGCATAAATTCTCAAGTTGGCCACTGTCCCCACTATATGCTATAGACTTATATCGAGTTGCTTTCCTGGTTTCTGTTATTCTTTACATCGAATAACTACATTCACTTTAACTCAATCACACCAGTCATACTGCTGGGCTTTTGTATTATCTCTCTATCTATCAAAGGGTGAAATGAAACTCATAGGCGCTGACTTGTCCAAGGTCACCATTAGTTAGAGTCAAACTATCTCTTAACACATCTGCTTTTCCCCCAGTTAATCATGTTGTCTTGACAAGCAGAGAAAATAATTGATTAAACTTAAAACAAAGAATTAAACAAAACTGATGGCAAAAACTGACATACAGGGACAAGGGAGAAGTTTTAAAAGAATAGTTTACTAGTTGATTGGAAATTAAGCCGTAGCATGGACTCTCCCGATGAGGGGCCAAATACAAACCTAGTTGGGCATACGTGTCTTCACTCATGTCCTAGAAACAAGTTTAGACCTTTCAGGCAGAAAGCATTTTTTCTTGACTTATAAAGACAGCCCTGGAAAGAATTTTAGAGTTGGCTAAGAAATAAAATAACTTGTTCAAATTAACAAATGTTCCCCAAATATTTCTTAGGGGAGGAGACTTCTACCTCACACTCTTAACAAGGTTTCCAGGTAGCTCCAAAATTTCATCTTAGGCCAAAATTCTTCTGTGATGGTATAACCTATGTGTAAATCAGTGCCTAGGACAGACCAGATAGGAAAGAGAGTTGACTGGGGCAGCAAAAGTCCCTATTGCCCACTCTTTGGGTCCTTGTAGCAAACCTGAAAACTCCCCCAAGAGTCCTCATGTGTATAGAAATAGAGGAGAGCAGAGAAAACAAGCATTTCTTTTAGCAACTTCACAATCTATTTCTGGGGTTGAACAGAAGCCATTAAAACATTCCCATGACTCTGTGCCAAGCCCCCAAATTACTAATGACAGACATGCTGGCTCAAAAGGAGGCATTGCTGGCAAATCTCCTTCTGGTATCTTGTTAACAGTAATGACCCTGAGCCTTTCATTGAAAGATCTCAAAGCACAGTGCAAACCTTAATTGACTCTCCCCCCGCCCAACTCTGTCCCTGAAAAAGGTAATTATCATTATATTCCTCAGACAGTTTACACAAGGGTTAAATGGATGATGGAGGTTGAATGATTTATCCTTGTTTCATATTCTAAGTTGAAAGGAAAAGTCTAAATAATGTCATAATGCAGGGTGAACTCAGCCAGACAACTTGCTGAACCAGAAGGGTAGGAGAAGCAGACAGAACTAGGGTCTGGGGAGCCCTGCTATAAGAGAGGCCTCTGATGAGAGGCTCCAGGGCAAGTATCACATACAGAGGTGCTGACCTGAGCTTACTGTAGCTGAAGTACCTTATCCATAAGTGCCCGGGCCAGGTCATATCAGAAGGCTTGGGGAGTTAGAACCAGAGTCCTGGAAGTGGGAGACCTCAACATCAATACAAAGTCTAAGGTAAGAATCCATGCTCAGTAGCTTGGAGAAAAATAAGGCTTCATTTCATTTGCGGGGCAGTATGGCAAGAGCTGGAAGAGTACCTGGATCCACAGTAAATGAGAGGCACATGCCAGTGGAGAACTCAAACACCACATTTGGCATCTGGGGTTGTCACTCAGATCTGGGGTCTAAGCCGTTGTGGAGATGGATACAAACACTACCAACAGAGAATTTTATACCAAACAAAATTGTATTTCAAAAATGAGAGTGAGTTCATAATCAGCAGACCTGCACTACAGGAAATGATAAAGGATGTTCTTCAGGCAGGAGAAAGGTACCAGATGAGAACTGTCCTCCGAATAATAGGAATGAACAGCATTAGAAACATTTTTGACTATATATTAATACACATAAAACACTTTCTTTATCTCACTTTTTAATTCTTTAAAAGGCCAATATTTTAATTGCTATGTATTATATATACATAAATAAAAATGAATGACAAAAGATGGGACTAGATGAATGGAAGTACAGAGTAGTAAGACTTAGGCATTGTGAAATGATATAATATTATTTAAAATTAGGGTGAGGTACGTTACAGATGTCTGTGATATTCCCTAGAGCAATACTAAATTAAAACAGTGTATTTCAAATAACTCAATAGTTATATAGTCAGACACTAAAATAATTATTAATGCAACAAGAAGTAGGAAAATAATTTTTTTAAATAGCCAGATAAGTAGCCGATCGTATCTATAGCTACATTAAATTTTACTGATCTTGATATTCCACTTAAAAGACAGCTTGTTGGAGGGGAAAAAAAGGCAATACTCAAATATAGGTTAACTATACAAAGCCCACTGTTATTACAAAGTCATCGAGAGGTTAAAGGCAAGAAGATGAAAAGTTATCTACTAGGCAAACACTAAGCATAGGCTGGAAGGTCTATATTAATATTCAAAGTAAATTTTAGGATAAGCAGTATTATCAGAGATGAAGTATTCTGTAATGAAAAACTGGTGTATACATTCAGAATACATGGCACTTACAATTTGTATATATACCTAGTAATAGAGTTTCAATCATGTGAGATGCAAAATTTGACAGCACTGAAAAAATAAGACAAATTCAATTATAGTCAGAGATTTCAACACTACTCACTAATTATTAGAACAAGCAGTAAAGATATAGATGACTTGAATAGCATCATAAAGTAACTGAAGTGAAATGATATTCATAGAATGCTTCAGTTAGATGAAGAATTTCTTTCAGGTACAAATGGAAGATTACACAATGTTAGAGTATATCATGGACCATAAAACAAGTTTTCATAAATTCAAAAAAATATATTAAAAAAAAATAAAATAGAAATATAGTTTTTTAAATCTCCAAACGTTGGAAACTGAACAACATAACCTATATAATCTGTAACAAACAAACAAACCACACACACAAGAAAAATTAGAAAGTATTTTAACTGGATTATAATAATATCAGAAAATGTTTAAAATCATGGCAAACAGAAATAGGGGAGAAGCAAGAAATGTATATAGCAACAAATGCTTATATTAGAAAACAAAAATGGTATAAAATGAATGACCTGAGATTCCATTTTAAGAATATATAAAATAATAGCAAGATAAACCCAACAGAATGTAAGAATAAATATAAAGGAAGAAGTCAATAAAAGAGAAATCAGAAAAATAGTAAAAAAAGCAATAAAACCAAAGCAATATCTTTAAAAACTACCATTAAAATGACAAATTCCTAAATAGATCAGTCCACTCAAATGTATTAAGATTTGAAAATTATTCACTGTACTTAATTGTAAATAAAAAATTAAAAACATGATCATGTGGGGCATATACATCAACCCTTACATATGACTAATTTAATATTTTTGTGATAAAAATTCATAAAACTAGCAATAGAAGGACATCACCTTGATATTATAAAGATCCCCCATGAAAACTCTACTAACGTACCACACTTGATGAAAGACTGAGTTCTTATCCCCTAAGTTTTAGAAAAGGAAAGGTATCAGTTCTCACCATTTCTATTTAATATTGTTATTCAAGTCAAATAAAAGGCATAAAAATATAAAGAATTAAAGCTGCTTTTATTTGCAGACAACATGACTGTTCAGGAAAAATATCCTAAAGAATTTATAGAAATATTGTTAGAACTAATGAATAAACTTAGTAAGTTTGCAGGAAACAAGTTAAACATTTAAGAATCAATTTCTATCTATACATCAGAAAAGAATATTTGAAAAATAAAATTAAAAATATAATACCATTTACATTATCATCTCAAACATGAAAACCTTAGGGAAAATTTAATGAAATATGTGCAAAATCTCTAAACTTAAAACTACAATCCAATGCCAAGAGAAATTTTTATAAACCTAGATAAACTGGGAGCTATACCATGTCCATGAATTAGAAGATTCAACACTGTTAATGATAGTTCTCCCAAAATTGATTTATATATTCAACACCATTCCCAATCAAAATCCTAGCTATTTATATGGGAACTGACAAAATATTAATTTAAAATGAATTTTTTTATAAGTTATACATCAGTAAAGTTGATTTTTTTGGAATTACTTATAAAAACAAACTCATCAGGAAGTTAGAATAACCTTTGTGAGAATAGAAAAAAAAGAAAGGTCAAGAATAACATTATGAATTTAAGTATTTCTTACAATAAACTAAAATTAAAAATGGAAGTAATGAATTTCTTTGAGTTAGCAAGATTGCATTTCCCGTCATCAAGTAGAAATGAAAACTAAAAAGCTAAGTTAATTACAACAATGTAGACATTAAGGTTAATTTTTTGCATGTGAGAATTGATATCTAGTTCCTTGTTTATTAGGATATCTAACCTGCACACTTGAGGCCTGAGGATCACTATGTTCTTGGAAGATGCAGTTCCTAGCAAGATTACTTGTGTGGCTATGTGAAGAATTGGAGCTTGGGGCCAAGACTAAATTCTGATGTAGAATCATAGCACTAGAAGTGACATAAAAGATCACTTGGGCCTCTGAACTATACAAGATTTCTGGCAGAGGACATTTTAGCCTCCAGTAAAATAGATAAGAGCTCACTGTTTTAAATAGAAACGTATTCCATTTTCCACATGCTTTCTTATGATTACTCAACAAACTTGCAGTGCTGAGAAATGAACACATACATGAAACTTTGGTCTGGCCTAACCCAAACTCAGGAACACTCTTTCCTCAATCTATTTGGGAGAAATCATGCTATTTATAGTTGATTTTGCCTTCATTTTCTGAGTACCCTACTCCTCTACTCCCCAGAAGTTTACTAGTTTCCCATGTGTGTTTTTAAAGACAGGTCTATGAAAATATATAGTTGTCATATATGTATAGAAATACCATTGCATGTATGTTTTTGTGTACAGTGTCTGTATACATGTAGTCCACACTACCACATTACTATGAGCTTATTGTGTGCCAGGACAGTTTGGGGGATGAGGAATATGGTGATTTATTCATGATGATTCCAGCCAGGGAATCATGTGAACACTAAGATAGCTCATTCTGAGAGGTGCTACAATAGAAGTAGAAATTAGGAATTGGAAACCTAGAGTGGAGGAAATCCTTTCTAGGGATAAGGTATAAAACTGAAGCCACAGGAGAGCTTTTTGGAGGAGCTGACCTTTGACTTGGACACTGAAAAGGAAAATGGACTGTCCAGAATGAGTTAATCACAGGTAGAGATAAGGAAGATGGAAGACACTAAATGGGGAAAATTGAGAGTATGCTCAGGCCCGGTAGCCCTGGAAGTTACAGAAAATATGAGTGAAAGCTGAAATCGAACAGGTTATCTAAGACGTATCTTAGGGGATTTGGACATGTGACAAGGATTCTGGCTATAAATCTGGAGATGATAGAGGCCTTTTGAGTGGGATGATGCTGCTGCTGATAGAATAAAGGGTAACCTGAAGAGCGAGGCCTGGGGGGCAGGTAAGTTAGGGACGATAGTAAAGGCCAGATAAGGGCACTTTTTGTAAACAGAATGAAAGGAGTTTCTCTAGGAGAGATTATGGAGGTAATTACCAGTAGAGTTAGAAAGCTAAACTGCCTGGGACATCTGAGTCCCAAGGGTAAGGGAATGTGATTCACAAATCTTACATTTTCAGACATGTGTAAAATGTGAATAAAACACTTTCAAGAATTCTTATAGCTTTTTAACTTTGCCTGTCAGTTTCTCCACAGTTACCTAAAGGAACCTAAGGGACACCTCTAGGAGAGGTTGAAAACTGTTACTTGGAGTCACTTCCAGTTTAGGGGAATGGGGTGCTTACTGGAAAGATGCAGGGATGACTGGAAGAGAAAGTATGCAAATCTGATCCCCTGACCTTGCAGGAAAGAGGGCAGTCAATGAAATCCACATAGAGGAGGCCAGGCAAAGGGCTGCTGTTCCCTAAATGTCTGCGTTCTGCACAGCTTTTACTTGCCTCTTCTCACCCTCCATATTTTTACCTTGACTCTTCATTGGTGGTGGTCACAGTTAAGTTTTGTCAAAAAGAAATTAACTAATTAACTGAAAAAATGGTATGTTACCATAGTGAATAATAAGCTAAAGCTTTTAAAACTAGCCTGCCCAGGAGTTTGCCCACAGCAGTTACTTAGAATAAGGTGGAACAGAGGCAACAGTCCTTATATGTTGGCTACAGTAGTTTTTATTTGGATTAAAATGGAGATACCACATTTGAGCTCAAATGTGTCCCTTGAGCTTCTCCATCCAAGCTAGACTCACTGCTTCTTTGTCCAGAGAAGATGGATGAGCCTGGAATTACTCTTGTCTGCCATCAGCTTGTGACCTTCGTACCCAGAGTGGGACTCTCTGTGGTGCCACCAACCGTGTCATGTGTTCTGGGTGCCTGGAGTTTGCCTCAGACACCTTTTTTAGAATTGAAGCTCCATCTTGACCTCTGCTCGGCCAGGGCTCTGACACATGTCTTGTCTTACAAGACTCTCCCCCACACTGATGCCATTCTCCAAACTAGGCAGCCTGCTCAGAGCCTGACCCAGTTTGACTGCCCCTCCTAGAAAACTTTTGCTGTCTTCTTTGACCCCTAGATCATATCATTTTTTATTTCCTTTAGCCTTTTGTTTTTAAAATTGAAACAAGGCCTTGCTAAGGCAGTTTCCCAGCCTGTGCTCTAATTTGCAATCTTCTTAATTTGGCTCAGCTTCTTAGAGTGCTGGGATTACAGATTCTAGATTATTTTTACAGTTTCTGAGTCAATTTTCAATATGGGCACTTAGGAAACTTGATTAATTTTACCTACAAGTTAAGTTACTTTCTGTCAAAATCACTTGGAAAATAAATTTATTTCAGTAGGATGATATTTTCAGAGTCTTTTCTCTTACAACAATCTTCAATAATTAGATGACACAAAACAATAAGAAAGAATTTAGTAAGAGTCTGTAATAGTATCCATAGTTTCTTTTGACGTCTTTTTATTGTGCTGACCAGTCACAAGAAAAGTATAGTTTGGATTCACAGTTTAATTGAGGTTGGAGTCCAACTGGATGGGACAGCAAAAGTCTTTGAGGATGTGGAATACCTATTGTAAGGAAAGTATTTCTCAAGCCAGAAGGTTCCCTCAGAGAAAATGCTTTGTCTGTGTTTACAATCCTGGGCCATGTGTTGTAATTCTAGTGCCATTGGCATTGTAGTGGTCTCCATGCCTTTCCACATTATCTAATGCAAGCTCTGTCATGTCCTAGCTAACTCCCTTTCCGATAGACTAAGCTTCTGAATTCCCAGCCTGACCCCATTTAAGGCATGAGATCAGGAATCCTGAAAATCCAAACATCCTGCTTTATAAATGAGGATCTGTGTGGCTCAGGGAGGGGAAATGCATTCCCTAATGTCACACCCTGAGTGTGTGACAGATGCAAGATAAAATCCCAGCCCCTGAGGAGCATGTGTATTAGAATACAATTATGACTCCAAATGGTGGAGGGATAACTTCTTTGGCTCTCTGTGCACAACCCACAAGGAAATTTCTTTCTGAGACCACACACTTAGCAGGTAATTCCTTCTCACAAAAATAGTCAAGTTCTTCATTTTAAAAAGCTCTTCTCTCCTTCTGGCTCTCAGGAGTTGTCAGGGTATTATGATCTGTCAGTTGCTTGTGGTGGCTAAGACACTGCAAAAGAGAAATCACTGGAATCCTTGAAGCAGAAAAAGAAAATCAAATGCTTCCCTCCATTTTCTGTGAGCTGGCAAAAAGCAGGTTTAGGACTCAGGTACTCACAAAATTGTTTGGATTCTCCACATTTTCTGGGTTTTCTGACAGAGCCTACTCACTAAGTCACTGAGTTATTTGGCTCATTCATAGGAGTCCTCATAGCCACTTCTGCAATGGGGTAATACACCCAGGAAGCACATACAAAACTTGACTTAGCAGCTCTGGGGCCCTGAGACTAAGGGGATCCTTTGTTATTCTCATCTATGTTTCCAGACAATGCCCCTGAGCATTTCCAGGTGTGATCAATTACCAAACACAAGAGTATGTACTGAGAGCTGCCACCAGTGCCAAGGAGGAGCCTTCTGGGCCATGGTACCACCACTTCCGGTGCTGTGGAACAGAGCCACCCCCAGCGCCTAGGAGGTGAGCTGAGTGGGTGCCAGCAGCACGCCCCCCCATTGAAATGAGAAGACAAACAAACAAGTCTCAAAACCAGACTTCCAGATCACCTAAAGCAACCCCAAAGGGAAACGAGGTGGAATAATCTGATACTCAACCACCTGGAATCCCTGAATTGGCAACAAAAGAGGATGTGGAAAAAATGAAATCAGAAATAATTTTCCACATAACATCAGAGATTGTGCCCATAGTGCAATATATCCTTAATAAATCTAGAGGACACAGATTAAAAAAAGAGAGGAGCTCAGGAACATGATGGAATCCCAGCATATGAAACAAATGGAATCCATAAAACAAATGCAAACAAGATTTCCAGGAAGTAAAAACTCCATTGAAAGTTTACAAGCAGAATGAGCCAATGTGAGGCAGAACTTCAGATAAAGAAGATGAGATTGCAATTAGTGACCAGGAAAAAAAAAATTTCTTTGAAACAGTAAGGGACCGTGAGAAATCAATCCAGCAGCTGCTAGATGATGCAAAGAAGAATAACGTAAGACTGATTGGAGTCAATAATGAAGAAACAGGAGACAGTGCAGATGACATAAAAAAACTGTTCACAGAAATGATGCCAGAAAACTTCCCAAGCAGGGGCAAAGAGCTTGACATACTGATACATGAGGCATATAGGACTCCAACTAGCCTTGATCAAAAAAATTGACACATAGGCATGTAATAGTTAAGATTCCAGAAACCTAACAGAAGAACAAAATTCTATAAGCAGTTAGAGAAAAGAAACAAATCACATACAAAGAAAAGATCATGAGAATCACAGCAGACTTTTCAATGCAAACCCTCAAGGCAAGAAGAGCTTGGAGTAATGTATTTCAAGCCCTAAAGGAAAACAGCATTGAACACAGATTTATGGACCCTGCAAAGCTATCTTTCAAAATTAACGGAGAAATAAGATACTTTCATGACAAAGAGCACCTTAGGAACTTCATGAATACCAAACCAACACTCCAAACAATTTTAGACAATATCCTAGGAAAAGAAAATGAGGATCACAACGAAGCCCATCAGAATGAATCCATTGGGCACAACAAGAAATTAAATGCAAAGAGGGAGAATCCAACAAAAAGAAAGTCATGATAATGATGAGTCAATATGTATCAGTTATAACCATCAATGTTAATGGTCTCAATTCACTAGTTAAAAGAAATAGACTGGCAGAATGGGTCAAGAAGCAAGATCCAACAATATGCTGCATAGAAGAAACACACTTAATTAAACAACAAACTCATAGGTTGAAAGTCAAAGAGTGGAAAACACTATTCCATGTGACAGGAACCAAAAAAAGAGCAGGAGTAGCTATCCCCTTTGCATATCAAGTGGATTTCAAACCAACACTGATTAAGAGAGACAAAGAAGGACACTACATCCTTGTAAAGGGAACAATCCAAGAGGAAGAGATGACAATCATAAA
>NW_004624919.1:927935-943571 GCF_000247695.1 Heterocephalus glaber
AAAAGGTCCAAAGGGGTAGGGGTAGTGGGAGGGGCAGGGGAAAGGAAAGAAGGGAAAGGAAAAATGGTGAGAAATGGAAAAAATGGAAATAAAGTCTTTGTAGGGAAGGGTGGAGGGCGTGAAGGGAGGGCTAGGAATGGGGAAAAAATAAGAACCAAGATGCATTACGTAAAGATAGAATTCCCAATGAGAAATGTAATTGTGTTGTATACCTACAATGTACCAATAAAAGAATTTAACAAAAAAGAAGAAATGTACAAAAAATAAATAAATAAAATAAAAGAGCCTCTATTTTCTGGATGTGGTGACACAAACCTGTAATCTGAAGACTCATGAGGCTGAGGGAAAGGAATCGGTAATTTGAGGTCAGCCTAGACTACATAGTGAGTTCCTATCTCAAAAAAGAACCTCCTCCCCAAAGCCTGTATTCCCAGGGACATCACACAGGTCACAAAGGAAACATAAAGAATAAAGAGGAACTCTTTTCTGAAAGCCAAGGGCAGAGAATTTCTTCAGGCAGGGGAGGAGGACATGCAAAGATTCTGAGGCAGGTGAGATGCTTCTTAGAGCTGAAAGGAGATTGTTATACCAGGAGTGGGTGAATTGTAGGGACAATGGTTATGGTGATCATGAGGAGGGGGCCAAGGAGCAAGCCACAGACCTCAGCAGGAATAAGTCAATTATTTTGGCTAAGGGTCAGCAAGCTATGGCTCACAGGCCAGGCTGACTTGCTGGCGATTTTTTATAAATAATGTTGTCTTAGAACACAGCTACACCTATTGGTAAACATATTGTCTGTGGCCACATTCAAGCCACTGAGACAGAGTTAGATACTAGCTTCAAATACTTCCCAGACCATGTAGCCTAAAATGTATAGTATCTGGCCCTTCAATAAAAAGCATGTGGCCCCTGGGTTAGAGTATGCAACCAGAAGCCAGTTTGAAGAGTTTTTACTAAGAATCGGTGTGATCTGATTGAATACTCAGAACCTTGCCTGGCACACACCAGATCCTCAGATGTGTTTGTAGAATGAATGAGTGGATACTTAGATGGATAACGCTTCATTATCCGTCACCATCCAATATTATCCCCTCTGTTAGCACAAATAACCGGGGGCTTTAAGGGACTGAGTGGGAGCCTCCCATCCATCCAGGCAGACTGCATTTTTCACAGTGCTAACAGCTAACGGATACTTAGAAAATTGAATGTTTTATGCAGCTTCAGATTGGAAATAGCAGTGTGGTTTTCACCACAGGGAACCTTCTTAATGTAAATCCAGCCCAATTACACAAATGCAAGCAGGCGCCGAATTTGCGGCAAGACTGAGTTTTGCCCAGCAGCCAACGAAGCCCAGCTCAGGAGAGGGAAGAGAAGGTGGCTAGGAAGGGTGTGGGAGCCGAGGGAGGCACCCTAACCCTGGGGGCCACTTCTCCTTTGTGTGAGTCATGTGTGGAGGGTGCTGGGTGGCTTACAGAGCTTGAAAGAAAAGGTATGAAGTAGCTTATGCAAATGCACAGCAGGATGCATTCTGCAATTGCAAAATCATGAATAGGGGAAATTGCTGGAGACCCAGAATTTTTCCTCTGGTTGGTAAGAGATGACCAAAGCCTCAGGACTCGGACATTTTTTTTCTTTAGTCAATTTCAATGAGCCTTGTGAGATATGTGCAAGAAGAAAAGTATAGAATGATGAACAAGAAAGACTGGGCCCAAGACTTTGGTAAATTAAGTGTCTGCTCTGCAGTGAGGATCATGTGCCACAGCCCACCTTGCACTTGTGCTGTGAGGCTGAGGTTGGTGGCTCTCTGAGTATGGGAGAGAGAGGTGGTTCCATTGAACAATTTCCTTCACTCCTACCAAAATACAGACATGAGGGCAGCTAGCTAGGCGTGTAAGCATTCTCTGTGATCTTAGGAGCTTGAATTTACTTACTAGGACTAACATAATAAACTGGGTGCTGGAGAAGAACACAAATTTATTTTCTCAAGGTTCTGGAGAGTATAAGTCCAAAATCAGGGTGCAGGCAGGGCCATGCTTTCTCTCAAACCTCTAGGGAAAGAACTTTCCTCATCTTTTTCTAGCTTCTGATGGGGCCAGTGATCTCTGGTGCTTCTTGGTTTGGAGCTACATCACACCGCCTTCTCCCTGTGGGTCTCTGTGTCCAAATTCCCCTCTTCTTATAAGGATGCCAGTCATTGGATGAGAGTTCACTGGAATCCAGCATGACTGCCTCTAAACTTGATAACATCTGGAAAGATCTTGCTTCCTAATAAGGTCACATTCACAGGTGCTGGGGTCAGGACTTGAACATCTCATTTTTGGAGACACAATTGTACCCACTATAGACCCATTGGTTGAAGTGTGATGGAAGGAAGAACCTGTACCATGGACTTGACCTTATTCCTACAGGCTTGAAGCTTTCTTTCTCCCAATAAATTTTTCCTACTCTAAAAAATAATAATAATAATATCAACACCTGCCTGATCCATATTCCTGGAGTGATGGCAATTTTTTCTACTTTAGGGAAGGCCTCGTTCTGCCCAAGGAATCAATAGTTTCTATTGTAGCAAATAAAAACTTGATCGAGAGCCACAGCAGTGGAAGTTGGGAGTTCCTCTGACCCTGCAAACCTTTGGCAAGCAGTGCAGTCATTTCCCTACTTCTGTAATACTGGTAGCTCCCTCACAGGCCTATAACTTAATTTTAAATGGAAACCTTCACTCAAGGCTGAGGGAAGGGAAAGAAAAAGCCATCTACATTAGCGTGTCTCAAGCTATAATGTGCATATGGATCACCTAGTCTGAGTCAGTATGTCTGGGATGGGGTCTGAAAGTCTGCATTTTTAACAAGGTACTAGATGAGGCTAATGATGATGTCCTCTGCCCATAGTCTGGGAATTAAGGATCTACGGGAGTCACTCATTGTAATATCGCCTGTTCAGAAGCATATGTGTTTCAGCCAAGAGAAGAGCAATTATTGTGATCACTTCACTCAGAAAATATAGGAAATTATCCAGGACAGGTACAAATGCACTCTTCAGTCCCCATGGCACTCTAAGAAGCTACCTTCCTCTTGAACAAAAAGTAAGAGCTTATAAATGTTTATGTATTCCTAAACTGGCATTCATGTCAACCACGTTTCTGCCTTACATATATCTCTATTAAATGTTAGGGTTCTAGAAGAAATAAAGACTGCAATTTCACAATAGATCTGATTATAGCAGGAAGTGGCAAAAAGGCTTCAGGTCAACGTTTGTGTGCACACATTTGATTCAACACACTGCAAGTCAACAGGAAAGGAGAAGAAACAGAGTCCAAAACAGTCATACCTAAAATCGGTTCTTAAGCTCCAAAGTTATTTCACTGAAATATACTGGACCTCATGATCTCTGGGGACTGGTTCACTTTTCTTTTTCCCTCATTGATGCTAAGTCCCCAGTTATCCTTGTGGATACTCCACTTGGAGTCAAGCAGAAATAAGTTTGCATCCTGGCCCTTTACAAGTCTCAGCTTGCTAATACTGTATAAAAACTGGGGTAGTGCCGATTACCTCACAGAGTTAATGATAGAATCCACCTAAAAGCAAATGGCCCTGCATGGGCCCTTACAGAGAGGATGCTCAGGGTCCATTCCTTTTGCTTCCACCATGGAGGCAGAAGGAAAAGAAAGGAAAAAGCTCTCTGTTGCTGGTCATGGGGTACCCAGAGAGCCACTGCCCACTCACTTCCTGCATGAGCCAACTTCCTCTTCGCTGAGCCCAGTTTACCAGCCTCCTTGCCTATGACAGCAGGGCAGGGAGTGGCCAGGGCTGAAACAAAGTAGTGACTAACTTCTAAATAAACTGTGGAGATGCCAGGATGAAGATCTCCACCCCATTCCATAAGTCCCAGACACTTTGTGAGAAGAGGGGGGAAATGACCAACAGGAGTATGTTTCACATACCTGCAGTATCTAGAAGTATCAGTTCCTTCAAAACTTGCACATGGTGTGGGTACTGCTGAAGACTCAGCTCTGGAAAACATCTGAGAATCCCAGTTCTCACTCTTTCCTGGTGCCAATTCAGAATCTTACTTCTAACTCCTGACCAGTTCTGTCTGGGCATCTAGAGCAAACTATTGACCCTCTCTCTGCTTTAGTTTTCTCAACTGTAAAGCTCATAAGTTATAGCAGGAGGAAAAGGAAGTACTTCATGTACTGCACCAAGTGGAGTCTTTGGCTTATAGTAAGCACTCAATAAATAATAGCAACTACTAATTAGTTTATTATAATCAGCAGTTCCTACCACTGATATAGCCTACCTCCTATTCCTCTTAACATCTTATTTTATAGTCTGTATTTAGAGAATCTAACGATGTTCAACAACACTATGGTTGTCTATTTTTCTTCTTTCTTCAAGTAAATATTATCAGGATTTCAGGGTTTTCAAATGAAATAGTGGCTAGAGATAAATTTCCTTGAGTTCTGAAATAGGTTAATTTTGGGTAGAATGACAAGCAAGTCTAAGATTAAAAGTGAAATCTGATAGGAAGGTGGTATGTCCCAGGAACGTGGTGTTGATGAAGACTGAGGTCCTAATTGGGCTCAGTGATGCAAAACAAATGCAGTGATTGACTGGTGATATCTGACATGGACACATGGGAAAATGGCAACAAAGTAAATACACTCCTTGTTTTGCTTTCCATAATGTAGGAGACATAACACTGGCCTTGTAGGCAAAAGTTGGATTAAAATCTTGATTCTACGCCTTAATTGGTTATGTGGCCTTTGACAAATCATCTAATCATCTAACATCCTGGGTCTTGATCCCCTCATTTTTATGAACAGTGGTTACTCTAACTATGTTATGAGCATGAAGCACCAACCTAATTTTAGACACAGAATAAGGACTCATGGCCTCAATACATTCCTTCTCTCTCTTTCTCACTCCCCCTCCCTCTTCCTCCCTCCCTAGCTCTTTCTCTCTTTTTACTTCCTCAGCGATGACTGGTTTTCTCATTCTTTCTGCCCTTGCTTTCCCTACTGACCTATCCTAACAAAATTTTCACATGGATAGGATAGAATTGTTTCAGTCCTTTCCCCACAGCACATGCATTGACCCCCAGTTCTGAACCCATAAGATGAGGGAATTACATCACATGGAGGCAGCATTCCTTCAGCAATCTTACAGCCCAAAAAGTAAGTTTAATAGAGCTTAATTCCTCAATGTCTCTGCTAGCTATTCTGGAAAAGAGAAAAGCCATTCAGTTGCTTCCATTGATGAAACTCCTTCCACACACCAGTCCTGTTTTGGTCATGGGGGACACAGAAATGAACAAAATCTTCTTGTGCTGGATATGCAAAGTAACTAAATAGCTTAATAGATGATGACAGAATTCTTAGAAGAGATCACTATTGAACTAGGCCTTAACATTTATTTCAGCAGAGCAGAGCCTGAACACTCCCAACTATAAAAGCTTAGCATCTCAGATGTCCTTATATTCTAATCCATTAATACCCCTTGAAATTCCTTCTTCCCATTCCTGGGTCTATCTTGTTCTGCACCCCACTTCCCGGAATGCCCTGTATGTCTCCAGCCCAAAGTCTAGGATTAAATACCTCTCATCCCTGGTCACCTCTCCCTACATGAGTTACTTAGCCTGAGTGCCACAATCTCTGGTCTAAAAGCCATATAATCCACCTACTCCGGTCAGTGAATTTTAAAAGTGTAACTTCAGGGAAACAACTAGATTAGAACTACTTGGAGGGCATATTATATATTCAATGTTGGGGCCCCACTCATGATTTTGAATTGGAGTGGGATGGAGAAGACAAAGGGTTCTACATTACTGGAGGTCCTCATGAACTCTACAGCATAACAAGAGAAAGAATGGCAGACCTTTTCCTGTTTGGCGACACTAGTCAATGACAGTGTATGCTTCCTGAGAGTTTACTGAGCACATTCTACAGACCAGGCATATGCAAGAGATTTTCGCATACATCAGTCCTTTTAAAGTGATTGAGTCATTTAATTGTGCACTGGTATGAGCCAGTCCAAACATTCTCACACTTAATTCTCTCAGCAACTGCATCAACAATTGCATTTCATAAAAATGAACTCTAGAAGCCATTTATTCTCAATATTTAAAACTGGTAAGTACTACAAATAACTTTGAGCATGCTTATCTTACATCTTGAAGACCGATTTTATGGACCCATCCAATCTAGGCTAAGAGAAAAAAAGAAGGATATTTACCTACAGTAATATGGAATGGCCGGGAGTAAAATGACATGGATATTTCAGCCTGTGGGTCTGTTTTTCACAAGTGAAATAGATAATAGCAGGGAACTTTCTTAGCAACCGTATGCCACCACATATAATGTATAAGGTGTATGATTTCTGGTATAGAGTTTTTATATAGAAGATACTTAACTTTAAAACAAAGCTCTGCCATTGTTAATATGTGCAATGTTGCATGGGATAAGTGAGATATGAATGATCTAAGATCTATTCCTAAGGGTTTCAAGGGAATTCAGAGGGATAGTAAATGCAACATACCCAGCATACTCTGAGGTTTTAACACAAAGAATTATGAGGATGATAGTTTCATGGGCCCTTATTGTAACATTTACACCCAGCCACATTTCTGCCTATTCGGAGAATCCCTATGCTGAGCCTCATTTGCTCATTTGCAAAATCTGATCATCTCCTCTTCTGTGTTTCCCCCCACTCCAAAGCTCAGAATTTCTTAGCAGAAAGTTGAAAAGCCAGACAAGAGGCCCTCATCACTCTGGGATCAGTATGAATTGCAAGAAATCCCAGAGGAGTAACAACCACCACACTAAGTGGGCTTTGAGAGCTAGAGATGGAATAAGGTATGATGGGGAATGAGCTCTCACTAACTGGCTGCCCTCAGCCTGTCTTTATAGCAATTGCAGTACTGAGCTTCACAATCACAGACAAAACGACTAGTAATGAGTGAGTGGTTTGGGAGAGTTTCGGTTGTTTCCACCAGGGAGGGAAAGTGTGGCTGAGCTGGAAGCGGAGCTGAGAGATCTGCCAGGAAGGAAGAAAGAGCTCCTGTCTCTGGCAAAGAAAGCATACACCCCTGTCTACAACCCCCTGCATATAAACCTGCACATGTGCTCATGCGTGCACAAACACACGTACACACGGGTCATAAGAGTGGCTCTCACTATGGCAGGGACCTTGTCTATCTCATTTACCATTCCATCCAGCTCAAAGAATAATCCTTGAATCAATGCATAAATTTAAAGAAGTTTAAGGACACTCAGTCCTGTTTTCAGAAAGATCCTCTCAGTTCTGAAATTTCAGGTGGGAGTGGTCTTCTCACGCCTTGTGAAAGAGAAGGAATAATGGTGGCTCTCCTCTGAGAGTCAAGAACTCCATCTAGGAGACTTAAATATGCTCTTTCATTTAATAGTCTCCTAACAGCGCTAGGAGGTATCTATTCCTCCTTTCATTTTATTCAAGCAACTTGATTCAGAGAGGCTATGTGACTTGTCCAAGGTCACACAAGAAGTTGTAGAGCTGAATTACGAATCCATGATGTTCTGGCTCCAATGATGGTACTTGTTCCCCATCACCACCTCAATGCTCTGTAGAGGCCTATGAATATCTCACCAGTCAAGGGATTGCCTTTCTCATCTATCTATATATTAGAGGGAATCAAAAGGATATTTGTTTTTCTTTCTAATATTGTACAATTTTCACCTAGATGCTGCCTAGATCAGCTCTATCCAATAGTAATATAATGCCAACCAGATGTGCAAGTTGAAATGTTCTAAAACAAAACTGAAAATAGAAACAAGTGAAATAGATTTTAATAATGTATTTCATTTAACCCATGATATCCAAAATATTGCCATTTCAACATATAACCAATACAGAAATCTATCAGTGAAATAATTATTATGTACTAAATAATTATTATGTACTAAGACATTCATTCTGTGCTTCTCATTTATGGCATGTTTCAAATTGGACATTTCCAGTGCTCAACAGGCACACAGGCCCAGTGGCTGCCACTGGACACAAACTCTGCAAAGATAAGACATGAGACCAATCAGTGTGGACCGAGAACATTGCAGTGCTGTCCCAGGGGTTCTGGCTTCAACTGCAGACTGACTAGTAGTCATAACTCTGGAGGAGGATCAGAGAGACCGAGGAGATGCCAGAATGTAGGGTCACCTATTTCCCCCTGAAGTCTCTTATTACAGTGGCCTGTAATACTAGCTGAGCACCTGCCCTAAGAGGGCTTAGTTTGTCCCTGTGTGCCATCCTTGTGTCTCCTACTTCAGATATGGGAAGCCAGTCCACCTACAAGGGACCTTGCTGCACAGGGAGTCAACTGACCCAGATCTACAGGAGGGCTGTGAATTGAGGATCCTGCACCAAAGCCAATAAGCAAGAATTGCTCTTCCCACCCCCACCATGGTCAGGCCTAGCTCTCTCTGCTGGGGCTTTCTGGCAGCTGCCCCTTTGGACTGGAAGCTCCACTTATTCCTGTCTTAAGCCTGGCTGGGGCTCCCTCTTTCAGGTGGCCACATCTGGACCTGGTAACCTGCCAGGCTAAGCCAGGTTTGGCACAATGAGCCTGAACCACACTTGTCCATTTACCAAAGAAGGGAAGCACCTAAGGCCTATTTGCTGAGATACCATCCACTCTCACCAAACACTTGGCAGCTATCAGATTAATAACAGCAACTGGACAATGTTTCCTAATCACTTACTATAGAACAGGCCTGAGCAAAGCCCTTGACATGGATTATCTCATTTAATCCATTCTCCATAGAGCAGCCCACTCAAGCATTTAGAAACATAAAACTGGTCATATATCCCCTTTCCTAAAACTCTTCAGTGAATTTCACTGTGCTTAAAATAAAGCCCCACATCCTTGCTGGCCTCTGAAGCCCTTCAAGCCCCTACAGTCTCTGCATCCCTGTATGCCCCGCTCTCTTCCTTCCTTCTGCTCTCCATCCATGCCCACTTCCTCTCACTGTCACTGCCACTTGATGAGGGGACTTGGCAGAGCTGGGTATGGGCCTATGCTCACTTTGAGATGGTGGCAGAAGTTTGTAAGCTGTCTCTGCTACTGACTGGCTGTCCCCACCTTTTTGGTTGTCATCCAGGGTAGAAAATTCAAAGCAGCCAATTATTATTCACTGTGACTTCACACACACACACACACACACACACACCAGCACAGACACACCAGCACAGACACACACCCTGAACTGCTCTTTCAGCTTTTAAGCCTTTTCAACATTGCTTATATTGTACCTTGCCAGAAATTCCCAGTGGATCCTCCCAGCTTGTGCAGTCCCCATGCGTGAACATATAACCACCTTGCTGGCAAATGAAGAGCCTACTCTTCTAAAGCAAGGGCTCTTACTGCTCAGGAGTGGCCCCCAGGCCACTTTCCCTGAAAGAAACACAATGATACTCACACTCACCTGCACAGATAATGCAGCCATTTCAGCAGCCTCCTGAGATACTGAAATAATCCATACCACATTAAGATGCCCACTTATTAGATGGGAAAGCTGATGCTCAGGAACTTGAAGCAAATTTTTCAAGGTCATAGAGTCAAAAGCAATGGAATTTTGCTCTGAAAAATTCACTGACCCTTGGAAGAAAGGTTGGGTCTAGACTGGAGAGGCTCTGTCAGTAAGGTGAGCCTGAAAACCTGAACTCTGTGCTCCTGGAGAGGTACTGGGCCACAAAGTCCACAGGCTGAGGGTTTGTCTCCCAGCCTTGGCCAGATATGAGAGAGTGCATGCAATCTTGTCTCCTGACACCTCTATACGGTCTGGTATGGTTCTCTTTCTTCAGCGTTCAGTGTCCCCAGTCTCCTATCACAGACCCCCAGAGAGCCACAAGACCACCACCAACTGTTGCCTTCCCCCTTTGCAGGACATTTCCAGTCTGTGGCTCACTCCTATCACCTTTTCCCAGGGCCCCAGTTCAGAGCACAGCATCTTTTACTCAAGCTACTGCTCCAGGCCCTCCCTGGCCTCTCTGCATTCAGCCTCAGTACTTCTACCCATCCTGGATGCAAGCACCCAAGACCCTGCGGCCCCAGACTCTTCCTCCTCCCCTGGGGCAGACACTCTTCAAGCCCTTGCCCTGCATTCCCTCTATCACAGATAGCTTTGTTTCTCCATCAAGCTGCTGATCACCTGCATGTTGTCACCTGAGAGCTGGTGGAAATAAAGAGATCTCTGTGCTCTGATCCAGGATACTTTTTGTATATATTTATTTTTGATGTACAGATACATTGAAATAATTATTACAGTCAAACAAATTAGCATATCTATCACATCACATATACCTTGGGGGGGGTGTGGGCGCATGTGCGCGCGCGTGTATGTGTTAAAATCAAAATCTTAAAATCTACTCTCAGGAAATTCCTCATATAAAATATAATGTTATCAACTATAGAGTATTTGTGTTATACATTAAATCTCTAGACAAATTTATTCTGCATAACTGAAATTGTATCCTGGGACCTCCATTTCTTCATTCCACAATCCTTAAACCCCTGTAGCCACCATTTTACTATTTCCAAATATTTTGCTATTTTCTTTGTTGTTTTAAGATTCCACACGTGAGAGGGACGTTGTAGTATTTACATCTGGTTTATTTCACTTAATATAATGCCCTCTAGGTTCGTTGATGTTGTCATAGACATCACAATCACCTTCTTTAAGGGTGAATACTATTCTATTGTCTATAACATACATCAAATCTATTCATCTGTTGACGCATAATTATGTTGTTTCCATATCTTGATTATAGTGAATAATGCTGCAAAGTGCATCTTTATGTGATGCTAACTTAATTTTCATTGGGTATAAGCCCTGCAAAGGGATTTCTGAGTCATATAGTAGTTCTACTTTAGTCTCTTTAGAAGCTTCCATATTGTTTTCCATAATAGGTGTACCAATATACATTCCCACCAACAATGTACAACTGATTCTTTCTTTTCACACCCATGCCAATATTTGTTTTCCTTTGTCTTTTTGATACTAGGTAATATAAGATTTGTAAGGTGGTATTTCATTGCAGTTTCCATTTATGTTTCAAACATCATTTTCCCCACATGCCTTGAAATGCCAGAAGCCCGCTCTGCTTTCTCACCTGGAGGTCTGTCTTTTCTCCCCGGCTCAACTCCCTTAACATCTCCTCTAGGAAGCCATCCCCGATTCCAAAGTTAAACTTTTCAGCTTTGCATACTCAACTGTTATTTGCTTACCATTGTAATATAATGCAACCCAACTTCCTCACAGGGCCTAGAGATCTGGGTGCATTCAGGCAGAATCTTCTACTTCAAAATAGATGCAAGAATAGGAAGAAAGGCGAACAATAGCCTGAAAAGAAGTTTGCCTTTTCTGGTCATTCATTATGACATGATTATATTCATTAATAGCTTCAACTCTTCCTTTTAACCCAGGAGGTCAGCGTTATCATTTGAATTTTACAGGTGAGGATACTGATGCTTGCATAAGCATAATGTAGAGACCTCGCTTCTGATAAATGGCAGAGCTAGAGCTCAATACCAGGTTCTCTTGACTGCAGAGACATTGTGAAGGCATGACTCTGAGAGCTAGGCACAATAGTGATAAAATGACTGATCATGAACTAGACTTTGCTTCTTCTGCTGGACATATTCAGTCTCCAAGGTCCTCTCTGTTAACCTTGTGGTTCATCCATAACTCAGAAGCAAGCATTCCATCCAGGGTGATCCTGTTCTGAACCACAACTTCATCAAAAGTTTAGGATCCATTCTCCATTTCAGTTTACAGACTTGGCTTATACTTCCACAGAAATGCAGTCAGGAATGACCCTGCACCAGGCATCCATCAGAAATCTGTGAGCAATCTGTCATTATTACAATAAAGGAAGGTTAGCCAGAAAGGCAGGGAGCAGGAGGTGGGGGGAGGAGAAATTAATTAGATGTCAGGTTTCAATTGTTGAGTTACTAATCTAATCAGTGACAACTTACCCTTGTAGATGTATGGCTTGGCTTTCCAAAAATTAGAATATCCTCTTTTTCCAAAGGGCTGTTGGAAAGGAGATAATTACTCCAATAAAATCTGTGCTTATTCTCAAAGTTGTTTTGTTGGGTTTTTTTCTTTAAACATGGCAACATTTCCTACGTGTGTTCAGTGAAGCTGAAAATGCTATTTTGATAATGGGCCCACAGAACATTTAACAGGCCTGGGTGACAATGTGAGACATTTTTAAGGAAAGAGGAGGCAATGAAAAGCTATAATACGAGTCATTAATAGGGACCAGGAGGTCTGCTAGAGACATCACTGCACTTCTCAGTTTTGCTGTTTTCTTAATAAGTCTCTTTGGAGATCAGATCCAAAGTGTGATCTCTCCAAAACCTACCACCCTCACCCCGTCCTCGCTCAACCTGACTTTCCCAGTTGCCAAAATTGAGCATTATTACTCAACCCCCTCTCTTCAGTCACCTCCACTGAGTACCTACCATGGGGCAATTTCTTGATTATGTGCTAACAGTGACTTAAAAAATAGTCTTTGGCCTAAGCCTTCACATTACCAAGGAAGGCAGACAGAAAATAGAAAAAAGGTAGGGTAGCTCAGTGCTCTGTGGAGCAGAGGACGAAGCCATTCAAGTTCTTGGTTGTGAAAGATGAACAGGATCTTCCCAGTGAGAAACAGTTTCATTCCCACACTCATCCCTGAACTGGGGAGAGACGCGTGGAACAGAGTCCAGACATGTGGTCACTTATTCATCCCTGGAAATGACAGTGAAGTCAACCTCTGGAAAAACCATTGATTAAAAGTAGGAGAGGCTCCACAAGGAAGTAGGGGAAGAATCTTGTTACAAGACCTGGGAGAATAGATGCTGAATAGACTAAAATGGCAGATGTCTGCTCAGCAGGTAGCTACATACAGCCTCCAACAGAGGTCATGCCATCCTCTAGCCCTCCAGATACATCCATGACTCCTAGAACTCCCCAAAAGGACTGACTCCAGGGAAAGCCTGTCTCAGTAAGCCTGCTTCCTAAATCGAAGCCACAATTCTCTTCAGAATTAAGAGGGAAATTATATCTCTAAGATTCAAGGACATGGTTCTTTTAGGGGAAGAGGAGACAAAATTACTTTGTAATTCTTTCTCATTTCCTAGAGTAATGGAAAAGAAAACAAGACAAGATTGACTATCTGAAGAAGCTTTCAAGCTACATTAATATTAACAATTCAGGAAAGAATTAAGTATAGAAGGTTCTAGAAGACTTGAGAAAGAAATGATTAATTTTGCTAAAATATGAGTGAGGAATCACTTATTTACAGAGAGAATTATGAGCTAGGACATAATCCTAGTAGAGAAGAAATCTACAAACAAGCCCAGGTTCCAAGACTTGTTTCTTTATCACGTGCTTTAGTATTCAAAGAACTTTCACACACACACACACACACACACACACACACACACACACAAATTCATTTAATAATCAAAAGTAACCTAAGAAATGGGCATGGTTATTATTTGATGAAGCAAAAACATGGAGTCTCAACAAGTAAAGTAAACTCCAAGTAGTTTTGGCAGATGGGCATTGAAGCTATAACCAAGGGATCCATTAGTGTTTCTGGTATTCTAAGAGTTACAAAGAGATGCACCAACTTTTTTGTCTAACCAGTTGAAGTCAGAATTCTTCTGAGAGAGAAAACCATATTTGAGTAGGCAAACATCAATAAGTCCCTTGTAAAATTACACAGCTTCTTAAGGTAATGAGCTTGTCCTGCTTGAAGCAACAGAGGAATGTGTTGACTTTGCTCTCAACAGTGACAAGGAAAGAAAAGTAACAAGAGAAAAAGATAGAGCAAGAAAAGTGTAGAAGGAGGAAAGTTGAGGCAGCCCAATGGATCCAACTTTCTTCAAACTCCATGATCATTTAGAAAATGGGGATGCTCTTATCCCTTAAATTTGTTTATCTTCCTGTGATAGAAATTCTCTTCCAAGCTGAGTTTGATCAAAGCACATGGGTGAGTTTTTCTTGTGGTATTTTTGGTGTGTGTCAGATTTCTTAAATTAATTTTATTGGTACATTTTAGGTATGCAATATAACGACATTCATCACTGGAAATTTGCACCTTTACATAATCTCTCTGAGTTCTAATTTTTCCCCATTCCCCTGCCCTTCCTTCAAGTCCTCCATCTCTCCCTATTTAAAAAGATTTTGTTTCGATTTTTTCATTTTCTCATATCAATTCCATTCTCCTCTTTCCTTACCTCTACTCCTCCTACTTCCAGTTTCCCTTTGTCCCTCTTATTACACATTATCTATTATACCTTTTAGTCCTCATTTACACTTTCAGTTTCTCATACTAGAGAGACTATTCAGTATATACACATGTGTGTCCTATTCATTTCACGTAAGAGTATTGCCTCAATATGCATCCATTTAGCAATAAATGTCTCTAATTTCTCATTTTTTATGGCTGAATAGTACTTCATTTTATTTAAAAAAACACATTTTCTTTATCCCATTTCCAGTTGATGGGCAATTGGGCTTCTTCCAAGTACTGGCTATTACAAATTGTGCTGCTATGGACATGGGTGCACATATATCACTGTGGTAGGATTCTTTTAATTCTTTGGGGAAGATACCCAGCAGGGGAATAGCTAGGTCAAATGGGACTTCCAGTCCTAGTTCTTTGAGGTATCACCATACTGATTTCCGCAGTGGTTGCACCAGTCTACACTCCCACCAGATGTGGAAAGTTCTTTATAGATTCTAGAGAGTAGACCTTTGTCGAAGGAACAGCAGGTGAAAATTTTTTCCCACATTGTGGGTTGTCTCTTCACACTGTTGGTGGTTTCTCTTGGTGTGTAGAAGCTTCTAGTAAGAAGAGATCCCACTTGTTGATTGTTTGTGCTAGTTCACCGGCAACTGAGGTTTTGTTCATAAAATCTTTTCCTACACCAATGTCTTCAAGATTTCTACCTAACCCGTGTTCCAGCCGGTTCAGAGTTTTGTTTTGATGTTTAGATCTTTAATCCATTTCAATTTTAGTTTAGTGCATGGTGAGAGATAAAGGTCTAGTTTTAATCTGTGGCAAGTTGAAACCCAGTTTTCTAACACCATTTATTAAAGAGGCTATCTTTCCTCCAGTGAGGGTATTTGACTCCTTTCTCAAAGATAAGGTGGCTGAGTTTGTCTGAAATTGTTTCTGTATCTTCTAATCTGTTCCAGTGGTCCTCAGGTCTGTTTCTTTACCAGAACCATGCCATTTTTAGCACAGCAGCGTTGTAGTATAGTTTCAAGTTGGGGGGTTGTGATACCCTGTGTCATGTCTATATTACCCAGAATTGCTTTTACTATTCTAGGTCTCTTCCTGTTCCGAATGAATTTTTGGATTGTTTTCTCAAGGTCCTTGAAGTATGTTGCTGGAATTTCAGTTGGGATTGCATTGACTCTATATAGCAGTTTTGAAAGTATGGCCATTTTCACTATGTTGATTCTTCCTACCCAGGAGCAAGGGATGTCTTTCCATTTCCTGATATCATCGTCTTCAATCTCTTTTTTCAGAGTGCTATAATTTTCAGAGAAGAGGTCTTTGATTTCTTTTGTTAGGTTGATTCCTAGGTAATTCAGTTTTTTTT
>NW_004624919.1:973893-1001827 GCF_000247695.1 Heterocephalus glaber
AAAAAAAAAAAAAAAAAAAAAATTAAAAAGAAAACCATGAATATTCCTCCCAAAACTGTTAGAACTAATAAAAAGTTCTGTAAATTTGCAGGCTATAAGAGCAATGTACAAAATTTGGTGTAACATTACTTACAATAATCTATATAACAGAATAAAATCAAGAAGACAATCCCATTTACAATAGCATCAAAAAAATAAAATAATTAGAATAAATTAAACAAGAGAAAAATCTACACATTGAAAACTACAAACCATTGAAGTCGCAAATAAATGGAAAGATAACCTCCATTCATGGGATGAAAGAATTAATATTGTTAAAATATTCATACTACTGAAAGTCATTTACAAATTCAGTGTAATCCTTGCCAAAACTCTAATGAATTTTTTCATATAAACATGAAAAAAATCCTAAATTCTTGTTGAACAACAAAAATACCCCAAATAGCCAAAGCAAATGTGAGTAAAAAAAAAAAAAATCTGGAGATATCACATTATCAGATTTCAAAATATTCAATAAAATTATAATGATCATAACTGCATAGTACTGGCATTAAGAAAAAGACATATAGTTCAATAGAACAAAATTGAGAGCCCCAAAATAAACCTACATATTTATAGTCAACTGATTTTCAACAAAGGTCCTAAGAGTACCCAAGGGGTAAAGGAGTATCCTCAATGAATATTATTGATAACATTGGATATCTACACGTAGATGAATGAAAGAAAACTCTTATCTAACATCATATGCAAAAAATCAGCCACAAATAAACTAAAAACTTAAGCATAAGACCTGAATCTAATATACAATTGGAAAGAAACAGAAGAAATGCTTCTTGATATTGGCTGGAAAAGATTTTTTAATATGATCTAAAAACACAGGCAACAAAAGCAAAACCAAAAGTACACAAATTGAATTGTGTCAAACTAAAAAGCTTCTGTATAACAAAGAAAACAATCAACAAAATGAAGAGACCACCTACAGAATAGGAGAAAATATTTGCAAACCACATATTTAGTAGGATATTAATATCCAAAATATATAATAAACAACTCCATAGCAAGGAAACAACTCAATTTTTTAAATGGGTAAAGGATTTGAAGCAACATTTCTCAAAAGAAGACAAAATACGACATGTACTTGAACATTTTTCAGCATTATAAATCATGAGAGATATGCAAATTAAAACCATATTGAGATATCTCCTCACACCTGTTGGAATGAATCAGAGACAAAAAAATACATGTTGGCAAGGATGTAAAGACAACCCATTGTATTCTTACCTGAGTATATAAATTAGTGCACCCATTATGAAAAATACCCTGAAGCTCCTCAGAGCATTAAAAATACAATGACCACGTGACCCAGCAAACCTACTTTAGGGTATATATTCAGAGAAAATGAAATCATTACGCTGAAAGGATAGCTGCACCCCTAGGTTCACTGTAGCATTATTCACAATAACTATGATATGTGATCAACTTCAGTGTGTATTAATGGATGAATGGATAAAGCAAATATCACACATGCATGTGTGCACACACACTTGTGCACATACACATATACACGCACACACACAGAGTCATTCCTCCTTATTCATGAGTTCTGCTTTCATAGATTCGATGAACCAGGAATCAAAAATATTCAGAAAAAATAATTACATCAGTACTGAACATGTATGGACTTTCTCCCTATCATCATTCCCTAAGCAATATAGCATATCAACAGTATAAAGAGCATTGACATGGTGTTGCATATTATAATTAATCTACAGATAATTTAAAGTTTAAATAAGGATGTCCGTGGGTTATATGCAAATACACCACCTTTTGCTGTAAAAGACATCCTTAGGTTTTGGTTTTCTCAAGAGGCCCTGGAGCCAATCCCCCTTGAATATAGACAGACAGCTGCCCATGTGCGCGCACACACACACACACATGCACACACACACACACATTCACCAAATGGAATATGATTCAGATTTTAAAAGGAAGGAAATCCTGTCACTCGAGACAACATAGATAAAACTGGAGGATATTAAGCAAAGTGAAATAAGCCATGCATGGGAAGACAAATACTTAATGATCTCACTGATATGTGAAATCTATAGTCAAACTCATACAAGCAGAGAGCAGAATAGTTCAGGAGCTGATGGCAAAGGAAAGGGAAGAAATAGGAGATGTTTGTTAAAGGACACATAGTTTTAGTTAAACAAGATGACTAAATTTTTGAGATCTGTTGTATAGCATGTTACTATAGTTAAAAATGTGTCACATACTTTAAAAATGCTAAGAAAGTATCTTAAATGTTGTCATGACAAAACTGAAGAATATGTGACATTAGTCTAATGTAATCATTTTGTAATGTGTACATATAGTAAAACATCACTTTGTACAACATTACTATGAACAATTTTATTTATTATATGTTAGTAAAGGTGGACTTTTGTAACATTACCCTAAAAATTAGTTGAATAAAATTTATAGATCCTACGCCTGATCTCCCTAACAAATTTTCAAGACAATTATTATTTCCATAATTAAAGTAAAGGAGGCTGAGAATAGTAGAAAACTTTATCCAGTATCCCACACTTTCTGACAAAATTCAAACCTAGATTTGCCTGTCACGTCCTGTTTCCCTCTCATGAATTAGATTTCAATTTTCTAGTCAGTTATCTCAGATTGTTTGTACAGAGGACATACTCCCCTAGACACCGGGCCCCATCACCCTGGAGCCAAACTTGGTACATATTTGGTCCCAGGAAAATGAAGATATTTTTTCCATCCAAGCATAGTTACCTAAAACCACACAAATGGAACTAAGAAACATTTACAGAGCCTTACATTCACCAGGCACTTTACCTACACAAGCATAACATATGCACATATCCAGATCAAGCAGTCTTTTTGTTCTGTTTTGTCACTCAGCAAACTGAGCCTAAGAGAAGTGATTTGCCCAGGGTCTTGCACTTGGTTAAGAGCAGAGCCAAGGTTCATATTTGCAGCTATGTGAAGCAGATCCAAGCTCCGTTGTAATTCTCATGGTCAAGGCAAATGTGTTCAAAATTGCCCTCTGCCTCCATCTCTGAACTTTGCAATATGCAAATTCTTAAGACCTCCCTACAGAGGTTCTGATTCACAAAGACTGGGGAGAGCTATAAAACTAGAGCTTAATAAATACACCAGTGGCTGTTGTGCTCACTAATGGGGAGACACTGACACCTCAAGAGTTCTACTCTTTCAGTCAGGATTTACTTACAGACTCATCACTGGGCAAGAACAAGCTGAGAACCCATTTTGCCTTTCTCTGGAAATAATAGCCTTCTGGGTTTCCTGACAATGTATAGCCAGAGTATATAATTTGGAGTCCAGAAACAATGATTTATTTCTACTATAAAATGACTCTATCTTGGAAGATGGTCACTGCCAGCAACTGCAGCCACCAGTCTGTGCCCACCTAAGAGGTAGCATGTTACTTTTCCTACTTGGCTGTAGAGTCAGTGAGATAGCTTAACAGCCAGCCAACTCAGAGAATTTAGGATAAGGAGAGGAAGGAAATAGTTTTCCCTAAGTCAAATGAGCTGCCGGCCTGTATCAAATGTGCTCTGTGTATTTGGCAAGTTCTCCCCATAAACAACCTTGTCTGTTCACTCCCACTGAAGAATTCCTGGTAAAAACTGTCCCATATCCACATCCTTTCTGTAATCCACCTCCTGTGAGAAACAGATTTCTTCTGAAAGCAAAGCCTGCCTTACCATCTCAGCTGCCAGGTTGGCATTAGACTAGTGGAATCTTGTAAACTGTAGCCTGCCCAAAGGGATGCTGCCATGTCATGCCTTTACTGGGTCTACTGTTTCCAGTGAAACAGGCTCATGTGTGGTACTGCCTTCCCTGGCATGTCCGGAAGCAGGAAGGAGGTGCCCTCCTGCCAGACTCCACAGATTTACTCTCTTCCTTTCTCTGGGGAAATGCAACTCACTACAGTGGCACCTTGCTTTCGAGATGACCAAGAATATTCCATGGGAGGAGAAGACTAAGGAAAACAAGATGCATGTTGGTGCAGAAAACAGTCTCTGGATGTTTTGCCATTAAAACCTTCCAAGTATACTGTATGTCTGTAGAAAAGCCTACTCTGACAAACATACCTTGCTGAACTATTTATTTATAACCATTGACATTTCCAGTGCAACACAACTTATCTGGAGCTAGAGAGAAAGGCAGGGCCCAAATTCTAAAAGGCTTTGTGTTGCATACCTCCACCCCAAAAGGCATGCCAGTTGAAAAACTGGCATCTAAAGTCCTCCATAACAGTTACTATTTTCCCAAATAGGCTTTGCACACAGAGAATTAAGGGTGACAACAAACACCAGGGAATGGTGGAGCCCAGAGTCTGTCTCTACAGGGAGAGTGTGGTACTTATTCATACAGTTACTAAGCCAACAAATACTTATTAAACATCCACAGGTAAGCAATGTCAACATCCCTCAACACAGTAAGGGTCATGATGAGGATGCAGAAATGCTATTGGAACACAGAGCAGGCATCTAATCAAGCCTAGCTCTGGGGACTCAGGGACAGCATCCCCAAGAGGATAATATCTAAGCTGAGATCCAAAAGATGAGAACAAGCATGTGCAGAGGTATAGAGAGTGGATCTGAGGAACTGGAAAATATTCAGAGTGACTACAAGGTAGCTACTGCTGCATTATGAAAGGTCTTATCCAGTCTGCAAAGTAAATCCCACATCAGATTGAGCACAATGGGAAGTCAGCAAGATATTTTTGAAGGGATTAACATAAATTACATAAAAATGAGAGGTTTAGAATGGTTCTCCAGTGTCAAGAATTGATAGAAACAGTGATTCTGGATTGTAACTTATTTAGGATATACGATTTGTTAAAAACTTAATTACTTCCAAGATGATATGGTAGGCTGATAATGCCTCCCAAGATCCTAATCCCAGGAATCCATGAATATGTTATTTTATATGGAAAAGAGAACTCAAATATGTAGTCCAGCTAAGAAGCTGGAGATGAGAGTGTCCTGGTTTATCCAGGTTGACCCAAGGCAATCACAATTATCCTTATAACAGAAAGAGAAAGAAAAGAGTTGACCAGAGAGAGAGATTTGAAGATGCTCCACTCCTAGTTCCTTGGATAAAGGAAGGGGCCAGAGATAGAGAATAGAAAAGGCAATGGAACATTCTTCTCTGGGGTCTCAGAGAGAACACAGCCTTGCCAACTCATTTTGGATTTCTGACATCCAGAACTGAAAGATGAAAGGCGACACATTGTTATTGTCACAAACCTCTAGATTTGTGGTTATTTGTAACAATGACATTGGAAACTAATGCAGATGGAGAAACTAAGTTTTGTCCTTTAATAAACATTGAATAATATGTGTTTAATTAATACATGAATGTGATTTAGAGAGGTACAGTAGATGCTCAAAAGAAACAGGTTACTAAGTCATCAAACTCACACTGAACCTTTAAGTGGTCCATCACTGATGATGGTTGTTGGCTCAAGATGTGAGGCTCAGGACAGGAATAGAAAGGAGACTCCATGTTCACTATAGCTTGTTATACTGTCTGAATTTGTTACCATGCCCACATATTGCCTGTTTAAGAAGAGTTAATGACCCTTGTCTTCAAATCTGAGGGATAAGACAAGCACATGGATCAAAATGGAAAAGAAAGTAATAAGTAATCCAATTGCCATATTCTGAAAGGAGGTACTGTAATAACTCAATATTTTTTGATATGCTCAATTAATTAACTTTAAACTCCAGTCCTCATCTGCTCAAGCTACTGTCTCTCCATATTTTTTTTTCTCTTCCCTATTAGATGTTTCAACTCTAAGAACAATTCATATCTATATCACTCTGCCCTTAACCTCATGAAATTTTAGAAGAATGTCTCTAGGGAAGAATATTCATTGCCTTTTCTAACCTCCAGAAATCATGTTTTCTTTACTTCTGGTCATTTCTTTCATCTTCAAAGCCAGAAGCAACCCATCTCTCTATTTGACTCTGACTCTTTTGCCTCCTTCTTTTTCTTATAAGGACACTTGTGATTAGATTAGGACAATCTGGAAAATTCAGCATCTTCTCTTCATCTTTGCCTCTAACAAAATAGTGAGTGGTTCGTTCCTATGGGATAATATCGTCTCAGGGTCAGGACATGACCTTTACAGATCAGAGCTGGGTTTAAATCCTACCCACCATTGCTAATGACCAAGAAAAGATTATTTACACTCCCTAAAACTAGGCTTCTTCATGTGTGAATTAGGCATCATGATATAACATGGTAATTTGTTTGTTTTAAAAAAGAATTCAATCAGATGCTATGTAAAAAAAAATAGTACTAGTATCTGGTATCCAGTACTCTATAAATGTTAGTTCAGTTTCCCTTTGTATCTTCTACTTTCTTCTTTTTTCCAGAAGATCCAAGGCCTCATTTCAGGCCTTATCTTCCAGATACTGTTCAAAGTATATGATTAATCTTTTCTTCTTCCACTTTATTTTTCTCATCCTATAAAAAACCATGAGGTAAGAATTTTACAAGAAATAAGAAAATAGACTTCATCTTAGTATTATAAAAATGAAGAAGACTCAATCAGACAGTTGTCCACTTGTGAAATTCTTTTGGCCATTTATAGGAACCATATGAATGCAAAACACCAGTGTGTTTCAAATAAGTGTGTTTCAAGTAGCATACGTGGTGTTGTGTTATTTGTGTTAGCCGCTGTAACACCCCCCCCAAACTCTATGTCTTCCAACTCAACTCTTAGTCTGACACTCATAGATTCACAGGTTCATCTGATTAGCTAGAATTGGCTCCCTTGTATGGTTCTGCTTGAAGCAGTGGGACAATGGGGCCTGTACTAGTCTCACTGGAGGTATGGCTGAATAGAAACAACCAGTAAAGATATGGTGCTTGTAGTGGATGGCAGAAGCATAGAGGGAAATCCCAACCACATAGCGCAATGTCCAGTAACATCCCATTGTCCAAAGAAAGTCACCAAGCCAATGTCAAGGGGTGAGAAAATATATTTTATCACCATGAGGTCATAACAAAGGGGTATTTAGATATTACAACTGGGATGAGCAAAGTATTGGGAACAAAAATTTAACCTACTGCAATATCAATCTGCTTGGAGTAGAAAGAAGGGACCCTCCATTTTTCTTTACCCTATTTATACAAACCCCACACCAGGAATTCACATAAGCAATGAAGATTGTAACCTATTGTTGTGGCTGGGGTTTTAACTCAGTAATCTGGAAAAACAGCTTCTGAGTGACATTAACACCTTGAAGTTGTTAACATCCTGGGGCACATGGGTATATATTTACTGGTGAAAGTATCCAAAACTTTTACCAGATTCTCAATAAGAATTTAAGAACCATTTCTCTAGGTAGACACATACAAGCCAAGAGCAACTCTTCAACACTATTATAAGAAGAGCTACAGTGCTTACTGCCCAAACCAGTTTGCGCCATAGTCCTCCTTCCTGAGGGCTTCAATAAGAACAGTTCAGCTAAACATCACCTCCCCAGTCCAGTCTTCTCTGACCACTTGAATCGACACAATCCTACCAGTCCCCAGTTGCTTCTCTATCTCATCACCTAGATTATTTTCTAGGTTTCAAAGCAATCTATGTAGTAGTTACTTAATTTCTGTCCTCTGTCTTTAGAATGCAAGCTCCTGTCCTTCTTTGTCATGTCTTCAATCTCTTAGTGCCTGACAGGCAATGGAAGCCTAATAAACATGCTTAATTTATGAAATGAATGAACAAATATAAGCATCACTGGGAAATTCCAGATATAGCTGGCAACCTATTGTGGCATTCATGGATCTCTGAGAACACTGTCCCCAGAGTGTTTGTGGGGAGTTTTGTACAAGTGTGTTAAAATGTGCACATGTAGTTGAATGGGATATGGGAGAATTAAAGTAGTTTAACCATCTGTGTTTTGTTCCTCATTTAACTGATGAGTGATTGGCTTCTGAGAAAAAAGGGATTTCTTCACTCACATGGTGATGAACACAGCCACAGGCAGCTTGCAATCAATGAGAAATAATCTACATATCACTCACCCCCAGTGGGATCCTGACAGTGTGGGGGCCCTGCATGGCGTGGGCACTCAGCCAAAGCCACATGCGCTGTAACCCATCAACACTGCAAACACGTTCAGGCAGCAGAGGGATTTGCCATAGGCATACCAAGGCTGGTTGCATTCACCATGCTGTGGGGGTACACCAAGGCCACACAGTCTCTGCTTTCCATTGAGGACAAGGAAGTAAAACTGTGCCTCTGGATTGCCTCGGGTATTCAGATGCTTGGGGGTCACAGGCCCATGACTCCATTTGAGTCGGTTGCTTAACCTCCCTCAGCCTGTTTTAAAATGGATTGATAATACTTTCATCATTATGAGGATTAAACAGGATAACATGTAAAACATCAGTACAGTTTTGGGTACTGTATTAGCCTTCAACAAATGTCAGTTTCTACTTTTCCAACATTACTCTTTCCATACTCTATAGTTAAGAATTTCTTAAATACATTTTTACCTACCCATATATTCTTCTCTATCAATATGTCAGTCCAAGCAGTCAGGAAGATTTTGATGTCAATTATCAGGGCTGATATAGGATCTCTGCACTTACACAAATACTGGGGTAATTTAGTGTACTTAACAAGTGCTAAAAGAAGCATCCTTGTCACATTAGAACCCATTGCTTTTATTTAATATATCTGCAAGAAAAAATCATGCTGATTTCTAAACTATGCTAGAATTATTTGACATCTTAGTAAGTCATCTTTTCTATCAGTACTACCTTTATTCAAAAACTATTGTTCAGGTCCTCTTAGAGAACTTAGATTATAGAAAAATAAATGGCTCCTATCCCCCAAGAAACTAGTAGTTAATGGAGAGAAAGCTCGAGAAATAGACAACTTTTATACATTGGAAGGAAATGTTATAAAGGGAAAATATACCATTTTGATAAAATTGACATCACTCTTCCAAAGTTTGTTTTTGAATAATAAATCATCTGAGAGCCTTCAAAAATAACCACAGGTTTTGCCTTATTATGATATCAGCACATTAAATTTCTAGACACCACTACCTTTGTTAGCCTGGGTGTGTGTACACACAAGCGCACACACGTGTGTGTATGCATACATATTCACTATGGTTTCTTACATATAAATCCATCTCCTAAATTTTTCCTTCTCAATCAGGGGTAATTTTGCTCCCTAAGAAACTTTGGCCAAGTCTGGAGACATTTATAGTTGTCTCAACTTGAAGTGAAGGTGCTACTGGCATGTAGTGAGTAGAGTCCAGGGATGCTGCTAAACACCTTGTAACATGCCTCACTCTGTCATCTACAACAAGCAGCTTTCCAGCCCAAAATGTCAGTAGTTCCAAGATTAAGAAATCCTGTCCTTGTCTCAGAAATGTCCATAAGTCATGGACATACATTCAAGGCATGACAAGACCCATGGACTATCTTGTTTAGCACTGTAAACTGCTCACAGGAATCCAGGTACCAGCCCTCTGTCTTCTTATAGAGACCTTTGTCTGGCAACAGTTCTGAAACATATTTCCTGACCACCCTTTCAAGAAGCCAACATTTTCATACCCATTCCTTCATTTGGGGAGTATTGCGAAATCCCATTTTACTAATGAGGAAGCTGAGGTTCAAAAAAGTCAAGTCATTTGCCAAAGTAACGAAGCTAGAACTGCAGAGTCAGGGTTCAAGAGCAAATTCCATTGAACTGTGCTCATCTGGTTCCTCTGGCCACCAGCACTTCATCTTCTTTGGAGTAGTTTTGTCTTAAATGAGTTTCCTCTCTCTAGAGAGCCCAGCCCCAACTTTCTCCCTGTCAGTGCTGGAAAGAGCCTTCTTGTTTATTTGGCTTCCCCGTATGAAGATATGCCACCCAAGAGCTGGGAATGCTCTCTGCTGCCAGACCAGAGGCTTCTAGCCCTGTTTGTCTGTATTTCTTCTTTGTCTTTGCTTTTACATAATTTATCTCTTCTCCCAGTGCCACTATCTGTTTTTCTGGAATTCAGAAGAGAGAATTTTCTGGATGGATGTCACTATGACAATCCCTCCACAGAGCTCCAACAACCCAACATTCTCTTTCCAGAGGACTCCCCTTGGTTTGCAACAAGGCAGCTCCACCATAGCTTAAGTGACTTCAAACATCTGCCTACCACAGGAAGCCATTACTGCTCCCAGTAACACTGAATGAAATCTTTAATTCCTTCCTGCCTGACATATGCAAGCCACACAGTACATAATAAGTGCACAGTTAACTTTCCAGGTTAATATTGAAAATTTAAAAAACAAACAATAAGGAAATATGTTCACATATATGAATAATATGGGATTATTTTTATTGTTAGAGTTCTTGCATTTTGACCAATAATTTTTTGTTCAGTTAATCCATTTATTCAATAATTACTGAGTTTCTCTGAGTCTCCAAGCTCTATGCTAGATGCTGAAGAAATAAATGTGAGTAAAGACAGACAAGGTCTGAGTGCCCACAGTCTCATGACAGCCTGGATTTTTGGGTAAGTCCTTTTTAATGCAGGATTATGAAACAGAATAGGTGTTCTGCAAAAACAGAACAGGGGTCTAAAAATTGTTCACCAGGGGGGGCCTCACTGGATCTGCCCAGGGATGGGCAGGGAAATCTTCCCAAGGGAAATGGCTTGAGGTGCTCAAACCCAGAAAAAATTTCTAATATAAGAGTAACCATGATCTGAGTAGTTCATAAGAATGGCACTTTGAGTAAAGGGGTCCTCCTGGGGTGCCACATGCCCTTGCTGTGGTCAGTGACACTGAACAGAATTTGCAGTCTGTTGGGAGTCTTAGCTGAGACAGTGACTTTCACATTCTTTGCTTGCTTAATCTCCAAAAAGACTCTGGAAAGTTTGGAGCCTCCTAGCAAAGGATATCATTAGTAGTATATTACAAATACTGAAATTGCTAAAGAAAACCATGAAACACTCTTTCAAACTAGTCAGTAGTATTCATAGCAATCTCATCCTCTATCATCCATTTAAAAAATGAAAAAGTGCTTCTGTAACCAGACATGTTAAGTTCGTGTAATGTATTTTGATGTTTGAAAATCTTTTATTGATCCCATTTATGTGATACAAAAATATGTACATAAATTGACTTTAAATTTTATTTGTAATTCTTAGAACTATACAGTTCCAAGTATTAAAAAGAATTTATTCTATATGGAGACATCATCATTACTATTACTAAGCCATAGATTAAAGCTGATAGATACAATACACATTTTGATAAATATTTATTAAGCAGAAATAATTTAATCATATTGGCAGCATGTCTCTTAATGAAATGGACCCATGAAGTTGTTTATGTTTCTGAGGATGGCTCTGACTAATTACATATAAAAAGAGGGTTCAGTGCTGGGGATTGAGCTCAGTGGTACCACACCTGCCTCACAAGCACAAGGTCCTCAGTTCAATCCCTGGTACCAAAAAATAAAAAATAAAAAGAGGGTTCAGTATTGATTCTCTTCTTTTTTTCATTTGTTTTAGGGGACAAATGCTTTAAAAATTTGTTCACAAAAGTAGGTACACAAACATGGAAGTTTCTTTTCTTAACCATTGTTACTGAAAATCATTATTGCAACTGAGTTATGTAATAACAAATAATTGCATAGTGATCCAATATTTAAAAATACTTTTCAAGGCTTTGAAATGTCCCCTTGTTTGGTGCCCTGAAAGTTTTTCATGTTAGTTCAATGTACAATAATAAAATTCCCAGTGATTTTATTTTAGTATGTTCTTTTATGCTTCTCATTGAAAATGAGAGATTATTAATAAAAAGGAATAATTCAAAGGGGTTTATCTGTTAGCCTAATTTTAGAAAAGAGTTCAGATAGAAGTTGGTGATCCAAAACCAAATTTCTTTATGTATCTCTTGGAAAATACTTACAAATCTTCATAGTATTTATGTCTCAGTTTAAAGACCCTGGCATTGAGGATCAGATCACTCTTCAGCCATTCCCAAAGACTGGGAATGTTCTTGCTTTCAGTCTGATGTTCTGACCTCCCAGTGCAACAGAAACCTTCACAGTGGACCTTGCCGAAACCTCACTGCCTTCTCTTAAGCTGAAGGGCTTCCTTCTGGATTCTTCAGATGACATGCCAACTGCAGGGGTTCCCTTGTTGAAAATTAAATGCAAGGAAGGGAATATGCAGGGTGGAGTGAGAAATGGATTGTACAACTCGACCTTGGAAGTCAAGATATTCTTTGCTGAAACAGTGACATCTGGCCTGATATAAAAGATGAATAGAAATTAGCTGGGCCATGACAGGAAGAGAGAGAGAGAGGGAGATGTAGAAAACAACTGAAGAAGAGAAGAGCTTGAGGGGCTTCCTAGGGGAAGCAGATAAAACAGAATAGAATATTATAAGCTGTTAGAGAAAAGAAAAAAATCACCTATAAAGGAAAACCCATCAGAATCACAGCAGACTTCTCAATACAAACCCTTAAGTCAAGAACAGCTTGGAATGAAGTACTTCAATCCCTAGAAGAAAATAACCTCCAACCCAGATTGATGTACTCTGCAAAACTATCTTTCAAAATTGATGGAAAAATAAGATACTTTCATGATTAACAACACCTGAAGAAATTAATGACCACTAAGCCATCACTCCAAAAAGTTCTGAAGGATATTCTAGAAAAGACAATGAAGATAACAATTCCAAGAATCCCAATAGAACGAATTCAACAGGTAACACAAGCAATTAAACAGAAGTAAAGGGAACCAACAAAAGGAAAATAATATAATAAGAAGGATAAGTCAACACCTATCAATTATATCCATCAATATGAATGGTCTCAACTCACCAATCAAAAGAAACAGATTAGCAGAACGGATTAAGAAACAGATCCAACAATATGCTACATACAAGAAACACATTTAATTCAAAAACAAATTCAAAGGGAATCCATTGCCTGATTTTCAAGGTGGGATTGATATAGCCAGTTTTGTATTTTACACAGCCATTCTGGTAATTGCTTATGACCAGAAAGAAGCAGAATCCAGAAGAGAGGTGACCTAGTCAGCCTAGAGAGTGAGACGATCACTTGTTCCATTCTACACACCAGGCCTCGTTTCACACAACCTAAGAGAAAAACTTCACTGTTTGTAGCCCTTTTACACTGAAATCTAGCCCCACCGTATCCTTCTCTTTCAGTGCTAGTGAGTCATTTCTCCTAAACCCTGCTGATGAACACTTTATTTCCTGTCCCAGAATAGGACTTCACAGAGCCCAAGGGAATACCACATCCAGCGAAGTGAGATGGAGAGAGCCTTGCTCCCCCTTCCCTTTCCCTCTGTCCCCAAGCCAGTATCCAAAATCTGTAGCTTCTTCCCACTGAGTCCCAAAGCTCACCCCCTCTTCTTCCTACCACTGGCCTGTGCATCAGAACAGACCACTTTTCGAGTTTTTTAAAACTATGACACATTTGAACTTAATTAAGATCCTGTCTGTGAGGAACATCACCTCTGTATCTTTCTCTATGCATGTCCTTGCCCCTAACCATCCCTTTGTATGTACATATGTGCCAAATGTTGGGGTGCATTTGCCTGCTCCATGAGAGCGAGCTGAAATTGATTAAGCCCCCATTACATGCCCAGTCAAAGTTTACAGCTTTTGAAGTCTCTCACAGCTTCCCATGGCATCCTCCCCTGTCCTCTTCAGACTCTGGGCTCCCCCTTCAGCTGAACACTTTAGCTTGGGACAGCATTACTCCTTAGTTTGTTATCTCATTCATTCTGCATTCATGCACACAACTCTTAAATTCTCATCTCGTTAGACATGAATACAAAGTGTATAAATACCCTTTGTAAAAATTTGAGGAAGATGGAAAGAATTACATTATAGCAACAATTTAAAATTGAATTTGAACTGGTCAAGCTTCTAAAGTTACTAAAACTCAAAAGCTGAATATTAGACTTCCATTTCATCATTTGCTCTATTTCTTATCTTAACATATTTCTTTTCTTGTTCTCTTTTTCCAATCAAATTCTTAATCTCTCCTATTCTTTACTGGCCTTGGTGACTGATGATATTTGAGTTTCTTCTTCTCTCTAAAATATTTTAGATCTTTCTTTCCTAAGCAGACTGTTGGTATAAACTGTTAATATAATAAATATTTTCACCTGTTCCAGTGATATGATCATATGACTTGATATGATGCATATGATGTATTTTATAATATAGCACAACATAGTCTTTGTGATTAATCCTAATAAATCCATAGTGAATGATAGCCTCAAGAAAATATATACATTAATATGAATTATTATGAAATGCGTAGTTGACTGAAAGCCCTATTTGAATACGAATATGATGTGAAATACATCAGATTCATGGAATATGGATAAATAGTAAGTGATAAAATGACACATTGCAGAATAGGTCTGGAATGCCCTGGATTATGGACAAAGGGAAGGGGATGTAATTCATTTGTTTCCTGCAAAGTTTCTTTGAATCATTTTTATGTCATGAGAAGCTTTTTATAAATTTCCATGATATGATACTAAACTTTCCCAAACATATTTAACCACAGAACACTTTTACCCAGGCCATTTCATGACTGGCACTCTACGGATCACCGCAGGAACACAGTAGCTGAAATATTATTCAAGTGAACCTCACTTCCCAGTGCTCTGAGATTATCAGACCTTACCTAGCTAGTCTTTCTTAGCAAGGACAGCTTTATTATCTGTTCTACTTCCCAGCCATCCTCTCTGGATATCTCGTGTCCAAAAGAATTTGGTCCAAGTGTGAGTGGTTTAGATTGGCAACCTCTGTGTATTAAAATCCAACATGAAGACACAGTGAATACCTTTGTGGGAAACTGAATTGATCTGTTTCTTGATCTTTATGGTCCAGAATCAAATCTTACTTAACATTGTACATTACAGTGGACAGTTTAGAAAAAACACTTACTGAACAATTGTTAAGAAATAAATAGTAACCAGTATATAGTTGGTACTCTATAAACTGTGGCTCTTTTTACTCTTCTCATCAAATATAAAGTAAAACATTACCTAGAAATGCATAATGTAATTCAGGGATTAATCTTATGACTGTAAATATTCCTTGATGCTCATGATCTCCATGTATGTTGAGCTAGTCTTTACATTTTTTTAAACTTTATAACTATGTAGAAAATCTTTCCAGTAATTCTACCACTCTGATTTCTTAGAAGTTACAGCTTGCTTACACCCAGTCCAAGTTCTAGGTAAATTCAGGATAATCCTTCTCCATTTTTTTTCATAAGTTTGTGGCCAATTAGAATAAAGACATCAAGAGTTGAAGTAAGGAAGTAAAAAACCTCACTTAAACATCTAAAGAAAACCACTCTAGTTCCCAAATCTATTGGCTCTCTCTGAGTTACAGTAAAATGAGAGAAAAGCACACTCAGACATTGCTGACCATGCACACTTGTACACTGGAACCCGCACCCCATAAAGTCATGCAATGCATGCAATGTTTTTCCCAGAAAGGCAGCACCATTAAATGGATCCTCCTGAGCTACTACTATTTGCCATTGTCTAACACTGCAGGAGGATATTGGATCTTCTCTAGTCTGCTCAGGAAAGCACTGAACAAAAACATCTAGGTAAAGAATATTTAGTCTAACTACTTGGTACCTGGTCTTGGGGCAGAGATAGAAATTACTATCACTTACCTACATTGGTATCCAAGAAATATAGCATCCCCAGGAACTGGCTTCTACTGTCCTTTCTGGAAAGCTGAAGCATTTTACTAATTAATCTTCATCTTTGACTATATTTGGCCTGTCATCTGTGGCCCTGGAGCTTGAAAGTGGTAAGAGAATGAAAATATAAATACTTTCCTTCAGGACCTTGAGCCTTCTTACTGCCCAAAGAAGGCTGCAGAGTCTTAGACCTGCACTTCACATCCTTTGAATCTAGGCTTCCTGTCCCTCTACCTCTGTCTGGGAGATGATATATAATGCACTATTTGGTGAACTAGATCTTTCTTCAAGTACCAGATCTATCATTTCTCAGGAGATCCTAGAATTGTTCAGATACAATGATCACCAATAAGGCCACCAAGGTGAGTAAGACAAATCCCTGTTCTTGAACCGCTGCCAGTCTAGAGGGAGAGAAAGGGATATAAGGAAATATTTTGTGATACACTGTGATGAGAACCTTTCTAAAAGAGATATGAATCTGGGTTAACCTCACCAGTGGTACTCAGAAGAGATAGAGATTGAAAGTTTGTAATGGGTTTTGAAGTGTGAGTAAGTGTTTAAGTCAAGGCTGGCTATGATTCTATTTTAAGAAACAAAAACTTATCTAAAGCTAAATAGACAATAAACATTTATTTCCTACTTATGCAAAATTCAATTTGAATGTTCCTAGCCAGAAAGCTCTGCTGGGTGGCTCTTGTCTGTACACAGACTTAGCATCCTAAGTTACATCAATTTAGTTTTCTGCTGTTCCCTAACTCAGAATTCTTCTTCTGGATTTTCAATAGATCTTCTTCACAATAAGTGATGGCACAGAATTAAGAAGATCTGTCAAGAAGTTTGAGGGGTTAGCCAAGAATTTCCTTATGTAACCATCATTCACACTACACTAGCCAGAAATTGTTACAACTCCACTGAACTACAAAGAACGTTGAGAATTTTCATTTCCCATAATCTCAGGGGAATAAGAATGTGAGTTTTACAATTTCATAGTGTTGATTTGCTACCATGGGATCTACCAAGGAGTTACAGAAAGGTATATCATGGGAAGAGGATAGGGATCTAACTTTGGAAATATAAGCTGGGTGGTAACTGAGTTGAGATTTTGTGAAAAAGAGTTGCAAAGAGTGAAGTGGAAATGTGGGGAGAGTACACGTTGAGATACCCACTGGGACCAGTTCTTTCTTAAAGTATGTACATACTAAGCCTCCATCCCATGAAAAAAGAACAAGTCCCCAGAGACTCCCACAAAGAATACTCTGACCTATTTAGAACATGAGTTGTTCTTTTCTTTTATTTGCATATGTCCAGACAGACCCCAGTACCAGAGGCCTAATGACCCACAAGTGAGTCCATAGTTCAATCTTCTGAATACCATGCAGTCTGCCCACCTGGAGGGACCAGCATGCCCAGTACATGACTAAAGGGCACAGGCAATTTTCAGGCAAATGCTAGATATTGGGTCTGAGAAAGACATTTTTAAGACCAATAAAGGCACCGTTTGAGACACAGATTAGAGGCTTTTAGAGAATTCCTTAGAAGAAAGTGTAGACAATGGCCACTAGACCTGTTTTCTGCACTCTTGTCTTCTCACCTATCTTTGTAGGTTTTGAGATCAGGTATGTTTACTGACTACCTCCCAAAATAAGTGCTCAAGGCATATCTTTTTATTTAAATAATTACTAATTTCTTCTGAAAATATAAGCATATTACAAAAAGTTTCACGTACTATGGAAAAGTTTTTTTAAAATGTCTCCAATATTACCACTCAAAAACTGAACACTGAAAAAGTATTTTCCTAGATCTCTTTTCATGTATAAAAAAATGGAAGAAAGAGAGAGGAGGGAGGGAGGGAGGTAACGAGGGAGAGACAGGGGGAAAAGAGAGAGAAAGGAAAATATATTACCTTGGAATCATTTATATATTGGTGTAATATTTTTATACTTTAAAAAGGAAATAATATTTATTAGCAATTCAAAAAATAAAGCCTCAAGGAAACTATCTTCAAAGGATCCCTTATATTAATAAAAATGTTGTCACCTAGAATTCTTTTAAACTGCTCACTGGAGCCACTATGCCATCATCATTTTTCAATCTTTTAAAATTTATTCATTGATCAAATATTTATTGAGGGCCTAGCACGTGCCAAGCACAGGCTCATGCAGAGAATAAGAGTAATACTAACACTGTTTCCATTGTCATGGAACTTATGTGCATAAGAGTGCTTCTTGAAGCATAAATTAATTTCCCAGGGAGTCTGGTTTCATGGCTGTAGTGTAATGTACAAAAACTGCATTCTCAACAGCTCTTCAGGTTATTTTGATGCACATTGCAGTTTCTAGAACTACTGTATAGTAGAGCTTTGACTTCAGGAAGATGAGTTATTCATTAACCAGAAAAAAGCATGACAAGTATATATGACTTGCCCAAGTCAGGAATCCAAGTGAAGTACAGGCAGTAAAACACGCTAATGGAGCTAGAACTGACCTGCTAGTTTGCCCCTCTGTGGAGCTACTTGAAAGTGACTTTTAAAAAGTGGGGCCAAGTAGGAAGAAGTTAGGTTACTGGAACCTTAGCCCACTCCCCTCAAGCTTGCACCATGATAGACTGCCAAGGCAATGGAGCCAATGGGCCACAGACATAAACTTCAGAAAGAGTAAGCTAAAATGAACCTTTTTTCCTTTTGGTTGATTATTTCAGGTATTTTATGGCAGTAAAAGAAAGGCAACAGGTGACAATTGTGGATAGTCTCATGATATAATTATATGTCTGTTCTAATTTATGCAGATCCAATTATTCCAGATCCACTGGAATAGTGAGGACATTTCCCTCACACAAAGCAGCATCATTTCAGATAACGGGTTTTGGCGGATGTTTACAGCAGGCTACATCCTTTGGGTAATCTAGTGGATATATTTTCAAGAATTTTGATGTGTGAAAGTTAACCCCAACTTCTAGGAATATCTGCTAGCAGTGACTCCTTTGTGCCCTGGCAAATGTCATGAGGACTTAGATTCTTTTAGCAGAAAGGTTTGCAGAGAAAGAGTGAACTGCACAGGATTACCATCAACTTCCTGCAAGAAGCTGAGTCCTTGACTTGAAATATATAGCTAAAAAATTTGTTTTACTTTCTCTGTTTGTTTAAAACAAACCAAAATACCAAATCAAATGAAAATACCAAATTACCAAAATACCAAACCAAACATACCAAAATCAAATTAGGTTAAAGCCCAAGCAAATCATAAGACCATTCTGAAGAAAGGTGTAGGTGAGGGTAGACTGCTTCCCATATTTAAATTGCACTGCTTACCACAGTTACAAGCAAGCCAATTAGAATCCACTTGTGCATTATATAAATTGAGTGAATAAAGTGTTTGGAAGATATATTCAGATAGAACCTTTAAGTTTTTAGCCACTCTCCAGCCCCTTAAAGATATGTTTCTAAAGATTATCTGTTACTTCATAAAATGTCAAAGCTATAGAGGTCTGAATAAACCTCCATTAGATGATAGTATTAATTATTTGAGTGAGTAAACAAGTGCTTGAGAAAATGAAATTTAAAACCTAGAATGAGTTTTAAAATCTGAAATGTTAAATATTTACCACAAACCCAGTTCACCTTTTTCATACTAATCTATAATCTTTGTTTCTGTATTTTGCTACTGAGCATCTCATGTTTTACTGACATCAGTTTAGGCAGAAGAAAATTTAATATTTCTAGGCTTTGGGAAAATAAGCATTGATTTCCACAAGTGAATTTAATTGATAGCCTGATCATAAAGAAGAAAAAGATGGCTGATGCAAGAGATAAGTAGATAGGAATACCTAACTACCTTTGAGTATATCACATGCTGCAATAATTGATATCATACTAATGACTTCAAGTTATCAAGAAAGTTTGACACTGGATCCATATATTCCAGTTTAAAAGACTGGAAGGTGTGTAATACAATTACATTTCCTTCATGGTTATTTTTTGAATTTGATCTTTAATGAGAATGGCTTTAATTGTGGCTAAGTTCTCTTGGCCCAATCATCTCTTTTCCTAAAGATTAGGGTGGCCAAAGTAAACAAACACAATAACAAAATGGCCAGTTACATTTTAATTTCATATAAATCACTAATTACTTCTTGGTGTAAATCAATCATATCAAAAATTTAGGATATACTTATGTCCCAGGCAATATTTGGGACCCAGACCCCTGAAAACAGGATTGTTTATTTGAAATTTAAATTTAATTGGGTACCATATAATTTATCTGGCAACCTTACCAATGACTCAAAAGAAACTCAATGTTACAACTCAGAGTTGGTACATTTTGGAACTGTTGCACTTAAGAAAGCCCAGCTGATTCTCTGAGTCAGCTCTGTAGAGCTTTTCAGAAGACATCTATGAACTTGAGGATGAAATAACCTCCTAATGTGAGCCACTGTCTTCCCTCTGAAAATCACAAGTCAGTGAGATGGAAGTTGATGGCATGCAATTAATACATATAGAAGAGAGGATGAGTGGATAGAAGAATGAATGGATGGACAGATGGATGGTGCAGCTGAAAATATTACAGTGTGCGGATGGAGATGCAAAAATTATCTAATAATATCAATAGTCACTTTAGTCACATTTTCCAAAGCTAAAAAAGACAATTTACTCCTAATAGAAGAAAAAATAAATTATAGTATATTAACCCAACGTAATTATACTGAGAAATAAAAATAGATGAACTGCTTCCACATCCAACATGGATACACTTCACAAATGTTATGCTGAGCAACAGAAGACATACAAAAGAGTATGTAAAACATGATTCCACATTTGTGAAGATGCAAATAGACAAAACTAAGAGTTAAGAAATACTTAAGAATAAAATCTGTCTGAAAGGTTCAAGAGGAGAACTGACCAAGAAGTGGCAAGAGAGAACTTTTTAAAATTTTTCTTTCTTTCTTTAATGTATTTTATTCTTATTACTACATGTTTACAGCACATAATGATCACATTCGTTGTGAGGAGTTGGTACATGAATGATAATATTGTTCTATTTTGATAGTGATTGGGTGAGCTTTTGTTAAAACTCAGTTACACATTTGAGATATGTGTTTCATTGTAAGTATACCTTACTAGAAGAAAAAATGTAAACAAATATCAAAGTCTGGCTCCTTGCAGAGGATTTAGGGCTAGTATAATGATGTCTACAATTTGCATGGAAATGCATCCAAAAAATAAAATAAATTGATGGCTTGATAGAGAGATACACAGATTCAAGATAAAGCAAGTATAGTAAAAAGCTAATTAAAAGAATCCAAGTGGTGGGTAATACAGGTGATCCCCCAAAGAATCCTTTCAATTGCTATCACATGTTTGAATCTTTTGTAGTGAAATACTGAGTTGAAAAGGAACTCCTGGTTCACCTGTCAGAGGGTTTCATACTAGTGAGAACTCTACATTCCCTGAGGATGCCTGAAAACCTTTCTCAGGATGAGCAAGTACCTCTGAGGCTTTCTGAAAGAATCAGTCCATCTCTAATCAGACCTCCAAAAACCACGTGGTCAAATTGTGTACAAAAGGAGAGAATTCTATTCAGGGTATTTGACATCACCCCTGCCATTCCAGTGCTTTCTCTCTTGAAAACACTGGCCGCTTATTTAAAAGTCAGAGCATCCCAGCCCCAGGCTCACACCCACTGGTCTCTGCCGGTTAGTTTCTGGCCAAGGAAAGCCCTGTCAGTGTTGATTCTGGGTCGAGTAGAGAAGGCGTACCGCATGGCTTCATGTCAGGCTCAGTTGATCTCTCTTGCAGAAGTGTGTGCCTTAAGATTACTTTCCCTGACACGATTCTGCAGCTGCTGAAGGAGAGGATTTACATGGGTGAAATTAAGGCCCAAGGAAAACTCGAGCATCACGCCCACGATTAGAAGTGACATGTGACCCGGGATTACAAAGCTGGCTGCCAGAGAGAGGAGTGAGCTGATTGCTTTGAGTTATTCTGATTCAAGAAAACTGTAATTCCATCTGTGAAAGAGCCAGAAAGTTTTGTTACATTAGTTAAAATACTAAAAATAAATGAAGATAAAGAATCCCTTCCCAAAACAAAAAGTGTCACAACCTTCCTAGAAGGGAAAGAGAGGAAGCCAAAGTGCTCAGTCACTTTCTGGTGAAAATGTCTTAAACCCATGGCCTTCAAGTTAGGGACAGATTAAGACTCTGAATAAAGAGGGTAAGTTGTATTTTTTCCCATTAAGTTTATGGGTACATTTTAGGTATACAATACAGTTACATTCATCATTGGGATCTTGTACCTTTATATGATGTATCTTGGTTCTTATTTTTTCCCCATTCCCCTCCTCTCCCTTCACCCCCTACACCCTTCCCTATTTACAAAGACTTTGTTTCCAATTTTTTTCCTTTTCTCACATTTTTTCTTTTCCCTTCTTACCTTTCCCCTACCCCTCCCACTTCCCCTACTCCTTTAAAGGTTTTCTTCCTATTTCACAATATCATTATACATTTTGATCCTTATTTACACTTAGTTTTTCACACCAGAAAAGCTACTTGGTGTTTACACATGTGTCCTATTTATTTCACTTAAGAGTATGGACTCAGTGTGGATCCACTTAGCTATAAATGCCTCTAGTTTCTCATTCTTTATGGCTGAGCATTTCTCCATTTTATAAAAAAAAAACAAACACATCTTCATCTAGTCTCCAGTTGATGGCCAATTTGGCTGTTTCCAAGTTTTAGCTATTACAAACTACTGCTACAATGTTTCTCAACACCTGAAGTACGCAAACATACCCTAGATAAGTATATGAGAGGTCACTAATGACAATTAAAGGATAGAGTGGGGTCACAGGCTGAAATTGTGTCCCCTGAAATTCCTATGCTGGAGTCTTATCCCCAGTACTTCAGAATGTAACCATGTTTGAAAAGAAGGGCTTTAAAGGAGTGACTGAGTTACAATGAGACCATTAGGGTGAGGCCCTAGTCCAGTATGACTGATGTCCTTGTAAACATGGGAAAGATACAAAGGGAGAACATGCACAGAAAGACATTCATGTGGTGATACTTGCATTATTTAACTACTTTATGACATTTCAATGCATATACAAATTTCTCCATTTCACCTTTGAAATAAGATGTATTTCTACCTCTTAGACATTAAAAAGCAAGCAACATAAGAAATATCCTTATACCTCCTCAGAACACATATAATAGCACATCTGGAAAAGTGCATCTTGTAGTGAATTTGCTGAATTAAATTATATATGCACCTCCAACTTTACCAAGTGTTGTCAGTTTACTCTCTAAAGTAGTTAAATAAATTTTTGTACAGGGGAGATCCTGATTCTCCATGTCTTCACTAACAATAGGTATGGTCAAAACAAAACAATTTTTGTTAGTATAATCCTTGGAAAATAGCAGCTCTTAGTTGTTCATTATTAATTATTGTGTTAGCTATTCATTGCTGTGACAAAATACCTGGCATAAAGAGGAAAAATTCACTTTGCCTCATGGTTTCAGAGGGTTCAGTCCATGGTTGTCTGGTCGTGTTGCTGTGTTCGTGAGGTGAGACAGAACTTCATGGTGTAAGGGTGTAGTGGAATGAAGCTGCTCCTCCCATAGCACCTGGGAAACAGAGAGAATGGACTAGGAACAAGATGTACCCTTCCAAGTTATGCTCCCAGTGACCAGAAGGTCCAAGCAGGCCCCACCTTGTAACAATCCATTCAACTATGAACTCATCAATGGACAACTCCTTTGATGAGGTTAGTGCCTTTATTACCTTCTGAAATTAATCCTACCTCTGAACTCATGGGGAAATTTTATATTAAAACTATAACAATTACCAATGAGTTTGAGTTTTCATATGTTAATTGGTTATTTAAGTTTTTTCTCCTCTGTGTAAATTACCTAATCATGTCTTTTGCCATGTTTCTATTGATGACTTTTCATTTCTGTGACTGACTTTTGGGAAACTCCATTATATTCTGGATTTTTATTCTTTGTTGACTATACAAGTTGTGAAAAAAAAAAAATGTCCCAGTCTGTAAATAAGATTTAAATTTGGTTTATAATAGTTCATCAAGGCCGTACCACCACACTCAGCACAGAGGAGGAGGCTTCCAGAACACCTTACCATTGCCAGTGGTGCAGAGGAGGAGGCTTCAGGGTTGCCATACCACTGCTCCCAGCAAAGAGGAGAAGGCTTCCTGACTGCTGTAGCACAGCTCTCAGTGCAGAGGAGGTAAGCTGCTCAGTAGCCAGCAGCACCCTCCTGCTTTGAAATGAGAAAACATGTAAACAAGTTCCAGGACCAGACTTCCAGATCACCTACAGCAACCCCAAAGGGAAATGATATGGAACTTTCAGATACTCAAACACCTGGACTCCCTGAACTGGCAAGAAAAGAGGATCTGGAAAAATGAAATCAGAAATAAATTCCCACATAACAGCAGAGATTGTGGCCATAGTGCAAGACACGGTTAATAAATCTAGAGAGGACACAGATAAGAAAAGAGAGGAGCTCAGGAACATGATGGAATCCCAACATAGGAAACAAATGGAATCCATAAAACAGATGCAAACAGATTTCCAGAAGATTAAAAACTCCATTGAAAGTCTACACAGCAAAATGAGCCAATGGGAGGACAGGGTTTCAGATATAGAAGATAAGATTGCAATTAGTGACCAGGAAAATAAAAATTGCTTTAAAATTGTACAGGACCATGAGAAATCAATCCAGCAGGTGGTAGATGATGCAAAGAAGAATAACATAAGACTGATCAGAGTCAATGAAGAAACAGGAGAGAGTGCCAGTGACATTAAAAAAACTGTTCCCAGAAGTGATGGAAGAAAACTTCCCAAGAAGGCAAAAAGAACTTAACATACAGGTAAGTGAGGCATATAGGACTCCAAATAGCCTTGATCAAAAAAAAAATCTACACATAGGCATATAATAGTTAAGATTCTAGAAACCCAACAGAAGAACAAAATTCTATGAGCAGTTAGAGAAAAGAAACAAATCACATACAAAGGAAAGCCCACTAGAACACAGCAGACTATTCAATGCAAACCCTCAAGTCAAGAAGAGCTTGGAGTGACCTATTTCAAGCTAAAAAGGAAAACAGCCTCCAACCTAGACTGATGTACCCTGCAAAACTATCTTTCAAAATTGATGGAGAAATAAGATACTTTCATGACAAAGAGCACTTTAGGAACTTCATGAATACCAAACCAGCACTCCAAAAAATTTTAGACAATATCCTAGGAAAAGAAAATGAGGATAACAACCCCAGGAAGCCCAGTAGAATGAATCCATCAGGCATGTCAAGAAATTAAATGCAAAGGGGGAGAATCCATAAAAAGAAAAAGTCATGACAATGATGAGGCAATATGTATCTGTTATAACCATCAATGTTAACGGTCTCAATTCACTAACAAAAAGAAATAGACTGGCAGAATGGGTCAAGAAGCAAGATCCAACAACATGCTGCATACAAGAAACACACTTAATTCAAAAAGAAACTCATATACTGAAATTTAAAGGGTGGAAAACAGTATTCGATGCAACAGGATCCCAAAAATGAGCAGGAGTAGCTATCCTCTTTGCATATCAAGTGGACTTCAAACCAATACTGATTAAGAGTGACAAAGAAGTTCACTACATCCTTGTAAAGGGAACAATCCAAGACAAAGAGATAACAAACATAAATATCTATGCACGAAACACTAGTGCACCCAACTATATAAAACAAATACTAAGGGAAATGAAAAATCATATAAGCACTACTACAATAATAGTGGGGGACCTCAATACCCCACTGTCACAAATAGATAGATCAACTAGATACAAAATGAGCAAATAAATACTAGGACTCAATCAAACTCTTGAACAAATGAACTTAACAGATGTTTACAGAAAATTCCACCCCACAAATTCAGAATACACATTCTTTTCAGCTGCACACGGGTCATTCTCTAAAATAGACCACATAATCGCTCATAGAACATTTTTAAGTAGGAGCAAAGGATATTAAGTTATCCGCAGTATATTATCAGACCATAGTGTGATGAAATTGGAGATGAATAGCAAAAGAAATTTGAAAACTTTCATAAACACATGGAAACTGAACAACACACTTCTGAATGAGCAATGGGTCAAAGAGGAAATTAAAGAGCTAGGGATTTAGCTCAGTGGTACTGCCACCTGCCTCACAAGCTTAAGATCCTGAGTTCCATCCCCAGTACCAAAACAAAACGAAAACACACAAAGAGGAAATTTTAAAAGATATTACAGATTCTTCAATTAATTGACAATGACAATACAATATAGTGGAATCTATGGGACACAATGAAAGTAGTCTTAGGAGGGAAATTTATAGCCTTGAATACAAATATTAGGAAAACAGAGTGACCTCCAAATAAACAATGATGATGAATCTCAAGCTTCTAGAAAAAGAAGAGCAGGACAAACCCAAAGCTCATATAAGGGAGGAAATTTAAAATATCAGAGCAGAAATCAATGCAATGGAGTCTAAGAGAGTGATACAAAAAAATCAATGAAGCCAAGAGTTGTTTCTTAAAGAATCAACAAAATTGACAAATCCTTAGCCAACTTTATCAAAAAGAGGAAAGAAAAGACCCAAATCCATGCAATTAGGAGTGAATAGGATGAAATTACAATGGACCCAGCAGAAATCCAGAGGATCATCAGTACCTACTTCAAGAAATTATATGCCAATAAGATGGAAAACACAGAAGAAATGGACAGATTCCTAGATATGTATGAATTACCAAAGTTGAATGAAGAAGACTTAAAAATTCTAAATGACCCAATATCAACCAATGAAATTGAAAATGTAATTAAAACCTTATCAACTAAGAAAAGGCCAGGTCCTGATGGCTTCACTGCTGAATTCTACAAGGCATTTAGACAGAAACTACTACCACTACTGTTTAAACTGTTCAATGAAATTGAAAGGGAAGCAATACTCCCAAATTCATTCCTAGAAGAAAGCATCACCTTGATCACCAAAGCAGAGAAAGACCCAACCGAAAAAGAAAACTATTGGCCAATCTCACTAATGAACATAGATGAAAAATCCTTAATAAGATACTGGCAAATAGAATACAGAAGATCATACATCCTGACCAAGTGGGATTCATCCCAGGGATGCAGGGATGGTTCAACATACGCAAATCAATCAATGTAATATATTATATCAATAGAGCCAGGGACAAAAACCATATGATCATCTCCATAAATGCAGAAAAAGCATCTGACAAAATCCAATATGAATTTATGATAAAAACCCTACAAAAAATTAGAATAGATGGTCTCTACCTCAATCTGATGAAAGCCATCTATGAAAAGCCAATAGCCAATATCATACTATATGGTCAAAAACTGAAATCCTTCACACTAAAATCAAGAACAAGACAAGGGTGTCCACTATCTCCACTCCTGTTCAATATAGTTTTGGAAACATTAGCCATGGGAAGTAGACAAGAGAAAGAAATAAAAGGAATAAAGATAGGAAAGGAAGAAGTCAAATTGCCATTATTTGCAGATGACATGGAACTCTGTGTAGAAGTTCCCAAGAAATCCACCAAAAGTCTTCTAGATTTAATAACCAAATTCAGTAAAGTAGCTGGATACAAGGTCAACACACAAAAATCAACAGCTTTCCTCTACACAAACAACAGACTTACTGAGAGAAAAATAGGGCAAACAATTCCTTTCACAATAGCATCCAAAAAACTGAAATACCCAGGAATAGAACTAACAAAAGAAATCAAAGACCTTTTCTCTGAAAACTATAGCACTTTGAAAAGAGAGATTGAAGATGATATCAAAAAATGGAAAGACATCCCCTGCTCCTGGGTAGGAAGAGTCAACATAGTGAAAATGGCCATACTTCCAAAATTGCTCTAAAGATCCAATGCAATCCCAATTGAAATCCCAGCAGCATACTTCATAGTCCTTGAGAGAACAAGCCAAAAATTCATTTGGAACAAGAAGAGACCTAGAATAGCAAAAGTAATTCTAGGCAACAGAGACATGGCAGGGGGTATCACAACCCTCAACTTCAAACTATACTATAAAGCTACTGTGATAAAAACAGCATGGTACTGGCAAAGAAACAGACCTGAGGACCAG
>NW_004624919.1:1003464-1040716 GCF_000247695.1 Heterocephalus glaber
ATTTTATGTCCAACCACAGTGTCATTTCAGTATGATTGTGAATTACAGTTGTTTTCAAAAGACTTTTGTCTGAATAAATCGACCATTTGTAAATACTCACTGGAGGAAACACTAATGATTATATTTCAGGAAAAATAGGAATTGAATCTGCAGAGAAAGAGTAGATTATAAGGAACATTGGTAATCTTTGATACCTGTCACCTTGTGAATAGATTGATATAAGCATTGATGGTATAAAATGAGAACAACTGACTATTTTGAGTATTGCAGATAACAAGTGAAATAGAATAGGCAATTGGAGCTGGAGGACAAGAAGTTCTTGAACTATTTTGCACAAGGACTGATTACGTTATCATTTTAAAGCCATGTGTTCATATTGAATATGTAAAACAATCATTGAAAATGGTAAAGCAATCTCCTCAGAGTGAAGAGATCTGGCAAAAGTGATAAAACCCAGTGAAAAATAGAGAAAGAGGGAAAAGAGAAATAATAAATAAATAAACAGCAAAATAAGACTGTAGAATTAAATTTAAATATCAATAACCAAAATAAATATAAGCAGAGAAGCTTATTGTTTAGAATTCAGAAACTAACACATTAAATTAAAATAATCCCAAATCTAGATAATTGTTGTTTAAAAAGAAATGCTTGAAACACAATGACAGAAAACTGGAAAATGAAAACAAGTAAAGATAGTGAGACTATATTAACATAGGAAAAATAGACTGGAGGACATAATGTATTTTAAGGATAAGTGAGTAGTAATGATATAAAGATAAAAGTATAATATACTAGGAATATTTAACGTTTCAAAGTCTGTAGGTACAGTAATGTGTATCATTAAACTGGGTAATGTTATATGGAAAACTGTAAAATTCACAATTGCTGTGGAAAATATAATGCTTTTTTATCAGCAAATCAAATGTCAGAAAGGACAAAAATTGAATAAGATAATTTACAAACTTGGTCCTATTAAATATGTACAGTCCTTGACAAATAACTCTCAGATGACTAGGAAGTATCATTCCTTTTCAAAACACATATGGTATTTACAGAAAAGCACCATATATTTGGTCTCAAAGCCAATTTTGAATAAATTAAGTCAGTTATACCATGAAGAGAACAATCCCTAATCAAAGTGCAAATACATAGAAACTCCTCAGAAAATTTAAACACACATGTGAACATACATATAAAAATACATTCCAGAGTTTGTTTCCTATTGCTGGTCTATTCTCTCTCTGTCTCTGTCTCTCTGCCTCTCTCTGTTCTATGTCTCTGACTCTGTCTCTGTCTCTCTTTTATCCTGTCGTAACAAATTCCCATGAACTTGAAGAATATAATTATCTTACAATTTTTGCTGTCAAAGTTTCAAAAAATGGGTCTCACCGGATTAAAACCAAAGCATAGACAAAGCTGCGCTTTCTGGAAGCTCTAGGGTAAAATCCATTTATTGTCTTTGTTTGTCTTTGGAGGCTACCTGCATTTCTTGGCTCATAGTCCCCTTGCATCTTCAAAAGCCAGTAATAATTGATTGAGTCTCATATTGCATCATTTTCACAATGACTTATTTACCTCTCTTCTCCATATTTAATGACACTTGTAATGACCTTAGACCCAAATAGTACAGGATAATCTCCTCATCCCAAGGTCAGTTGATTAGCAACCTTAATTTCATCCGCAACCTTAATTCCCTTTGCTGGTTAACCTAACATATTCACAGGAAGTGGACATATTTGGGGCACCATTTTTCTTTTTCCCAAAATTTTCACACATTAATGAGGGATACTCAGTATCAGAATACTGAAAATACCTATAAATTAGTTTATAAGTTAAATGTAATTTTAGTGGACATCTCAACAAAAGTTTTGCTTTTGTTGTTGTGATTGAATTTGATAAACCAACTCTGAAATTGAAAAGAGTTAAAAGCTAAAAATAATACAGTAAAAATTTAAGTAATATAACAATTGGAGCTAGTCTTACCAACCTTTAAGCATTCTTAAGTTTTAGTAACTAAATTTCAGGAACAGAGATAATAGATGTGACAAACAGAAGCTCTTAAAATATATGTACATATGTAAAGGCAAACTGTTTTGACAGAAGTATCCTTTATGTCAATAAAAAAAGATTGAGTTACTCAATTTATGGAGTTGTGACAATTGATTACCCATAAGAAAAACCAAAAGTAAATTCTTACTTCATCATAAAACTTTAAATTCTCTGTGCTTAATAACACAAATAGAAAAGCAAACTTGAAAAGTATTAAAAGCAATGTAGAATAGTATCTTTAAAACTTTAAAGGGAAAACTTGTTAAAAAGAACACAAAATTTAAATGATGAAGAAAAACATGGATATATTTCATCCAAAAATTATAAATATGAATAGATGAACTTTTTTTTAAAATTTAATTTTATTGGTACATTTTAGGTATACAGTATAATGACATTCATCATTGGAAATGTCCACCTTTACATAATCTCTCTTGGTTCTTTTTTTTTTTTCCAATTCCTATTTTTCCTGAAATATAATCATTAGTGTTTCCTCCAGTGAATATTTACAAATGGTCGATTTATTCAGACAAAAGTCTTTTGAAAACAACTGTAATTCACAATCATACTGAAATGACACTGTGGTTGGACATAAAATTTTGAGATGATAATAATTTTGTCTTGTCCCTTTGAAGGTATTATTAGATAATATTCTGGAATTTATGGTTGTTAAGAAGTTAGCTATCAGTCTAATTGCTTTTCTTTTATAAGTAATGCACTCCTCCTTGGTTGCTTTAAATATTTCTTTTATCTTTGAAGTAGTCTCATTTATCTTGTAGTTATCTTATTTTCTTTTGTTTTATAAAATGTAGTATTTATTATTTCAGATGCTAGTATAATTTCCAATCCTGTATTTTTCATTTCTAAAGTTTTCATTTCAATCTATTTGTAATATCTACTCCTTTGCAACTTGAATTTGTTAGAATTTTGATTTCTATATATTTCTATCAATCCCATACATATATATTTTATGTACTTTTCATTCAATTATTCTACTCTATGTGAAACTGTAATATTTAATGTTTGTTGAATATGAATTTTAAAATTTGGGGTTTCGCAGCTTTCTTCAGATAGATTTTCACTGAAATTAGAGAAGGTTCCCTCTAGAGTTTTTCCACACAACAGAATAGGGAAATATGATCATATGTATTAGTCAGCTTTCTGTTGCTAGGACAGAATAGTAGGAAAGTCAATTTAAAGGAGGAAAGGTTCATTTTAGTTCATGGCTTCAGAAGATTCAGTCCATGGTTACTAGTTCGATTGCTGTGAGCCTCAGATGAGGTACAACATCATGGCAGATAGGTGTGGTAGAACATAACTGCTCATCTCGTGTCAGATGAGAAATGGCGAGCGTGAGAGAGTCAGAGAAAAGACAGGGGACCCGATATATTCTTAAGGTCATGCTTCCACGATCTACTCCCTTCACCTAGGCCTTACCTACTTTTCCCGTCACCTTCCAATAATGCCTTCAGATTATTATCTCATCGATAGATTAACCCACTGATGAATTTAGAACCCTCAAGATCCAATTAAAAAAGAAAAAAGATCCAATCATCTCTGAATACTGCTGCACTGTGGGCCAAGCCTTCTATACATTAGTTTTTGAAGAACATTTCAGATCCAAATCACATCACATTAAACCAATTTTTATAAATTCCTTAACTTTGTATATCTAAGAACACACTAAGCCCTGTAGTTTACTGACAGATCTTATTTTCCATAAGAAACTTTTCATCTTACCTTTAAATTCTTTTGTTTTAGTTGTCTTTGTGATTTTTTTTTCAGTTTGGTTACACAAAGTGAAACATGACTCTATTCTTATTTTGCAGATAAAACATAAAATGCATAAATCTTAAAGGTACAGCTCAATGAATTCATATATATATATATTTACACACACACACACACACACACACACACACACACAAGTAATCATCACATAAATGAAGTTGAAGCTTTCAGTACCCCAGAAAGTTCTTAACTCTCATGCAGTTAGTCTACAATATAGAGTGTATCTTTCAGATTACAAGGACTGGAAATATTCTAACTGATATTTACTATTGGCTAAAAGTTTCTGTTTCATCTGTCCTTAAAATTTGTATAAAGTCACACAGTAAATACTTTTTTGTATCTTGTTTCACTCAAGATTATGTCTGAGAGATTCATCAATGTCTTTCCATTTATGATGTTTATTGTTGCCTGTTATTTCAAAATCTGTACATACCACGATGCGTACAACCTTTACACTGTTGATGAACATTTGAATTATTTCCAGATTTGAGTCTTACAAATAAAGGTCCTAGGAGAATAATTTTATGTATCTTTTAGTGGAACATGAATAAACTCTAATCATACAAATTTACAAAGAGCAGAATTTCTACTTGACAGCCATTTTCTTTCCTTCTGCTCCCTAAATGTAACACTATTTTCAATTTGGCATGTGTCTTTCCATATTACCATTTACTTTTTAATTCTTTTTTATCCTTCCTTTTTATTTTATTAAAGAAGTAAACAGATAACATTATACAGTATGATGCTTTCAAGTATACAAACACCATTGAATGGTTAATATAATTAATTAATAAATGTGTCACCTCACATAGTTATTTTTATGACTTAACCATGTCTGAGATTCTATTGTATTTTAACATAAAATTATCATGTAAAAATATATCATAAACCATATTAAAATATGTGTTGAAGGTTATTTTACATTTTCATATAAAGCTCTAGAACATTGTTTTTATTTGCTGCATTGTATTCTATTTTATAATGGTTTGGTGGAATTCTTATTTCATTCACCCATAGAGCTCAACTCTCAAAGCAGATTTGACTATATCTCATAAGTTTGAAACATGGTATGACCTTGATTTTATCTTCTAAATAGTTTGTTATTCAATTTTACATGTACTTTTTTATTCATTAAGTTTATTGGTACATTTTAGATATACATTATTATCTTATTCATCATTGGGAATTTGTATCTGTATATGATGTAGCTTGGTTTTGTTTTTTCCCATTCTCCTTCCCTTTCTTCTATCCCTTCACTCCTCCCTATTTACAAACACATTGTTTTCTGTGAACTGAAATTTCTTTAGCATGTGGTTGCTTTAACTTTCCAGTTTTTGAGGGGAGTGGGATGGGAAGAACTGATTAATTTCAAGCAATTAATTGTGATGTTTAATGCATTCCAAACAAAAAGTAGCCTATAAAATTTCTTCTGTGAGAAATTTTTAGAGAAATGTATCCTGATATACTATAGAACAATTACTGTTGTAGAAAGAGGTATTCTGTATGGGACAGCAAAATTATATATGGCCAGAGTTGCAGCTACCTAGCATATGTACACTGTACAAATTGTCTCTGCACTTTTCTCTTGTTGTTTATATGGTCTGTTTTTGCTAAGGTGCACTTATATGACTTCTAGATATATGAATTCTTTTTTTAAGTGCTAGACATCTAACTCAAGGCCTCATCTATGATAGGCAATTTACCATTGAGCCATATCCACAGCCCACTGATCCTTTCTATAGGTTCTTTCTTTGGTCATTATAAAATGACTCCTTTTCTGTTAACTGCATATTGAATTGGATCTTAGTTTGCCTGAAATTAATTTATCATGTCATTTTTGCTATTGTTGTACTTTCGTGTTTTTCTCTGAAATTGTCCTAATCCTTCTCTCTCTCTATTTGTAATTATCAAGTTATATTCTTCAAAGAAACATATAACTTAAGATTAAGAAATTTTAACAAAATCACTTTACTTTTAATTTATTTTATCAGTACATATTTTCAGTACATTCCTTGTATGGAGTTGGCACATGTACATGATACACCTTAATTCCTTTTTCCATGCCCTTCCCTCCCTTCTCATCCCTCTCCCTCCATCCCTTGATCTTCTCATTTGACAAAAGATCTATCTCCCTACTTCCTTCTATCTTTCCTTTTGCTCTTCATTTATTTATTTAGTAATATTTTAAACATTTATATTAATTATATCAGAAGTTGATCATACTTCCGTCATTCTATTTTATTCCTGATTGCTTCCTATTCTTTCTGCTTCTATTTTTCTTACACAAACATTTGCTTACTTTTATCAAATCATGTAATTTGAAGTTACTCTTACTGTTTGCACTTGTCAAAATATTACCTTTCATTTTTGTCCAAAAATGTTATTTAAAGTATAACTCATCATGTTATTAATGTTGATTTTGCCAGTTACCTCATATAACCATATATATTTATTGTCCGAACTAGAACACTAGGCAGAAAAGTAGCATACTATTATTTTACAGCTGTATCTAGGATGATGAAGTCACTGGACCTATGAAATAATTGTAGCGTGCTCTCATATCTCTTTTAATTCAAATCTTTTATTTAGCCTGAATGATATTATTTAAATAGCCTTATTTATGTATGTTCATAGGCAGATTAAATGATCTTATAATCATGCTGTTTTATATGTATGTCTTTGTTCATTATAAAAATTTTTCTTTTTTCTGTAATATACCTCATTCCTTTATTAGCTTTGATTTATTTTGCAAAAAAAATTAAACATTGAGAACTGGATCTTTATTACCTCACTCCCATAACTGTCTTCTCTTTTACATAGTTTAAAGATCATCAAACTTTTCCTCCAAGGGCCCAGAGAGTAAATAGTTGAGGCTTTGTGGTCATATGGGGTCTGTTTCAACAGCTACATTTGCCAGTGTAGCATGAGTCAGCCACAGACAATCCTTAAACTAATAGCTGTGGCTGTATTTCAATAAGATCTTATTTACAGAAACAGAGAATTGAATTTACCTTAGGAGCTATAATTGCTGATCCCTGATCTGTCAGTTTGTCTTTTCCTTTGTATGTTTTGGTTATTCTTTAGTGAGATCTTTTTCATATTTTTTGCATGTTGATGATTTTTTTACTTCCTATGATAATTTTTATTATAATATAAATTATGTTTTCCATTAAAATCTTTAGAAATTTTTAATAAACTTTTTTCTATTCTGCCCTTTTCATTTTTTTGTCAGCCTCAGTATAATTTAGTATTTAAGGTTGCCTGCTTTAGTGTAAGAGTCAGTATTTATACTATTGAAGAAAACCAAAAATGTCCTAAGATCTTTCATTTCCCAAAATTTTAAGCATATTTTCACATAATGAAAATATATTTTTGTTTCTCTGGTATATTATCTAGAATAATAAGAGGAGACCGATTCACAACCACATTTGTCAACAGTTGGAACTACGACTCAGCTCAGGACCCTCTCAAAGATTCTTTGGTTTGGGAAAATACCATTTTTAGTTTCCAGAGAGGAAGAATAATTATCCATGTTCAGCATTAGCCTAATTCTAAAGGTCCAACAAGCATCAAAACCATGTAACTCTTCTGAATTATGTGGGATCTTTTCCCACCCCATTACCTGGTACTTCAGTACTCAGAACCAATGGAAAAATAATAAAGCCATCATGGATTTCCACCATTGATCTTTCTGACTTGACATCTCTGTATGGTTATTTATAGGTTTAGACAGAAAATTTATTTGTCAGAAAATAAGTTTTGAGAGGCTTCCATGAACAAACTCTACTTACCATACATAGATACTGGCTCAGGAGTCAAGGGGAAGATGAAGCCATAGTATCTACTCTAATTCAGTCATAAGATTTTCTTTCTTGCAGGTAAATTAAAGTGTGTTGCCTGTGAGTCATGATTCTCAAGTTAGTAGCATGGTTTCATAGCCAACTAACTCTCTGTCTAGATTCTGACAAAGGCTCATTGGTGTATTCGATTTGGTCCATGCCTTGCCCACATCCTCTTGTTACTCTATTTCCTTCATACCACAAACACCTGAGACTTCAAATATTGCCTAATCACTATTCTGGCTGTGTGAGCATGCTTGATCTGCATGTAGAGAAAGCCAAAAGTGTCTTCCCTGTGTGTCTGGTGGATGACTCCATCCTCATCAGCCCAGGTTGGGGCAACTGTTGTGGGTCTTCTATAACAGACATGAAGTTTTCCTGTAACAGTAAATCCCAGTTTCCCAGAGAGAAAGAACATGTTTATTCATACATCTTGTACTGGCTTTCTTCCTTTCTCTCTTTTTCTACTCCCTTATGCAAGAGGAATGGCACATGATCCTTTTAATGGACCATTCAGGCATTTTCCTGTAAACTTAAAGTGACCCACACCTAGTGCTCCTATATATATTGCTAGATATGTCTATATATGACTAGGTCTCTCTCTCTCTCTATCTCTCTCTCTCTCTCTTCTCCTCCTTCTCCTCCTTCTTCTTCTCCTTCTTTTTGTCTTGTGTGACCGAAGGACATGAGTCTCAATTTACTGTGTCATACCTACTGAGTACTGTGTCAAATCTTTGAACTCATTCCCTATTGTGAGAGTGTACTGATTTTTTTTACTTTCCATCTGAAGGACCAGGAACTATCCAGCCTAAGTTTCCCCAGCATGCCAAGAGAACCTAGGGGGTGCCGCCAGTACCAGAGCTATGATCAGGCAGGTATAAACAGAGCACAGATCAGACAAGAACCTCAAGGGCATCTGCTCCTACAATGAGGTTTCCTGTGTGAGCAATACCTGGTCACAGGTTACACAACAAGGCATGAGTTCATCCACCAGGTAAAAGTAGTGTCCCATAAATAGCACTGTCTTAGTTACTTTCTTCAATTATTGGAACAAAATACCAACACCTATAACTTAAGGAAAACAGGTTCATTTTGGATCACAATTTTAGACATTTTAGTCCATTGTCAGCAGATGACAAGCCAGAAACAGCAATGGTGTAAATGTCTGGTGGAAGAAAGTTGCTCCCATCTTGGTGGACAGAAAGGAGAGAGAGAGAAGGGGGGGTGGGGAGAGACCAGGAAAGGAGATTTACTGTTTCAGATCTGACACCAGTGACTTGCCACTTCCAGGCAGGCCCCACCTTTCAACAGCACATTCAGCTGCTGAACTCACCAATGAGTGATTCCACAGCATCCGTGTTATCCAATCGCCTTCCATAAAACCCACCTCTGTGGGCCAAGGATTTAGCTCAGTGGCACCGTGCCTGCCTGGCAAGCACAAGGTCCTGAGTTCAATCCCTGGTACCACAAAAAAAAAAAAAGAAAAATGAAAAAGAAAAAGAAAAAAAAAAGGAAAGTAACAAAAACCCCACCTCAGAACTCATGAGGCTTTGGGGTACATTCTTAATCCCAACCATAACAGCAATACTATAAACACACACACACACACACACACACACACACACACACACACACACAACTCCTTTTCGTTTCCAGTTGGAATAGGGTTGTTAAACACTTACCAAATAATTTAGCTGGAAGCTGTCAATAAACCCCACTAGTGATTCCTGGAATTAATTCCCAAATAAAGTATTTGCCCTCAAATTCTACTCCCAGAGTCAATTTCTGGGGGAACCAGGCTAAGGCAGCTAAAACAGCTTCTGTCTTTATTACTGTTTTAAGTTATATGTTTTGTATTTTTCTTTGATTTTGTAGGCTTTCTCATTCATAACATTTGGCTGGATAATAAAACACCATATTCATCTTAAATATTTTGAAAAACATAAAAAATCAAGAAAAAACAAAAATCTCCTTGAAAGACCTAATCAATAGTTTAGTTTAGTTGTATACTTCTCTTCTTGCTCTCCTGTTTGCTTTTTTTCCTACCTATATTAGAGATAAGGCAGGAGAGACTATATCAGGGATAATTCCTCCAAAACTATTTGTACAGACCAATTCCTTTATTATTTAGCATAAGGGTATTGCATGTGTACAAAAGTTTTACTAAACATACTTCAGCATAACTTTACAAATCTGGAGAATCTGGTAAGTATGGTGTTCGGCAAAGTGTTTTTCATGGCATAATCACTGACGATTCCCAACTTCTAAAAAGGAGATTGGGAGTTTTAGCTCCATTTTATTGGTAGCAAAACAGATAAGATATAGCTTTCATAAGTAGAAGGCATTTCAAAGCCCTTCCTTCACTCTTTGACCTTACTGGTTTGTTTCTGCTTGTTCAAAACTCTATCTTTTCCATGACTATGTAGAATTCTCAGATGACCGGTTAATGCTGCCTCACTGGCAATTTGAAATGGAGTAATTTTAAAACCTGCATTGCAATAATGGGAGCCCCTAATTTTTTGAGCCATGACTAATTCAAAACCAATTGAAATCTCCCAAAGAGAGCACACTGTAGTGGGAAGCAATCCTCTAGGCCCCCAAGCAAGGCCGTGAGACAGGCCAAGTTCATCAGGTGATTATGCAGGCAGGCAAACAGACTATTGCAATAAGAAAAGCCCAAGATGTAATGTGGGCATGGAGCTGATCATCCCACAGGCAGATTAATGGATCAATCCCCTTTAGAAGTCCATGCTCCCACAAAACAAGGTAGCCTTGATGCAGTTACTGATTGTAAGCAAGGGTTATACATTTGTGCATCCATTTCTCAATCAACAAATATTAACAGAATCCTGATGAAGCTTGAAGCATTTTTTTTTGCAGTACAAGGGACCAAATTGAAGCACTTTTTATGCACTAGAGAACACAAACAGAAAATATTGGACTCCATAGTTTTGAACAGCCCATAGTAGTCTTTTTTAGACATCAACTCAGTGACTTCAATGTATTTGGATATAGTGCTAAGCATGTTTCTCCCAACAATCTTGAGATTGTTGTGAAGATGTACACATGTAAAACAATGACAACTAAAGATGTGTCCTTAACAAGACATATGGAAAGGAATGAGGAAAACTGATTCCATCAAAGTAAATGTCTGATGACTTATAGGATCTCATTTGAACAAGATCATTCCCAAAAGCTACAAAAAGTAGTGAAATATCAACTGATTCAGGAAATCAGACCACCTGGCTTGCTGCTCCAAATAAAGAAAGACAGTTATCATAGCTCAGGTCTGAGTTTCCATCTACACTTACAAGCCCATAACAAGTAGTCTTGAAACCTAAGGTTTCCAGAGAAAGAAAGTAACTTTCATAGACCTTCCCAAGCTAAGTGTTTATATACTGGAAGTAAAGTTTGGAAGGAATAACTATGTAATAATTCATTCCCAAGGACAGGTGTGGATACAGTAGAAGGCAAGAGTGTTCACACTGGAAGGGCTGGGTGATCTCATGATGAAAGAGGGGAGAGAAAGCCAAAAGCAAGGAGTTAAAGACTAGCACTGCCCTCTCCATTCTTGGGGAGCACAAACTCCAAGTAAACAGGAGTTGAGATACCCAGACAAACATGCTGGATTTCCCTCTCTCAGTGCCACAAGAATGCAAAAACTTGCACTATGTTCACATACTCTTATCAAGAAGATGATAACAGGTGAGTAGAATACTAACCATAAAAAGAAAACAGCAATGACTCAGTTATTTACTAAAAGAGAGAGAAAGAACTCAGGTTTTAAATGAATGATACACCTTTAATCAACAAGATCAAGCATTTTCCACCAGAAGAAGTCCTGTTGTTCAAAAGCAAGAGAGATCAGTTATAGAACATGAAGACAGTTGTATCCACATAAAGATAAGAGATGTGTTATTTAAAAACCAAACTAGCATGTCAAAAAATCAAACTAGCATGGTAAAATAAGGAGCTCTTTAATGGTACTGTGGCAAGGAAATCATTAAGTAATTGGATTCTTGGCCAAAGAAAATATAGCTCTCTTTGGGTTCATTAGAGAACAGAAATGTTTGAAACCACAGAGATAGACAGGAAACACACTTCAAGCTGAGCCTCTGGCCCAAACCACAAATCAGAGAGCAGCATTAACCTGTGCTGAATCAGATGAAGAATAATTTTTTGGAGATGATTATCTACAATTTGGTTTTACATCTAAACATATCACTGGGATAAAATAAACAGTGACCAGTGCCACTGAGAATTCCCAAAAGAATGCACATCAGACCCTGTGCCTAGGACTGAGTTGTCCACAGTGGGTTGAGGTAGTAATCTTATCTGACTGCTAAGTAAGAAAAAGTTGTGAAGGAATGAATATAAAGAAGGCTATGAGGGTAAAAATATTAAGCCTCTTCTTATGTGAACATGAGCCCTAACCAAGCCTACTGATGCAGAGAAGTGTAAGAGATTCATGCCCACTGCCTCTAACTCATCCTATACATGATTATTTCATGTACTATTGTTTCCAAAAATAACCCCAACAATTCATGCTATACTCCTTTGCAATATGGATGTGAATTTCCTCCCTTCAATAGGTGGGGTCCACCACCCCAATCCTGACTCAGTTTGACTTTGTGATGCCTTTGACCAACAGGAAGTAGGTGGAAGTAATGCTGTGCATAATCCCAGCCCAAGTCAACAGGTTCTACATTTTCTGGCTCTGTTCTTGGAGCACTGCTCTGAGATCACCGTGTAGACAACTGGGCCAGCCTACTAGATGTGAGAGCCCACATGGAGGTAAACCAAATCATACTGAGCACAAACAACACCAACCTTAAGAATGAGGCCACCTTGTCTCTCCTCTCCACCTGACCCTCCAGCTGAAGGCAGCACTTACATGAGCTAACTGAAGCCAGAGGAACTGACCAGTCAACCTTTCGTGGAAACATAACAAAAATGTCATTGCTGCTTTAATTCACTAGGCATTAATGTGGTTCATTATACAATAGAAATATGTTAAAGAAAATACCAGACATTAAAGAACAAGTATCACATATTCTCTCTCAAATATGGAAATGTTAAAAAAAAAAACTGAACGCAGAAGAGGGACTATTAGGGGACCAGGGAGAGGGGCAAGAAGAGAAGTCAGAAGTGGGTAGAAGGCCAGATGTGGTGGCTCACACCTGTAATCACAGGAGGGTTGCCTCAACTTCCAGGCTAGCCTGGGCTACATAGGGAATTCAATTGAACTACATAATGAGACACTGTCTCAAAATAGAAAATCAGGAGGTTAAATATGATCAAAGCATAATACCTGCATGTATGGAAATATAGCAAAATCCATTGATTTGTACAATTTGTATATATTAATAATTATATAAAATAAGTGAATGAAACAACTATCAAACATGGCCTATTTCTCATAACTGACCCATATGAGTAGTATCCTGGATTCCAAGGAATGACAGTGTAGAAGTCAGAAATTGATGGGGTGAGATAAGCCAAAGCAGTAGCCAGTCCCCAGAGATCAAGCAAGGACTGTTTTAAATTTAACTAATAAACGCTGACCAACTTGGGCTTTAAAACTGAGTGATTTTTCCCTTTCACTTTGATTGTTGGAAAGTGTTAAGAAAGGGCACTAGTTGCAAGCCAGGATCTGTGAGTTCTGCATCACTTAACTGACCTATGCCTTGGTGTCATCTCCGAGCAGAATGTCCTTGCCTGTCCTGCCTATCTCAAAGCCAGAGTTACCATAAGGAGCCAAGAAGAAGAACTACTGGAAAACTCTGAAGCATGATGCCAACATGAGGCATTGCTATATATTAGATCCAATGCTATTAATTATGTCCATTGCCATATACTGAAGCCACAGCCCCCTCAAATTATTTGATGCGATAAAAGGCAATAATTTATGGCTGAAAGTTGCTGGTCCCATCATATAGCAAATACAGGGCTTTACAGAAAGGGTGTGTCTAGCATTAGAACCCAGCACACAAGGACAAGTTGTCCCAGAAAGATCCTAAAGCCACAGAAAAGAGGAAAATACACAAAATATATGAATCATCTTAGCCTCCAGCCCTCGTTTACAGATCTACAAATTAGAAAAAGTAGAGCACTACGTGCAGAGCGCTTCATATGCTCAGGAGGGAAAATGAATAGAATTAGCTATCACTCATCACCTGCCATGTGTCAGGCACTCTGTGAGAATATTTTATACATACACCTTTCATTATTCCTTTCAACTACCCTGTGAGATTGCAGAAAAGGAAATTGACTTTCAAAGAGATACACTACATTATGAGGTTCGAAGGATGAAGACTGGGATTAGAAAAGTTTCCATGGAGCACAAGGAATATAAGATTGTTTCAAAAGACAGATAAAATTTTAAGTGGAAAAAATGGCAAAATTCATGCTGTAGGGGAAATGAATATGAGGTACAAAGTAGCAAAACAAAATGCTGGTAGAGGCATAGTTCAGCTGTATCAGAGGTGTATGTAGACAGTAGTGGATATGGGACCAGATTGTAGGGCTGAGACAGCCAGAGAAGACTCAGTAAGATTACAAGGATTTGTTTCGGGGAAGTGGCTTACACAATTGTAAAAGCTGGTTGAGAAGTCTCTGTAACGCTGTGGTCTTTGTAGCTGATAACGGAGCTCAAAGTCTACATGGCAGGCACTCAGGAAGGGACAATCAAAAGTAATGTAGGACTCTTACAGCCCAACAACTGAAGTAAAATTTTTCAAAATGGACAAGTTATCTGAGAGACATTTCTCCAAACAAGATATAAAAGTGACCAAAAAGCACATGAAAAGATTATCATTATCAGTAGACATCATGCGATACAATCAAAATTACAATGGGATACCACTTCACATGTGCTAGGATGGCAACAATGAAAAAGACAGATATTTGTAAAAAAACAGAGACATCTTGAGGCCATAATGTTGAGTGAAATAAATCAGACACACAAGCTTAAATATCACATGATTTTTCTTATATGAGAAATCCAAAATATTAATACATGAAAGAGGGACATAGATCTTTTGGGAAAGGGAAGAGGATCAAGAGATGAGGGGGTGAAAAAAAGAATGAAACTGTGTTACATACATGTACCAACTCCGCAAAATGAATATAATCATTACGTACTGTAAACATGTACTAATAAAAATAAACATTATAAAAGATTCTACCAAGTGTTGATGAGGACATAGAACAATCAGAAGCCTTTTACCTTGCTGGTGCAAATGTAAAGTGAAGCAGTCGCTTTGAATATAGTTTGGCAAGTCTTTGTAATGTCTTATATGACCCATATTTCCACTCTTTGGTAAAAGAAATTAAATATGTGCCTACCAAAAGAAAACTTATACGTAGAGAGTCGAAAAGAGGAAGCAGTACAAATGAAAGGACAAGCAAAATCCGATACATTCATGCAATGGAATACTATTCAACAATTCAACAAGAATTGATACAGATTGCAACATGACTGAACATTGAAAACATGATAATATTTTTTGTTTGTTTGTTTTTTTGGGTTTTTTGGTAGCAGGGATCGAACTCGGGTCCTAGTGCTTGCTCAACAGGCAGCGAAACCACTGAGCTAAATCCCTGGCCCTTGAAAACACGATAATAAAAGGCAGAGAAGCCATGCAGTAAAGGCCCCATGTTGTATTATATCACTTATATGAAATGTCCATTATCCAAATTCATAGAAGATAGAAAATGGACTAGTCATTGCTTAGGATTGAGGGTATGTTGGAAATGGAGGGGTGAGTAAGAACAGAAAGTGACCATTAGTGAGCATGAAGTTTCCTTTTGAGGTGATGAAAAATTGTAAAATTCACAGTGGTGATGGTTGTAGAACTCTAAGAAACAATAGAATTACTAAGGAACAATAAATTATACATTTTCAATGTGTGAAAGATATGATATCTGAGTTATATCACAATGAACTGGTTTTTTAAAGTGCAAGCATGAGCTAGAAGCCATGAAGATGGACTGAAATCTTTGTCCATGCTTCTTTCTTCTGGTCATGATGATGAGGGAGTTGTGTAGAACTTTAATCTCTTTACCACGGAGTGAAACATACATGCCTGGCCTAGGAGTCAGAGAAGCTAAGGAGTACCTGAGGCAGATGCATCCATCAAGCCCAGACCCTGCTTAGTCCAATCAGATGGGTCAGTAGATCACCAACAATGTGTGTGCTGCAAAATGGCACCACTTCCCTGCTTCCCTCCAAATCACACAAGGATCCACATTCTGGCTCTTTCTAACTGGAAACACAAAAGGAAGGAATCTGGGAAATGTGGTCTAGCCCAGCCAGACTGACACATTACAAAGCCATCACAGTACAGATTCAATCATTGAGAGCCTTGAAATCAGGAACAGACATCCCTCAGTGGGAATCTACAGAGTATTAAGAGTAAGGGAGTAAAATACTCCAAACTGAACTTTGGAGAAATAATCTGCCAGGGCAAAAGAAAATAGCTTATAGAGGCAGGAAGACCAGATGAAGGGGTGTTGCATAAATGAGAGTGAAAGTCTAAAAGGGAGGAAGGGAAGGAGGAAGTGATCCTCAGTGTAATGTGGAGATTGTGTCAATATATTGGAGACAAGAGATGAGGTGAATATATGAATTCATAAAACTCCAAGTCCAGACAGGTTGGGTTACCATTAGAAAAGATAGAAATCCAAGGAAAGGAGCAGGCTTGGGCCAAGGGATGAAATTGCAGGTGCTGCTGGAGGCTGCAGGTGATGATGTAACCTATCTGGAAGTTCTAAGCAGGAGGGAAGTCAGAGGTTTGAGATATAGCCTCTGAATCAGCCCCCATAGTGGCCCTGGGCCAGTGGTGCAGATCATGAAGAGGGAAAGAAGGTAGAGAGAGTAGAGGAGGGTCATTGAAAGCCTGAGAAGACCACTTGGAGACACAGCAGGAAAAATGAAGAGTTAGTCATCCCAGAAATGAGACAGTGATGTTTCAAATATAATTGTGTAATTATTTCCAAAACTGAAAGCAGAATCACTTATAAACTGTGGTCATAGCACCAAAGAGTTTGGGACCAATAAGTGCTGTAGAGTAAGAAGTGGAATTCCTGATCAAGATTTCCATTACAGAATTGAGTTGATCTCCCAGATCCACAAACACACAGTTAGTATAGACGGTAAGCAAGCAAAGGCATGCATAACTCCACAAACAGAGGGAAATATGTCCTAGGAGATGATGTTGCTATTACCCATTAACCCTGATATCCCTGTATAAGATGTTTGAAGGCTACTTGATCAAGCATCCAAACCAATTTCTGGCAGCAAAGATGGCAGCAACTCTGAAGACTTTTGGCAAAAAACAGAAGTAGCAATAGGGATAGTTGTGCTAAACGTCTTAAAAAGTTCCAGGATGGTTTTATAGAATGAAGGAAGGTTGGACATATGGGCAGCAATCAAAATGAATAGGACTCTGCACAAAGCCAAGATGCCATAGTCACATTCTGGAGAAGCACTAGGCCCACAAATGAAACTGATGAGGTAGAAAAAGTGAGTAATCCTGGAAAAATGTCCGGCTCCATGGGATTCCTGTATGTGTTTAGCATCCATCTGGAAGGTACCACTCACGCACCAGCCAAAAAAAAGTCTTCTTTTCCTCAAGAGGAGGCCAATGATTGCTGAAGAAATCATTTCTCCCTGGAAATTCCTTATTCTGATTCCCTCTATTTATCTAAAAATGATATCATAATTGATTTTAATCATTTGTGTTTCTCAAAGCTAATTACCATCTGAAAGTGCCAACCCAGCCAAAACACTCTGCCTCTATGTGTGTGTGTTTGTGTGTGTGTGTGTGTGTGTGTGTGTAGGGGGCATACACATGTGCACACAGCTGTGATCATCTATTCTTTTTGACCAAAGGTAACATTTTTAAATTCTTGATACTACATGTGATTACAGCTGAGAACCAACCTACAGAACAGAACAAAAACAAACAAAAATCCACACACACCTAGAAAAAAATCTTCATGCTTGTGTCTCAGATAGAATTGCCTACATTTTCTAAGTTTATGACATACTTAGTGTCTCACTTATCATTACATGGCAACCTGAGGCCAAATGAAAAACCTGTTCCCTTTAATTTGTAGTTAGATCAAAACAACTTAGTTAATATTCATGTCCTAACAACTTATCAACCATTTGAAAAAAAATGAATCATATAAATTCAAAGGAAGTCCCCAATCAGCTGTGTTATCTGTCTTCACTCTATCTCTGTTCTTCTTCACCTCTTTACCTGAATCATTCTCTCTGGAGTCTCCTCCACACAGCTCCTGTCTTCATGACTCGGCTCACCTCCCCTGCCTGCCATGCCCTTCCTCCACTTTCTCCACAGAATTGTTTGCTCCTCCCTTTGTGCTTCCAAAGGGCTCTGCTCATGACAACACAGAGCAGCACAGTTATTTGCTAGTGATAGACTGTGTCCCTTAAAGTGAAGGAGTATGTTTAATTCATAGCCCTTTCCTCAGCTCCTAATGGGGTCTGCCACCTCCTAGGTGCCTACTACATGTTTATTCATTGAATGAATGATCGATGTCACCAAACTCACTAAACAACTTTGAAGTGACAACTTAAGAGAGCTGTAGGTGCCAGCCTACATATATATGCACAGCCATACATATGTATCTGAGTTTACACACACACACACACACACACATTTATATGCATGTTGACACAAGCATCTGCCTACTGCCCAGCTGCCCAAAAAGTGCTTCTTGTCCTCTCTGTGGGAAAAAAATGAAGAGAAATTAGGTACTTCCCAAGATCACACAGCTTGGATATAGCAGAATTAGGTTTCAAACTCGCCCAAATTAACTCTAAAGGCCATGTTCTTGACCAACACGATTCCTGCCTCTCAATTCTCCTGGATAAAGGTTTTGTGAATGTATATACAATTAGGAAGACATTTCTCAAAATCAGTGAAATATCATGCTCATCCTTTGCTCCATTTTCACTCCTGCTTCCCAATACATCCTCAGAGTACCCACAATTATAATGTCTATGAATTTACTATTCAGCAAATGATCATGTATCATGCTGATCTATACCAGGCACCAGGGTCCTGATCCCAGCAGAATGCAGCTTTTCCCCTGTCTGACAAGGAAAGACAGGAGCACTGAGGGCTATAAGAGGATGATACACCAGGTGTTAGAGAAGCATGACATAGGATGGAGCAATTTATCCTATGAAGAAATCACAAAAGATTTCAGAGGAGTGAGATACTGGGCCCCTGGAAAGCAGATTCCCCATTCAAACAGCCAGGTACAACTCATTCCAGAAGAAATAGTCAAATCCTATGTGATGCTTGTGCAGCTGAGGCAGCACCACATTGATGGAGGGCAGCCCAAGAGTCCTTTCAGATCTGCCCAGCCTCTGTTGAGCCACTTCCCATCCCTGTGCCTCAGTTTTCCCTCAGTGTTCTGTGGAACTTGCCAGACTAGACTATCTTTAGCGCCAAGGCCTTACACGGCCTAAATAGATTCTAAATCTATAATAAAAGATTTGTAATAGTTTTCCTAATATAAGGAGAAAGCATAGAATTTAAAGTACAGGCAGTTAATTTTTTGACTAAATAATCCAGAGACCTAAGGAAAGAGGCCAGTGGCTACAGAAGTACAGACTGTCTTCTAGTCCTGAGCCATCACCATCCCTCTGGAACAGCTAAGCAGGAGCACTCAGAATCTTCCTGCTGCTCTTCATACTCCAAAATTACCAACCCATCAGTGATGCCAAATTTCACTGAGCACCTACCATGTGCTTAAAATTGTGCTAGACTTTCATGCCTGTGCTGCCTTACTTCATCTTCTTAACAACACTACAAAGACAGGATTAGCATTCCACTTTCCCAAATGGGAAAACCAATCCTGACAAGTTAGGTCACCTAGTAAAACCCAGTTGAAAATCCAGATTCATATTATCCATTTGTAATCTTCTTCCACTGCGTCACAGAGTAGGGTGGACTCCTGGTCTCCTGCTCTCAGACCAAAGCTTCAGAGTAGCAAAACACCGGAGTCTGTGCTAGCAGGTAGCAGAGTAAGAAATAAGTCACTAATAGGAGATAAATAGTAAGACTAAGCCTATGGAACCTGAGGATTTTATTATCTCAAAGGGGTTCTAGGATACCCATCCTCAGATTAAAAGTACAGCATATAAACTCTTTGAATGTTTAACTTATTTAAAAAGAAGAAAACCTGTATCATTTATTTTCCATGCCTGCTTGCTATCACCTTGCCTTTCCCAGCTGTTGTTGTTCTCCTGCCTTCCTTCAAGTTTACTCCTGAAAACGCCTCCACTGCGTATAAATGGTGAGAAGGGAAGTTCTTGCTCGCTCTGAGAATGGAATAAAGGATGCTGAGCATTACACTGACATCTGCACTTTTCTAACCCAGCCACTCAAGGCTCCAGCAGTGGGCACCAGTTCAGGTCCTTTGAGAAACAGCAAGCAAGATGGAGTTAGATCAGTTGGGTGAAAAATCTGTAAAGAATAAGAGTAAGAGGGAGCAGAAGATCAGAGAGAAGCTTCTGACTGTGATGTAGATCTGGCTCCTGTGAAGAGAGAGAAAGAAGGAAAGAGTGGCTCTCAAATTTCAGAATCGGTCGGCTACCCACACTCCTCACAGAGATTCTTTCTTGAAAGGAAACATAAGAACCACAGTCTTACAAGTGCCACACTGTATGATCTCCAAAAGCTTTTGCTATTCTAGCAAATCCCTGCACTTTGCATGGTTGACTTGAGTATCTGGGGAAAATGGTCATATTCTACAGCGTGACATCTCCATATGTCAGCTGCTAACTTCTATTTTAATGTCTTCTGATGGAGAGTACTCATTTGGCAAGCACATATGTAAACGTACTGTGTACTTGGTATCATATGGTGTGCCAGTGTACACATGCATAGCTCCTGCCTTCAGGGGATGAATACTTTAGTGGTAAGACATTCTGAGTAACCAAAAACATGAACAAATATTTACTCTTTAAGTACCCAGAGATCAGAAAGCACAAGATACATCGAAGGCTGATAAGGCTAGCATGTGATCTGTTGCATAAAATCTAATTCAAATTGGGCTGAATGGGGTCCCACACGTGGTCTCTTGAAGTTGTATTTTCTTCTTTCTGTGTGTTCAGAAAGGTCATCTGAGCCTAAATGTTTCGCTTTCCTACAAGACCTTTATATCCAGGCACCAACACTCCTATTTTTGCTACCAAGGTTATTAATATTACAACTTTGATGGTGTCTTTCCCAAGATCTGCAGCAACTGAGGCATCAACCAGTCCTCAACAGCAACCTTCATCCCAACTCAGCTAAGTTCATACTTTGGGCTTTTTGTTAACAATGTCTCACTTTCCAGTATCAAGTACTCTATCATTTGAGATGACTTTTGTGTTTTAAATAAGAATAAAAATATTAACTCAGAGTATTTTTACTATAAGCTAACACAGGGTGAATAGTGAAGGTCTTGATGGTTGACTCAGTAGCTCACCAGTGTAATTATTTCCATCTCTCTTTTGTTTCCCATGATATTGATTTCAGCCTCAGATAGGCACACTCCATGGTTTTGAGATGGCTTCTGACACCTGCCACAGGCCTGTGCTTTGGGCCATACCAAGAGCCAGGGGGAAGGGGTTACTATGAAAAGTTCTCTGAGACAAATGAAGAAGGCTCATTTCAGAAACCCCGGCAAGACATCTCTCCATATTTCATTGGTCCAAATGAGGCCAGGTGTTCAGCCCTAAATCAATCACAATGGCCAGGAAATTATTTTTGTACTAATTAAAATTGTTCTGAACCATGTGTTAGGGTTCCGCTTTCTTCCTACAAAGTGCATGGATTAGAATAGGAAAGGTATTTATCTGAACAAAAGTTTGGAATGTTATAAAAATTGATTTTGGAGCGGTAACCTCAATTTCCACTATAAAGGTGAACATGGTGATGACAGCAAACATTTATAGAACTCTTCTGTGTCCAAGGACTGGATATGAGCTTATGCTCAGTAAAAGAGACCTACCTTTGCTTATAGCATATCCTCAAGAAGCCCAGCCAGAGAAGCAGAAGCCCAGTCTTTCTGCAAGGCCCCAGCTGAAATAAAAACCCATTCAGGCTTAATTGCATCTCCTCCCAGCCCTTCCTCTACCTCTGAGCACCCTTTTCTACTGTTAAGCTGGCTCTAACCATGGGGCAGACATGATTACTGAATTTAGGCAAGCTCTTCAAGGGACCCCAAAGGTCTTTCTACTTAAACAGAAATCATTTGTTCTAATGAGCCCCACTCATCACCTCCTGACCTTGAAGCTCATTTAATTCCATATAAGAACTGGGTGCCTCTGATTCTGCTGTTGGATAAATTACCATTAAAATGGTTATTGCCTCTCTCACTAGGGACCTATCCCCAAACCGGCTGGAGGCATTCTGTCAACCTGGCAATGAAGGCAGGAAAACTGGGTTTTCGGAAGAAATGGTGGAAGAAATGGAAAGTAGGTCCCATCTGAGCCAGAATAGCCTCTTCAGATGAGGATTATCATCATGTCACTAGAGTTTCCAAGGAAGCCACGGAGAAATTGAGTGTGCCTGGGATTATCCATCTCCACCTCCTTTCACTTGGCTGATCTAATGCCTCTTCATCTTTCAGTACTGGCCTCGATTGCTGTTACTTCAGGAAGTCTTCTTAGTTCTTCCCCCAACTTTAGATTGTGTGAAGACTGCCATACCCATCACCCTTTTTCTCTCTACCATTTTAGGAAAATGGCTTGACTATTTTTCTGTGTTCCCCACTAGATTGTGGATGCATAAGAGTATAAATAGACTGCATTTTTTTCTTCTGCTTCTATCCTTACACCTATAACCTCTTACACACATAATAATTATCATGGAAGGAAGGAAAGGAAGAAGATGAATAGATGCCCAGGAGTACAGTGTCCTGTTCATTGTCTCCTCACAGCTCCACCAGCCTCATCACAGAATCCTCAACATGAACTTAGAGCCATCTGCTTTCCAACCCTAGAAGCCTGGATGGTGATGAGGTATTGTTTCACCTGCTTTCTCTAACTACAGAATCCAAGGGGCAGGGAGCCTAACAGGAGTAGCTGGTAGAAGAAACTTGAAGGGAAAGATGCTGTTTCCAAAGCTGACGAGGAAAACCAGTCGGTCCACTCTTGGAGGTGTGCTGTTCAGGTGGGTCACTCCCCGCCAGCCCCCACTATGAGGGAGTTCTTCCTGACCATCATTCACACAGAGCGAGACATTTTGGGGGGAAGAAATAGCATGACAAACTAATTACAGAAACTCTGGCTGAAGCAAAATTACAGGAACATTTTAATGGAGAACATTCTAGAATTTCAGTGTGTTGTGTCATACGAATCTGCAAGATAGGGCAATCAAGTTAGAAAATTTGATTTTTTTTCCCCCAAAATTAGTGAGGTTGTTTTGCAACATCCAGGCTCACAACTACAGCCCTGTAAGCTGGCTGGGGTGGAAGATCAATTTTCCACCAAAGATTTTCTTCCATATTGATCAGTGCCTACTGAGAAGTCTAATCCTAACATAACTACTAGGTACTATTATTCTCATTGTGCAGATCAGAAACACAAAAGCTAAGTGAAATGCCTTAGATTAGTTATTTAGTGTATACCAGGGCTGAGCTTCAATTCCACTTATGGCTCAAAGGTCTGTCCCCATAGTTACTCCACCCTTGCACACATAACCACATGGTTTTTCAGCTTGCCTTTCATGCTCCATAAATTCCCTTTACTATAGTAGTAGGATTTCTGGTTTTTAGTTGGAGACATTGGTACTAGGAAAGACAATAAATACTTCTTCCTTTCAGCTACATGAGGGATGTGTCTGAATTCTGGAAGTGATATGTGAAAACAAGTGTTCTGTGCAATTTGAGGCTTGTAACCCTTACAGGGATGGTCTTGCTGGCCTCCTCTTTTTCCTGCTGAGTAGGATGTAGATGTGGACACAAACCATTTTGGGGATAGATGAATAAGAGTTGTCTCAATATGTTTCTGTTACTATAACTAAATACCACAGACTAGGTAATTTGTAAAGCAATAGGATTTATATAGCTCACATTTCTGGAAGCCAAAAAGCATGGTGCTGGCTTCTGCTTGGCATCTGGTGAAGGTCTTCCTGCTCAATTATGACCTGGCAGAGGACATCACATGGTAAGAGTGAGCAAGCATGCATGAGAAAGCTCACCAGTATAACACAGCCACTCCTGTTATAGCCATTAACCAATGCATACAAGAATAATCCATTTAAGAAGGTAGAGCCTCATGACCCAATCAGCTCTTAACAGTCCCACCCAGATCCACCTCTTAGTATCTCACAGTGGGGGTTAAATTTCAACACTCGGTTTTATGGTGTTCAATCCCCAAACCACAGGCAGGGCAAAGCCCAGGAAAATAGATGATGCTCAGGTTTCTGGGTCTGTAGAGCCACATGGTAGATATGAAATGCTTGTACTTGACCTGGGTTGGGACAAAGACATTCAGCTGTCTGGCTTCAGCCTCCGATTCTGAGGCTTTACATTCAGCCATATAAATATATACATATAAGTTATGGGATACTATTTATTATTGTGATACTAATTTAAGATTAATGATTTAAAAGAATGAAATAGAAGACAATAAAATATCATAATCTCTTGCACATATCAAAGGTGCATTTGGTTTTGTTATATTTTTTATCAATCCATTCATTCATTTATCTATCTATCCATTTATCTCTCTATACCCAAATTTAAGTGAATATTATATGTGTATCCTGAGTCACAATGTAAAATATACTCTTACCAGCAGCCTCAGTCAAAAAGTTTGAAATTTCTTTCCAAATCAATATGTTTCCTCATTCTGACAATACCTCCAAGCCCTCATATTTTAGGAGTTTCTTCTTTATTAATCCAAGATTGAGCTTCCCCAAGGTCTTCACCAGGAATCCTGTATACACTTTGCTGTTTTAAATCAGCTCAGACTTTAAATAATTTTAAAATCTAAACTTCAGTTTATTTATGATTCCTAAAATTAAGCTTGTTCCTTTCTTCTTCCTTCATTAAAAGTGCATTCTATCTTCTTTGCTTCTATCTGTATAAAAATCCTCCCACTCATATTGTAAGGTTTTAGCTTTAAACACACACATTCCTACCTATACATTGTTGAGCATATCACTTGGGTCCATCAGCATATACTCCAGGAATGGCCAAGCAGCTAATTAAGAGTTTGACTGGCATGTTGTGTTAACAAAGTACTGGAGACAATATTTAAATCATATATAAACTAGAAATACAAAATTAATTTATGTCTGTATCTAAGAACACAAATAATCTAGAAAGGAAGGAAAGGAAGGAAGGAAGGAAGGAAGGGTTATGTTAAAATGGTGGGGGGATTAAGGGTTTTTTATTATTTTTCTTAGGATTTTTTAGTGTTGGTTTATATAAGAAATATTTATTAAGCAACTACTATGCAGCAAGCTATTAATAGACTAGGATATAAAGAGGTCTCTGTTTTTCATAGACCTTATGGTTTAATTATTAGAAAGTTATTTATTACCAATAAATATAAAATATAAATATAAAATATAAATATATAATATAATATAAATAATTATTATAATATAAATATAAATATATAAATAATATAATAAAAAATAAAGGAGAGTTTTTTTATTGAGGGTTAACCAATAAGTTTGACCTTTAACAAGGCTAAAAACTCAGCACTGAATTCCTTTGGGAGGCCCAGATGGGGCTGGTGTCAAGGGTGGTGATTTTCCTGCCCTCCAGGCACAGGAACGGTGGATCTGCTGAAAGCTCCTTGGCACCAGATGCCAAGATAAAGAAGGTGATGAAAGCATGGTGCACTCAAGCCATGGCCAGCAGGGAGCAGAGAGTGGAGGCATCCAGTCACAGGGAGCCCTGACTCATGCTTCCTCCTGGGTCTCTGTCTCACAGCCAGGTGAGGGGTTGGCCTCAGAAGTACATCTATAAGGACAGTTGATGTCCAATGAGCAAAAGACTCAATAACATCTTTCTGAAAGTGCAAATTTGATTGTGTTCTCTTCCAACAAGTCACATCACTGCAGTGGCTCCCTGGTGCCATAGGCAGAAGGCTGAACTCTTTAAGGGCTCCCATGAAGTCTTACATAACCTGGATGCTGGCTGTTTGTCCATGAGTTTTCTCCAAGAGTCAACTTCACATACCACATAAGGCCTCATCTTGGGCCTTCAAACATGTAAATCTGGACTAATCTCCTGCTTGTACCTGCCTTCTTCCCTTCTGATTAGGATTCATCTTTAAGGTCAAAGCTCAAAGATCATTACCTTAGGCAAATCTTCCTTTATATCCTGAGGTCAAGCCCCCTCATTATTTATTTGCATACCATGCTTATTATTTATAGCTTATCCATAACACTGTGGCACAATTGTAATATTATATACCAAATTAATATGTGCCTCTCCATGAGGATAGGAATGATGGTTTTAATATTCTCTTTTATTACTTCCCTTTCTTCATTGATTCCTTCAAAGACTAGAGTTGTGTCTGGTATTGAGTAGGTCTTTAATAATATATAGTTCCATAAATCTATGAATAAGTATGGGGAGTTTAATTTTTACATTTGGAAAGGGACAGCCCAGCAGGACAGAGTGCATAGAATCCTATTTAGGGAGAGAACCTGAAAAGGACTTCAGGATGATTATCTAGCTCACTGAATACAAGAAGTAGGATCTGAGTACAGACAGAGAGAATTAAAGTCTGTCTGCTCCTTCCTGAGTGGGTAGGAACCCCTTCCTGTAACCATAAATGCTAGGGGGTAATTCCTGGGTTGCACTCCGGGTGATGAGAAGGCATCTTGCTTACTTTTCTCATTGCTGAGACAAAATACCCAACACTTACCCTTTAAAGGAGGAAAGGTTTATTTCAGCTCAGTTTGTAAAGGTTTCAGTCCATAGTCAGCTGGCTCCAAGGCAGAGTGGCATGGCAGAGGGGCATCACAGAGCAGAAACAGTCCATAGCTGGGCATGCAGAAAAAAAGCAGCAAACAGAAAGCCTCCATTTGCCTTTTATCCCATCCTGGCTACAAGTCTTTTGGGTGCTGCCACTCACCCCCAGGGTGGGCCTTCCCATTACCCATATCCAGAACTATGCCAAACCAATCTGTGGACTAATTTAGTCATCATGCCCTTAATCCACATTCACATACCCCAGATTCAGCCACCTCCAAAAAGCCCCACCTATGAATGCATGAGGCACTGGGGGGACATCTAGATACAAGCCAAAACAGAAGGAATGTCTTCAGTATGCAGTTGCATCTCTAAACCATCTTCAAGGAAGGGCCTAAGATGAAGAAAGCTTAGAAATTGAGAGAGACAAGCCATATTTTTTTAATTAGCAGGAGAAAGTTTAAGATCAATAAAGAGGTCTCACCTGACTTGAGCAAGAATTTTACTACTGCCTGTGGAGTCACAATCATGTGAGTCCAGTCTGAACTGTCCTGGTACAAGACAGATGGGCTGACAAGTTGAATGTGTAAAGGTCTGGATTTCATGAATGAGTAAATTGAAGAGAAAGACCTTTGTGAATCCAGACAAGAAGAGAATCCTCATTCATGTATAATCATTGTGATACTAAATACCAGTTTCCGAGCATCTATTAGGTGCTAAATACCTTAAAACATTTTAAATTTCCAAAACAGCTCTGAAAGTTCAGTTTCATTATGCCTATCTTATAAATAAGGAAACAGGGTCTTAGGGCAATTAGGTGACTTGCTTAGGGATCCACAGCTGCTAAATGATAGAGCTAAGAGTCAAAAGTGGCCTACACTTGTGGCCAGGCTGCTTGTTTCCTGACAGAATTGGCTCTGGGTCTGCCATGAAAGCAGAGGAACTTTTCTATAGTGTCCTGAAGCTGAAATAAATTGCATGGATATTGAAACCTAGTTCCTATCAGGTAGCAAAGGCCTGGGGTGGATTCCCAGCACACTGTGCTTCTTTCTTCCCTAATTCCCTTTGAAGTCAGGGAAAGTCAGCACCTGGAGACTGCAGAGAATCACAAAGAAACTGTGAATCCATCTGCTTTCATGGCATCCACATTTTTCATAAAAGAACTCAGAATAAATCTCTGTCTTTCTACTCCTTGTTTAATAAGGTAGTATTAAATAATACTGTAATTCTATGATAAAAATTAATTATCTATATGTAAAGTAGGTCAAAAATAACTACTTTAATTACTTCAGTAATACCAAAGAGGCAAACATCAAAAAGAAACTCAAATTGCAACACAAATAAAGAAAAAAAGCTTTAAATCTTTAGTAAGTTTGCTAAGGCACAAAAGATGGTCTCAGACACATACACAAGCTAAGTTCAAGGCTTTTTTAAAAATTGCAATTTTATTGATGACAAGATCATTAATAATGCTGCTACATGTCCATAGCATACTCTTATCAACCCAGCATTCCTGTCATATTTATATACAGGCTACTTACTACTATGAGGTTTCAATGAGAAGAAAAATCAATTGGAATCCTGGAAATTAATAGGAAGTTCTGAGATACAGATGGCTTTTATTCTGCCCTAAACATGGCTAACTGTGCTAAGAGTTAACTCTTTGGACCTCTTGCCATTTTGGAATACAGTAGTGAATTTGCCCGAGTGAAAGCTAATTCCTTGTATTCTGCATTATTTTGTCAACAAAAACTCTCCTTTCCTGTGACTTCCCTCCTTTAACCAGTGAGGATTTTCACAGCCCTTAAAAGTCCTTTCTAGACTCTGAGATCTTTTCTACCAGGCATCTAATCTTTTTTCTCTTACTCTCAGCTGAACCTCTCTGAAACATCAGACACTCTTCTGGGCACTGCGAACAAAAAATACAAGTAGAATAGCTCTCAAAAATCCCATAGGACCTACATAACAATGACAAAACCAATAAAATCATAGCCCCATATCCAGGGCTACAACAATACAAGGAAACTGAAGACAGCATCACAGAAGATTGGAACTTGGGTCTAAGAAGAAAAATAAACTAGAATTTGCAGTTAGAAAGAAGTCATTTAAGACAGCTGGAGTACTGTGTAAAGGTACAGGGAAGTGGCCATGACATGCTTACACAAGAAAAGTGGGACGGTGCATCAAGGCTATCTCTGAAACCAGAAATGTAGCTAGCAGGGTATATGGTGGATTTATCTGGAAGGCTTATGTTAACAAGTTAGTAACTGGCCATCACTCTGTGAAGTCCTGTACAGCAAAATTTCTTGCATTATTGAACGGTGGGATTGGTTAATCATGTCTTCTACAGGCCTAGTATTAGAAGACTAGAGATCCATTCTGCATGTATTTGTGGAATTTGCCTTTAGAAACTATGAAACCACTGGAAATTTTGGATCAATTTTGGATAAGATGTGTTTTTCATGGACAGTCCTGACGGTGTGGCATATGAAACAACCCCAATATCCCACCCATTTACAGCATCCAGATCAACATCCAGGATCTCTCTGTGCAGGCAGATTTGTGCATCACAACCAGATGTGACCTGTGATGATTAATGGTTTACAGGACAAAATAATCACTTCCCATAATCCCACATATTCTGTCTGTCTGTCTCCCCCTCTGTCTCCCCCTCTCTAGGAGAAAGAGGGAAGAGGATGAGGAGGGGGAGACATCCTGTTTAGCATCTTACATTTATTGTCTCATTTAAACTTCATAACATTTCTATGAGGTGGACATAATTAGGATCACTATTTTGCAGACAAAGAAATGGGATCCTCAAGGTAAAATATATTTGCCCAAGATTACGCATCTAAAAACCTTCTGAATCCTGAGCCTAGTCTCCTGGCCAGCTCTCTGAAGCCTCTTTCACTGATATTAATAAGCAGAGATGGCCTTTGAAAGTAAGTAATTTTTGACTATTGTTACAAATTGGAAAAATGAACTACAAACTTCATTTTTCAATCATGACCTTAAGCCAAACTACTAACCACTTGCACCAAGAAGTTTATGAATTGTTAGGGTTTAAAGAATTGAGGAAGTGCAAATGGAGATACAGATAAGAAAGAAAGAGCTATCATGTTTTCTTTTTAATAAAAAGCAATTATCTATCTATTTTAATGAAATTAATCTTCTGCCTAATTTTTGTGACATCAGATGACAATGGCTAAGCTGATGGTTATAAAACATGGAGAGTGGATGGAATGTCTGCAACAGTTTGACTTTAAAAAATGCCAGTGTTGCATGGGGAGGAGAGATAGTGAGCAGCTCAACCAGACCCATCAGTCTGCTCCAGACCAGCCAAAACTGAGGTCCAATAAGTGATTCCAAGACTAGCAAGTAAGGAAGACAGACTGTGCTTACTGTGGGTGCTTATTAAAGGAAACAAGCAATTACCACAAATATACACCCTAAATCTAATGACAGAATATAAGAAGCTGCAAATTTCAGGTGTTAACTTTCAGTTAAGCTGCTGCACATAGGGTCATTTCTGTGCAGCTTACCTCAAGATGATTAGAAGCAAGGATCAGTTCACTTAATGATAGCCATGTGATTTTCCTAAACTATGCTAAGGAGACTACCACAAAAAACAACTCCAATTTAGCTTATCAAAGACACTTGAAAAGTGATGATCATTATATGACCAGAATGTGTTTGTGATGAGCCATATGTTGACCACTGAATGAGTCAGCACCTGTTACTCTCAACAAGATGAATAGGTCTGGAGGTCAGCACCCTCAAGAGGCTGGGAGAAATCAAAGCAATCTTAAAATGGCTTTTGGCCACTGAGTCTGGTAAAACCAAGAACTAGAGAGAGAGAGAGAGAGAGAGAGAGAGAGAGAAGACACTGGCATTTAGACAGCCCCATAGAACCACCAGAATCCTCATCAAGGCTAGAGGTAAGTGGGCTCCCAGAGCCTCTACCTAGGGAAGTTTCTGCTGCTTTCTTGTTGAAATAATGCAAACTTACTAAGGACTTACTTATAGGCTCTATTGGAAGTAGGGGCAACCTATTGGTGTTTTTAGCCAATATACCTAAGAAACTGATGAGGTGAATGGGGATGTGACCATTAATCAAGATATGTCAACTTGACTGGATTAAGAAATGCTCAAGGAATTTCTGGGTGTGTCTGGGTGGATCATGGAGGTGTGACTTTGGGGCCCTATATATGATCCCTGGCCCCTCTCTGGTGCTGTTTCACCTCTGTGCTTCCTAGATGACATTAACTAAACAGCTTTGCTCCACTATGCCCATCTGCCATGATGTTTCTGTATCGGTGCTAACTGATGATGGACTGAATCCTCTGAAACTATGAACCAAAACCATACATTGTGCCTGAGTTTTTCACTAAAAAATGAGAAAGATGGTAAGTAATGCTGTCACAGTTACTTCTGCGTATGAGATTGTATACTTTAAGTTTTTGCCTTCAATAGAAACTTGACCAAGAGTTTCCACAAAGCAGGCAACTCTGCCCATAATGAAGTATGAAGGTAAAGACATCAACTTTTTACATTGAAAAATATTTCTATGAAGTTTCAAGCATTCTCTTATTTCACATTTGAGGAAACTAAGGCTCAAATAATTTAACTCACTTGCCCAATGCTGTGTAATTAAAAAGGAGAAGGGCCAAAATTTTAACTCAGACAGTCTGATTCCTGAACCTGAGCTCCTTGTCATTGTCCCATATGGTGTCTCTTAGACACTTCTGAATTTGCTTTTCAAGTCTGATTAAATTTTTTTTGTTAAAGACTAGGAAAAAAATCAGAAATGCAAGTGCTAGAGTAGAAAGCAAACTGATAGCTCCTGGGCTGCACTAAATAATATAAAGGAAAGGGCAAGAATTTTATGCTTCATTATTTAAAGGGCCAAGGTTTTATATCCTAAAACCAAGAAGTTGAAGGTACATTTTAGCATTCTTTCTCTTAATTTTTTCCTATAAGACAAATACATGTCAGAAAAACTTCCTTAGTGAGAAAAAAAAAAAGCCCTGATGTGGGATATGAAAATACAATGCGGCAAAGCCAACTGCAATGTGTCAGTTCACCTCCAACTAAGATCTTTTTGTGCCCCCAACATCAATTCTTTCAGGGGTTTCTTGAGTGATGTGTAAAAAAGACTTATTTTGTTCATTTGTTCACTTTCAGATTCATGGGCCTTTTGAAAAGACAGGTTCTCTTAGCTTATTAATATTTTTCACCTTAATTTCTACATCACATCTCCTACTCTGTCTCAGAAAGAAAAGGTTCAGACTTTTGGCCTTTGTTTCTCACAGACATGGAGCCTGAAATGTATTGTACCGATGTACTGGGAGTAGACATTAGCATATGAATCTCATAGGAGTCAGCACAGGTTAGAAACCTTAATAAGACCAGATATTTTACCACAAAGAAGACTGCCAAGTTCAAGGGGTCAGAGAGACACAAAAGAGATATCTCCATAGGCTGTTTCCCCTAGAACTCAGGCCCCCATTCATGATCCTTCTTAAATAGGCCCTGGTACTCTCCAAGTAACTGGTGTCTGTTTCTTTCAAGACTCTCTCAGTGCAGTTTATGGAAGGTTAGCAAAATTAATTCTTTTTCCCAGTTCTCCCACCACATTTCCACACAAACGCATCTGTTTGGCATGTGGAGAAGGTAAGCTCAAAGTTCCAATTCCGATGGTGTTTACAGCAAGAGTAAGGAACAGGTGTTGTAACTGTCCAAGGCATGGGGAACCATAGCTTGTCTAAACGTACCCAACAGGAATGCGATGAGGCTTTCCAGAACCAGGAGTTGAGTTAGAATCCTCCGGGGCCAAAGACTACCCGAATTTCATGAATCTTTGTAGTTTCAAACACTTTAGCTCCCCAGAAGAATAGATGATGTGAAAGTTTTTCAATATGCATTGGTTAAAGGAATGACTGAATTCAGTTGTTTCCCAATCCACTATAAATGAAAATGATCTTTGCTTTGGAGACAACCTGATGTTGCAGTTTTGGAGGTCTGACATCTCTGTGAAGCCTAACTTTTGTCATTTTGTCACTTAAAGTAAGTGGCATTAATTTGAATAAAGAGGACTATAATCTTGATCTTCGTTGTAATTCTCTTTTCAAAGAATGTTGTGAATATTGGAAAAGGCTAAATCTTGACAAGTACCCAGCTATTTCGTCTCCCTCTTTGTCTTATCCTTTGTTATCTGTACTTCCTGATGCCTGGTACCACCAAGTAAAGGTCAGTGCCAAAGGATTCTGTGCTTGTTTCTGACCAGGAAGGCCTGCACCATACACTCCACAAGATCACAGGCTCTAAAATCTAACTGCTTCCACTTGAATACCAGCTCTGTTCCTTATTAACTCTGTGATCTTGGGTAAATTTCTGTACCTCTCTGAGCATCTGCTTACACAACTGAAAGTTAGGGTTAATAGCAGTACCTACTTAGATGGAATTTTGTGAACATATGTACTATTTAGAATAATGTCTGGGGTAGGAACCGCTTATTAAGTGTAACCAGTATTATATCAGGTCTATCAATCTCCTCCATCCTCCATTTGAAATTAGAACTTCTCCAGCCAGGAGGCAATCTCTCTCTCTCTCTCTCTCTCTCTCTCTCTCTCTCTCTCTCTCTCCTCAAGTTCCTGCTTTATCATCTTCCCTGCCTCCTTTGACAACTCAGCAATGTAGACTGGGGATGGTTGATTCTCCCTACTCCACATTGCCATTTCCCCATCATTCCAGACCTGCAGATAACTTAGAGATTTTCTGAGCAGGCCCAGGAATTTGGTAATGCAGCTCACTCATTGGAGCCCCAAGGAAGCCTCAGAGCCCTCTGTGGAGTCCTGGGCCTTCATGAGGTTCCCTCAACACACATTCTACCCTTGCAAAGAACTCCTGAGCTCAGGTGGAGTTCATATGGAATTCAGCAGATTTTTAGCTTGATAACCATGCCTGAACCCTCCCAGCCCCATATTCCTATGAATATTTTTAGGTAAATGGAAACATGAAGGGTACAAGGAAGTTTATTAAGCAAGAAGCAGAAATGCTTGCAAACATTTTATTGTTCCTCCTGGGCCTATAAACAGTTCTCTGCAATTTTTCTTTCCAAGGCCATAAAACCCAGAAGGAGGTGAGCCCTAGGACCCTGGGGTGAGGCAAATCTTCCCCAGCAAGGCTGCTACCCAGGCAGAGGCCAGAGCAGCCCTCCCTCTCCATCCTTCTCAGGAGAGAGGTAAAGGAAGACCCTCTGAGCTGGAGCTGGTGGGAGCACAGAAAACTCAAGTCCCTCAGCTTGTCTGCAAAATTAGAGACATGATGATCTCAGAGAGGCTGGTAGCAGCCTGGAGACCCAGGGGGAGCCTTCAGACACTCTGCCGCTAGAATCCATCACGAGCAAGAAGGCTCCATGGACCTGAGGAGAGACCACAGGCAGTGGATCACAATACTGAGTCCTGACATGAGCCTCACTGCCTTAGACGTAAGTGGCCCTGAGCAAGTGACTTGGCCTCTCTCACCCTGTTTCCTCATCTGTACATAAGGATAAGGAGATAGCAGGTGAATGAGGCCATCAATGGAAAACAACCAACACTGTGTCAAGAATGGACATGGGAATGACATGACAAGTCATTGCTTAAAGTGTGGATTGAATCCATGAATCTCAGAGGATTAAGAACATGAAGCGATATGGGATTAATGTGAGTGGTCTCCCTGAATGAGTGTCTTGGTTATAGGCTTAACACCCTCTCAAAGAGCACAGAAAAACAGAACCCCAAGGATGTCAGCAAGCATCAGTGGTGCTAAGAAGACAAGCTAGCTTTCCAGGTATTGCTTTCTGATGGGTACCCTTGTCATTGCACCACCAGATCTCTTCTCTGGCTGTGGCCAGAATCCTGTGGCCTTAATTTTGTTCAGATGGCATCATGAACCCAGAGCCAGTGGTGCCTGTGCTTAAGGGGTGGGATAGTCAGTATGACTTGTAACTGGTAGCATATTGAACAAAGCACAGCACACTGCAGCAAGAAGTATGAAGACCCATGTCCAGGCCAAACACACCTGTCCCTAGAGAACACAAGACTTGTATTTCAAGAATAATACTTAGTACAGCATCAGGGCTCCAACTAGTCAGTGCTTTCTTTTATGATCCTTGACTACATTCAGTTTTGTTTTGCCTCAAGCCAGTTAACTTTTAATTTGTGAGGCATGGTAACAGAACCAGGTTTCATTTCAAACATTCAAGGGATTCTGTAATCAATCACTGATGCACCCTTTTTGGAAAAGTCATGTGGACATGCATTCTGCCTAAATGAAATGTAAACCTAAAACCAGAATCCAAAAGTGGTGCATATAGTTGCCACTGAACACTAAAATCAATTAAAGTACAAGTAAAACTAAATCATTATTTTAAACTTAGTTATAAAACTTTACACCCAAGTCAATTTTTGTTTTTCAGTAAGTAGGATTAAACCAAGGATCTTTGCACTGAGCTACATCCCCAGACATCATTCCTAATTTTTATTTTAAGACAGAGTCTTGCTAAGTTGCCCAAGGTGAGTGCCAGATTGAGATCTTTCTGCATCAGTCTCCCAGCCTCCCACATTACAGGCATGAACCACCACACCCAAGTACAAAAATTATTCTTGGGTCAGTGTTTAAAGTAAATACAAATAAAACATTAATAACAACAATTCAATACCAACACTTTATCTAAAATTCCAAAGTCTGTTAAAGACTCTGAAATGGAAAAAGAAAATGAGAGATGGTAGAGAGTAAAAATATGCTAAAATCCCTTCTTCAAATAGGAAAGGCTAAGTTTAATATGTAGGGTACTGGGGACTTCCAGAAAGATGGCAGTGTGGTTAGCAGCAACAAGTCAGCCTCTTCAAGGTTCAGAATTCAGACACTGGAAAATAACAACCTGGGGAATAAGTAAAGGAAGGAGGTGGATCCCTGAGACCCAGGAAGGATCTGATGGAAAAAATTGAAGCATACAGAGAAATTGAAGGCAGAAAAAGAAGGGGCAGTCTTCATTCTCTTTCTTCTGGCTCATGGCTTGTGAGAAAGGAAGATCAAATCTACAGAGGCATAGTGAAAGCAGGCAACTCCAGAGCCCTTCAGGGAGAAATGCACCAGAGGCATGGAGAAGTGAATGTTTTATACTCCAAAAACCGGTGACTCCAGTCCAAGCATCTTCCATATCCCTGGAAATACTCAGAGCCACCATGGATTGGCTTCATCTCAGGACTCCCAGTGTTAAATTCTCACAGTGACTGGATGAGAGACAACCATGGGAGATGTCCATGAGTGTTATAACGTAAATGACTCAGGCCCCAACCCCATAACCAGAAGCCAGGTTCAGCCTGAATTTCCATGGATTTGAAAGTTCCAGAACCATCACCTGCCCAAATCCTACTGCCATCATGCTAGCAATTACTCACCAAAGACATGAGATCTAGCTGACTTTTTGTTTACCAGTGAGAGCAGAGTCACACCTTGAATTGGACACTACCACAAAACTACAGGGCCTGGAAGATAACCACAGGTCTGAAATCACAGAGAAATTTCTTTTTAAATTTTTGTTTTATTTGAGGTTTTTCTTTTCTTTTTTATTGTTTGGTTTTAGGGGTTTTTTGTGAATGTGAACATTGTTTTTAGGAGGTTATTTTCTTTGTTTGTTTGATTCTTGGTTTTTGTTTTTTTCTTCTTTCTTTCCCTTCTGTCTTTACTAGTTTCCTGGGGATTGGGTAATCATCCTTTGACCTTCAGCTTTGCTTCTAAACTCTTGTTCTTATTTTATTTCTCTACACACTTCTCTTCTCCCTTTTAAAATTTCTCCCCTTAATTACTTCTCTCTTATTGCCTTTGTGACACTGACAATACTGGAGTCATTCTAAGAGAACTTGGTTGTAGGACCAACTACAATGCATCCTTCTTTCCCAAAATAACCAAGATGGTCAAATCATGGGGCTGTGGCAAAGGATCGTTGTTAGTCACACCCAAAATATATCACTGAAAAGCAACTAAAGATATCTCTACACTAGCAATAAAGTCTTTAGATTATAATCATCCCCAAACCTCAGCACAAAACAAAAAAACAAACAAGAAAACAAACAAACAAAAACAATAAAACAAGGGAAGAAAAGGCCTCGTCAAACCCCCAACTCCTCCAAAGGCAATCAGGGGTACCATTATGCAGATTTGTGTAAGCCACATACCTGAATTGCTTGCGAGCATAACAAGAGTGGTTAGAAAAATGTCAAAAAGATACTCAGTGGAATTAGAGAAGATATAACTTATAAGTTATTACTAATAAGTAATAAAAAAAAGATGCAAGAGCCCTCAGAAGACAGTAATAGAAAGTTAGATGAACTAATGAAATAATACAAAACATGAATGACCAGTTTACTAAAGAATAAAAGTCCACTCTAAAGAGATTGAAGATGATATCAGAAAATGGAAAGACATCCCCTGCTCCTGGGTAGGAAGAATGAACATAGTGAAAATGGCCATGCTTCCAAAACTGCTATATAGATTTAATGCAATCCCAATTAAAATCCCAGCAGCATACTTCACAGACCTTGAGAAAACAATCCAAAAAT
>NW_004624919.1:1062230-1076074 GCF_000247695.1 Heterocephalus glaber
AAAGTCTTTGTAAATAGGGAAGGGTGGGAGGGGTGAAGGGAGGGCTAGGAATGGGGAAAAAATAAGAACCAAGGTGCATTATGTAAAGGTACAATTCCCGATGAGAAATGTAATTGTGTTGTATACCTAAAATGTTCCTATAAAAGAATTTAACAACAACAACAAAAAAAGAAGTAGTAAGAAACAAACAACGTAATGACACACTGTGATAACCTCTGGTCAGGAATGAAACAATGTGTTGTGATACCTTACAAAGGGAGAGAGATGCAGGTATTCAGGACAGACTAGAAAGATTTCTCTGGGGTGACATTTAAGCTAATTACTAACTAAAGGATGAGAATAAAATGATCATATAAAGGGTCAGAGTAAAGAGAGATGCCTTCTCAGCAAAGACTTAAAACTCAGCACACTCAAAGCACATAAAGGAGGTCTGTGTAGCTAGAAAAGTTGAGCAAGAATGAATGTAGGAGATGAAGTCAGACAAGTACCAAACTTGCCAGGTGTGATAATGAGTTTAGATTTAATGTAAGTGCACAGGGGAAAAATCAAAGCCTTCAAAACAGCAGAGAGACATAAGCTGGCTTTGATAAAAGTTTTCTTCTAAGTATTGTATAAGAGCACATGAGAAGGCTAGCAGGCTAAGCAGAGAGACTAGGTGAACTCCTGTGTAGACTACTTTTCATCATATTCTGGGACTCAGAAGCAAGAGAAGGATTTAGTACTGTTCAATGAATTCACTGCAATGTTTTCAAATGTAGCTCCAGTTGTCCAAAGGGAACAGTTGATAACTCCATGACTTTCCTATACTTCTGTCTGTGAAATATTGGGTAAATTACATCACCTCTCAGAACCTGTGTGTTCATTTGTGAAAGTAGTTTAGCTGAATCTTCCAGAGTATCCAGTAAAATCGTTTCTCGGCCTTTTGGCTAAGATCATGTGCAGAGTATCCAGTAAATGTTATATACCCTCTGGCTTCTTGAACAAGAAAATTACTCAGATTCTCTAGAAATAGACCAGGTAGCTGCAAGTAGTTCCTTAGACCAGGCCACAACCAAGCTTGGGTGGATCCTGAATGGGGCCAGGATGGAGACCAAGGGAAGCCTGGGTAAATGATTATGTAGTGCAAAGTCCCCAAACCTGGGTTGCAAACCTTCAGCTCAGGAATGTGGCTTAGGTGAGGACTGCTAGGGATGGAAAGAAAACCAGGAGGTACAGAAAAAATATATATAAATAAATATTTAAATAATGGTAGGATGGAGAAACATTGCTAAATAAGAAAGTAAAGGCAGAAAGCATAAAGGTAAAGATTGATAGAATTTATTATATGAAGCATCCAAGGCTATTCCACAAATCAAAAGTAAAATCATGAAAACCCAATTAAAAATTAGTAAAAGGTATGAACAGGATTAGAGACAAGATGCTAAACAGTATTTATGACCAGAAAAATACAAATCAAGACAGCTATGATCTACAATTTTATGCATACTCAAATGTAAAATCAAGCTTACAATACTGAGGATTTAGATTTGTAGGATTTCTTAAACCCTGCTGATAGAACATAACTTAGTATTACCACCTTGGGAAATAGTTCAGTAATATCTTCTAATAGTAAATATATAGTCTAGCAATTTCATTCATATATATAATCATATGCATATGTAAGTACAATGGCTAGGAATGTATACAGATGCACTATTTACAATAGCAAAGACTTAAAAACCACTCAAATATCCATTGGAGAAAACTAATGAGTAAAAATGGTGTGTTTATGTAATGGAATATCATGCAGCAGTTAAAATGAATAAAGCAGAATGACACTATAAGTGATCATGTGAATAATTTTAGCAAAATGATAGTAAATGAAAAAAGTGTCAAAAGATTACACAACTTTTTAGGAAAAGTTCTATATATCTTTATAGAAAAGATAGTTACATTAGTGTTTATGTAAAAAAAATTCAATGATCTACATACTTTTATTTCAAGAAACTAAATAAAAACAGATTCAGGATGATTGTGACCTCAGAAAAGAAGAGATGGGAAATTGATTTAAGGAGGAGGATCAACCATGTTTATATGTAATTTCTTGACAAGGGACTAGATGAATTTGAGCAAGTAATTCACAGATAGCTATTGCATAATTAAAATTACTAAGTATAAAACAACAAATACAAACAAAACTACCAAGTGGTGATTTTATGTATCAATTTGACTGAGCCATGAGGTGCCCAGGTGTTTGGCTAAATTTTTTTTCTAGATATGTCTGTGAAGGTATTTCTGGATGAATCAATAGACTGAGAAAAGCAGATTGCCTTTCCAGTGTGAGTGGGCCTCATAAGAAAGAATTCTGTCTCTCAGTCTAAGAGCTGGTACAGCAGTCTTCTCCTACCTTCAGACTCAGACTATACCTATACCATCAGCTCCTCAATGACATCAGCTTACCACTTACAGATATGGTAACTGCTCACAACTATGGGACCCAATTCCTTATTATATATACAATCGCATATATAATAGCGTATATATGCTTCCAAATACTATTCTGCCCTAAAAGAAATAAACACATGAAAATAGGCAACTTTCAGGAAGGCAACAATGAAAATAGAAGATAAGCCTGGAATACCATGCTGCATCAGAAAAGAAGAAAGTATTTAAAGAATGAGAGGGACATATCACAAAGACGTGACAGTTACTTTGAAGGGGCTCCTACTAGCAACATCTGGCACAATTCAAGCATCAAAATTAGACAATAACTCAGTAAATAAAATAAGAATCTATGCGTTTGTGGTAATACAAAGAATGGGTCTGTGAATGAATGAATTAGAGAGAATATTGCCAACTTCTACATGTGTAGGAAATAATAGAGTTAGAAAATCATCGATGATTGAACACTGATGAGAAACATCAAACTTTACACAGTTTCCTGTTATTTACCTACAAAGGAAGCACAAATGAAAACTCAGAACTTTATGGTGGAGAGATCTAATGGACATACCCAGAAGTTTGTGCCCAAAGAAAGTACCTTTTACAATGAAAAAATTAACATCATATACCTTCTAATGTGCCGTCCCCAAAAGGAAACAGCATTACTTCTTTAGTTTTTCTTACCAAAATTGCACAGCCTTAATCTAATCATGAAGATACATCAGACAACTCAACTTGAGAAACTTTCTACAAAATAATCAGCTTGTACTTTTTCTAAATAGCAGGTCAAAAAACACCAAGAAAAGAAAAGAAATCGTTGTAAAATAAAGAGGACCCAAGAGATATGACAAGAAATATAGTGTATGATTTGTGATTAAATCCTGGGTGGGGAAATGAATCACTTAAAAAGACAGTGATGAAATCTAAATATGGATTATGGATTAAACAACAGAATTGTATCAATGTTAAATTTCATGATTTTGATAATCATATTGTGGTTAGGTCAGAAGAGGTATTTGTTCTTATGAAGCATGTACTTAATTATTTAATAAAGACACACAGAGTCTCCAGACTTATTCTGGTATTGTTGGAGGGAGATCATATATAAGAGATAAAGATAAAAATAGAAGTATATAGAGAGATGGGTATATATGATGTTTCAACACACATACATGCACAACAAACTGAGAAAATGGAAGTTATTGATGAATATATATATATATATAAAAGGTATGCAAGTGTTTCTTGTACCATTATAATAAAATAAAATTTTACATATATATATATAAAGAGAGAGAGAGAGAAGAGAGAAAGAGAGAGAGAGAGAAATGACTATACCCAAAGCAGTTGGGAATTCAAAAAGGTAGGTACCATGCTATACAACTAGTGGGAAATGTATGAATTGGTATTATTTTCCTGACTGAAGAGTTTGGCAATATATATGGAACAACATAACTCTGACCTAGCAATATAAACAAATGAACATGGATGCACATAAATACAGAGCTGCAGTTAATAATATTGTAAATTTGGGAAAAACTAAATCATCAGTGATAGGAAGCCAGGTAAACAAATCATGGAATACCCATTCAGTGGAATAAAGATGTGATCCTTAAAAGTTTTAATGCAGAAAGTTACCTTATTTCATAGGAATTTTTCTGCAGTATATTAAGTCGAAAATATAGAGGAATAAAAAAGAATATATAGTTTGAGCCAAGTTTTGAAAAACAAAAGATTGTGTTATTGTTGACTATGTTATCCCATGATACTGGCACTAGTCCTTTATCCCTCTGTGAATCTATATTCTACACCCTTTAGATTCAGTCATGTGACTTGCTTTGACCAATGGCATGGAGTGAAAAGATGGGCGTGTCAGTTTCAACTCTGTGTTGTACAGACTCTCACAGATTCTCACTTGTTCATTTGCATTTCTACCCATCTCTATGAGAAGGGTATAACTTGGCTGGCTTTTGTTCCCAAAAGGACAGTGAGAGACACGTGGAGCAGAGCAGGGTTGCCCAGCCACATTCAGCCTAGACCAGCTAACCCTCAGCTGTGGTTCATAAGAAGTGATTGCAACATTAAGTACTGAGACACGAGTCAATGACATGTTTCTGGCAATTGCTGATTGCTATATATCTGAAGTAATACCTCAAAATCTTCCCTTTGTTACCTTTGGGTTGTATTAATACAGTGACTTTTATTTTCTTTATGTGTCTAAATATTTAAAGCATAAATGCTTTGCTTTTTTCATAAGAAAAATCTGTGTTACAAAAAAATAAGAAAGCAAAAATACAAAGACAAAAGTAATCAAAGTGAGCACAATTTCATTTGATCTTGAAGCAATCATGGAAAATTAATGTCTACACTCAAAAAATGTATACTTTCAACTGAATAACCACAATAACCTAGGCACATTAACAAATATCCCCCTCTTTTGGGGAGTGAAGGTGATAGCATTATTACTATTCACAGAGTAATAAAACTAGTTGTTATATTTTATAATTTAAATTATTTTTATTTAAATTCTATTAAATTATTTATATAATTTTACATTAATAAAATTAGTTATTATTAGTTATGTTCATTTCATACTTGCTAAAATAGAGATTGGTAGCTGAGTAACCTTAGATGTGTCTCTTATTTTATACCAGTGTCTCCTGATTGGTATAGGAACTCCCTAGATCATTGGTCCAGCCTGAATTCTGACATTAATGTTAGGAAATTTGCTCTCTGTCTTGAGTTATATGATAACCTGAATGTGCAACATTTCATTGTTATCATCCACATTGCACACCTACCTCTCACAAGGTAAGGATAGTAGAATATAGAAAGCTAAAAATTCTTTGCTACTTTTCCCATTCATAAGTGGAGTATAATTTCCTTCCCTTTCAATCTGTGTTCACCTTAGAGGTTTGCCTTGCCTACAGAATATTGCAGCAACCAAGTACTAGGCTTCTGTGATATCCTAAGAAGACTGACTTTTCACCTGGGCTACTTCCAGCCGCATCACTATGCACTGAGATGGTCCAAGCAGCCCTTTGGAGAAGCCCACTTGAAGGGACTTGCATCCCCTATCTGACATCTCCTGGTGAACTCCCAGCACTAACAAATCAGCCCTGTCATGAACCACTTAGAAGAGAATCTCTGGCTCCCATGGAACCAGACAACATGGAGCTGATGAGAGGAGATGACCCACCATGCTTTCTCTCAGTTGCTCTCTTTTTAAATAAGCAAAATAGAAGCTATTATTGTTTCAATCCACTAAGTTTGGTGTACTTTGCTAAGTGGCAATAAATGACTGGAATAGTGGATATGCTTTTTTAAGTGATCAAAGGAAGACCAAAAGAAAGGGTTAAGAAAGCAAGGAAAAAAGGGAGAATAAAAAAGAAAAGGTATTTGTCCTTTCAGTCCCTGGAGAAAAATCTATACATAAGTAAAATTAATGAGCAAATGTGCCCTGACCTCTCTGTCTCTTTGACCCCTCTGGGCAGAAAAGGGCACAGTGGTGGCCATGCACCAGTGTTATCTATGTTGCTCCCCTTGTCACAAGCAAAATGAGAACAGTGAAAGAACTGCAGTCACTGATGCACGCTTCCACTTGCTCAGCTACTGCAAGAGCAATGTCTCCAGTAGAGAGGCAGCAGTTTTATTTATGTGCTTTCTCGTGTATTTATTTATCCTGTCAAAGGCATTTTCAAACCTGTCATTTTAACCTTAAGGAATTTTTCATCTATTTTAGAATTTCAATCACCATGCCACTGAATGGTGAAGATGATGTAGGGATAGCGCAGATCCTTTGAGTAGCATAAATCCCGTGGCCTCAGCCTCCAGGTAAGCTAGTTCCCAGTGACCTGCTGCCAAAAGTATTCAACCAAAGGAAGCTGGACCCTGGTCATGATGTGGCATTCTTGTGAAAGATGCTCATTTGAATGATGGCTTGCTTCTTGTTCTTGAATTGTGATTGAATCATGATAAAAATAGACTCTCTTTTCAGGGTCTCTAGCTCCTAAGGTGGAAAATGAAACCAAAGAGTCCATCTTCTCCTGACTGTAGGCTGAGAAATAATAAATTTTCCAGAACAATTAATTGATATGTGTCATTTGCCTTTTTGTTATCCAATCCTTTCCCTACCTTTCCTCTACTCAGCTGTATATTGTTTAGGACTAGGTCCTTCAAAAGACATTTTCCAAGTTCCTCAAAACTGGCTTTTGATCAGGGTTGACCCAAATCAGGGGTACAACTAGGGGAGAGAGTAGGAAGAAATCAACATTTTTCTCCCCACCAGTCCTCTTCCCTTCAGTCTGGGGATTAGAACACTTTCATGGCTCCCATTGGTACAGGGTGGCCCAGACCACCAGGGTCCCAGATTCTCAAGCTTCCTTATGTCCCCTTCCTCCCTCTGCACATATGTGTGACATCTAAGCTACTGGCATCATATTCCTGATGTGCTGGCACCAATCAATGCTCACGTAGTTGCTATCATTTCCTTAGCTCCATTTACTCCCTTCAAATTGCTCTAATTTAAAGTTGCTGTGATATCTTACAGTGCAAAAAAAAATCTTTGTGATTCTACCCTTCCCCAACCTGGTGTAGTCATGCAGTTTTCCCACTTATGCCCTACCAGTACCTCGTAGAGACTGAATGCCTAAACTGCAACCCAAAACCCACTTATTTATCGGCAAGTGCCAACACTGCAATTAAACCTAAATAGTGAGGATTTTGTTTAGAAAAAAACAAAAGAAAAACACAATAACAGAGCTTTTCATGATATAAACAGCTCTCTGTGGCATATGCACCATAAGTTCACCACCACTGCCCAACCCCACTGAAACCTGTGAAGTCAATTCGGGCTTGAATCTAAATTCCTTGAGCCAGCACATAATTAACTCTTTAAAATGTCCCATTTTACAGTGTAAGTCTTTTTCTGTGGCTAAGTAACTCCAGGTCAATTTATATAACTCCCTGAAGGTTTTGGACCCAGCCATTTTCAGGCATAGAAAGAAAGTCCTGGCCCCCAGTCTTCCCCCTCCCATCTATCCATCCACCCACTCACTATTCAATCCCTCTTCTATTGTTCCTTCGAATGAGCTTATAGATTAAATGTGGAGATTTTGGAAACAGAAAGGACAAGGAGAAAGCCATTATTCACTGCTTCTTATTAATCTGTGTAGTCTTGACAAGTTATTTGCTTTCCCATGTGTTCATTTTTTTGTAAAATGGGCATATAAATATCTACTTCTTAGGATTATTGTGAGAATTAGATATTATTATCTACAATATTCCTGTATTTGATATGTAGTTATTCTGTTATTCTAGTAAACATCTACTCAGTGAAATCTCATGCATACCTGGCTCTGTATTAGGTGGTGAAGCCTCAGAATTTCTCAAGATGACCCAGATCAATCAGAATTATGTAAATCATTTTTCACACCAAGCTTCAGTTGTCTGCTCTGTAAAACAAGGATGGTAAAGGTAGCTACTCACCAATGATTATCATAGGGACTAAGTGAGGCAGTCTCCATAAGTATCTCACATAAGATCCAGAACCTAGCTAGTACTAAATAAGTGTTTGTGGTGAGGGTGGGTGATGATGATGGAATAAGAGGTGAGGAGAAGCAGAAGGAAAGGGAAAAGGAGGAGCAAAAGGATGAGGAGGAAGAGGAAAGAGGCAATGTTGACAATGATGTTTTCCCAGGAGCAATTTACAGGTGCCTCTGTATGGAAGTGGGTTGAGATAAATCTCAAAAATTCCCGTAAAGCAGTCTGTCTGGTTTCTGTGGTCTGAGTAACACCAAAGGCCCATGCAAAGCAGAATCTGCTAGACAGACTTCCATGGAAAGCAAAGTCTGAAGCTGTACAAGTCACTGATGGACCACCAGTAGGGTATATCAACCCTCTCTATGATGAGTGCCAAGACATTCCTCTCTGTGTAAAGGTGATTATTACAGGTCCAGAACTACCATCTAGTAACACACCAAGGCTGGATTAAATGGTGTCTATAAAGCACCTTGAACTCCTTGCAGAACAGCCATCTGTATGTAGTGACTGGTAGTATTATTATTTATCAGACCAAGCACTCATTTAAGCTAATAGGATGCTTATCTGGGTGTAGCTAGGATTCAGGCTCTACAGCAGTGATCCATTGTTTATTAATTTTTACGTTAGCAGCCAAAAAAGAAACACATCTCATAAAGAATGTTGGCATTTATTGTCTTCAGGAAAGCCCCAAAGGAAAAATATATCATCTGTTTTCTGACCATAAAGACATAGGTTCCAACCTACCCCTGGTTCTGATTAGGTATGTGATAATAAGGTGAGCTACTCAAAATTGTCTGAACCCCAGTCTCTTCAATTGTAGAAGAAACATGAGGGCTCATATCTCAGGGGTTGTGAAGATAAAGTAAAGTAACGAATGCTTAGTCCTAAACCTACTGCCAAGTAGGAGGTAACTGTGGTAGCTTACAAGGCCCATTTCAAATGCTTAGGGTTTGTCACTTAACTGCGAACTAAACTGTCTTGGTTACACCACCTTATCACCTCACCAAGTTTGAGATTTTGTAGCCTAGGAAATTAGTCCAGTTTTCTAGCTTTAAAAAGTGCAGAAACAGATCTCAACAAAAATTCAAGATAAGATATGCATTGTGCTCCTACAACTTACTCTTTCAATAAGCTTGAACATGCACTCCCTAATTCTCTATCCAGTTGTGACTTTAACCAGTGAGGAATGTCTACAGATAATGCCAGATTTTTCTGTTGTCTGAAGTGTAACCTCTAGCTCCATTCCTACCTACATCTTGCTTGTCGATAATTAGAAGGAAAAAATTAGCTCACATGTTGGACTGATCAAGAAATGAGAGACAGAATTCAAAATGAGAGACTGCCCCGCAGTTTTGCATAAGCCATAATGCTACCACAAGTAAACAGTGTTGACCTACACCCTGTGAGGACCCTGGATCCCCTCATTAGGTGACATAATCCCTGGGGCTCAGCAAAACACAGTTAACAAAAGCAACAAAGTTAACAAAAGCAACAAAGACAGGGAAAAACAGGAGGATAAAAAAGAAAAGGAGTAAAAGTGGCCTATCTCAGATCCAATCAAATAGTGTTCTTTTGCTGTTATACTAACTTAAAACAGAACAAACTTCTTATTTGCAGTATTTTAGTTAGAAGGGCACTTCCAACCTCACTGGACTACCATAGAAGTGTTCAGCAGGACTATGCTTCTTTCTAAAAGCTCTATGGAAGAGCCCATTCCACTCTCTTTTCCAACTTCCTTAGGCACTCTCATACCTTGGATCGCGGGCTTCTTCCGCCAACTCCAAAGTCAGCCACTGCACCACTTTGACCCTTCTTCTAGTGTCACATCATTCTTGCCATAACCAAGAAAGCTTCTCATATGATCATTTTGGGCTCACTGATATAATCCAGGTTAATCTCCTTATTTTAAAGTAAATGGATTAGCAATCTTACTTGCATCTGTGACCTTAATTCAGTTTTTGCTATCATATTCACAGTGTCTCAGTAATTTTTTCCTTGCTGAGAGAAAATACCCAACACCCAAAGTTAAAGAAGGGAAGGTTTATGTAGCTCAAAGTTTGTAGAGGTTTCAGTCCATAATCTGCTGGCTCCAAGGCACAGTGTCATGGCAGATGGGCATCACAGAAAAGGAATAGTTCATGGTAGGCAGTAGCAAATCAAGCAAGGGAACCAATAAGCAACTTTAGCAGCTTCTCTCTGCCTCTTTTTATATTCTACCTATCTACCAGGATTAGGGTGTTGCCAAACCAACCAGTGGACTGATTTAGCAATCACGCACCCTTAATCCCAGCATCAAATTCCCTAGATCAGCCACCTCTGAAAAACTCCCCATTCATGACCACAAGAGGCACTGAAGGGACATTTAGACACAAGTGATAACACACAGGTCCTGGTATCAGGATGTGAACCTCTTCAAAGGGTCATTATTCTAACTATTCCAATATCTAAACCAATGGTTCCTAAATTGTGATCCATGGGCTATTTTCATCTGAATCACCAAGGTAGATCAGTAATTGTGGAGACTGAAATACTATGTCCAAGACCTTCAGAACCTTATTCTTTCAGTTTGGATCCAGGTACAGTAGAGATTCGACAAGTGCTTCATGTACTTTGTATGCACACTCAGGTTTTAGAACCTCTGCTCCAAATAGTTCTCCAACAGGGCTATTATCTCTTGTGAACAAATTGAGAAGTTTACACTTTTTTTTTTTGCTTTGTTTGAATTTGTCTCTAATCAATTGATGAGGCTGCTTGTGTTTAGAACAAAAGTTTCCAATTTTAGATTGAGTGCCTTACAGTGTATCAAAATCAAGTAGCTAAAGTATGTATTTTGAAGAAGCTGGCACCAATTTTAGTCTTATAAATGCACCATCTGTGTCACCAAAGAATTTCTGTGTTTATTTCTTCATACTTTGAACAAGCATTTATCAAGATGTTTTTGTGGGGTGAATTCTGTCCTTGCTCTTAGGATTCTTATGAGGCTTGTCACTCATCAATGTGTAGAAAAAAAGCTTTACCAAATGGACCAAGCAGTACCAAATGAACCCCATGAAACTGATTTGAGTCTTGAAGACTTAATCTACAAAGAGTTCTGTTGCTTTCTTCAATAGGATGTTGATTCATTTAGAACATAGGGTGCTCTGCACAGTGCTCTCCACTTCTAGAAATGAAGTGTTCTGTCTGCCTTTACTGGATTTCCTGGAACTAAATGAAACATCAGAACATCTGGGTTAGGAGGATGTTATGTCTTGTATCTAGATGTCCCCCAAAGCCTAATGTGCTCATGGGTGGGACTTTTCAGAGGTGGCTGGATCTAGGTGTGTGATGTTGAGATCAAGGATCCTAGTATTAAGGGTGTGAGTGCTACCCATCCTAAGGGTGGGTAGCCTAGTTAAGAAATAAGGGACAGAAAGAGTGTAGTTTACTTGTTGTTTGCTGCCTTCTGCCTGCCTGCTCTTCAATGCCCCTCTGCCATGCGACTAAGCCTCAGTGCCAGCCAACTATAGACTGAAACCTCTACAAACAGTGAATTAAACAAACCTCACCTCCTTTAATTTTGGGTGTTGGGTGTTTTGACTCAGCAATGAGAAAAGTAACTAAGACAGATTTTGGTACCAAGAGTGGGGTCTTGCTGTGACTGTACCTGAAAATGTGGTTCAGGAGCCTTTATGACTGGCTTGTGGGAAGAGTTTGGAAGGTTTGGAGATGCTGGATAAACAAGCAGCTCTGGAATGCCTTAAACTGTATTTGATGGAAGATTCCCGTCAGAACTCAAAAGACCAGAATACTGATAGAAATGCAGCAGGAAAAGGCCAGACTCAGGAGGTTTCTGCTGGGAAGGACAGTATTGGCTGTTGGACTCAAGACAATGTGTATTATGCCTTGGCAGAAAATTTGTCTGCATTTTACTTATGTCCAGAAATTGTGCTTGAGACTGAGATTAAGGGCAGCTGACTAATCTTGCAGAAGAAATTTCAAGGCGGTCTAATGTTGAGGCAGTGGCATAGCTCCTGTTAGGGGCTTTTAGCCAGATTTATGTTGACAATCAAGACCAAAGAGCCCAGTAGAATGATTTAAAATGTTTTGAGTTTGGCCAGAAAGGAAGCTCCAGTAAAGTTGCAGGCTGCAAAGATGAAACAGAGAACTTTGTCACTGAAAAGAATAGTAAGAAAAATCAAGTATTTCAGAAGAGAACAATAGGGCTGAAGATTTATCTCCATGATGTCTGCACCTGCCTCACAAGCATAATATCCTGAGTTCAATCTCCCCATACCAAAAGGGGGAGGGGAGAGAGAGAGAGCAATAGAAAAGATGCTTTGAGGATATCACAAGAACCAGCAGGACTGCCTTTGCTGCCTCAAAATTGCAAAAGTGAAAGACTTTGCTTTGAGAAGAGAGCCCAGACACCATTTTCCAGAATGGCAATGGCCTAGGGAAGTTGTTCCTTGGGTTTTGGTTCATAAGTAGTTGACCTCTACAGTGAAGAGAAAAGGAAGACTGGCTACTGCTCCAGCTGGCAGCAGACCTTGGCATCAATCACACGGTGCTGATTTTAGGTGTATGCAGAAGGCAAGAGTTGTCAAGTTAGGAAGGCTTCCACTAAGATTTCAGATGAAGGCCTAGGAGGCAAGGCAGTGTGCTCCTGAGAGGGCAGTGTGTGAAGCCATGAGTGTGCAGCCAAAGGTGCAGTGGGGACCCTAGAAGTTTGGAGAATCCAAGAATGTTGATTGAGAAAAACTGCAAGGAAAGAACACAGCTGGCCCAAGACAGAAGCTGTGGGAACTATAACCATCAGCAGTGCCATAGGGGCAGAGCCACCCAAGCCCTTTGGAGTTTACGTCTTGCCACAAACCGCCTTGGATGCTGGACATGGGACTACAGGAATTAATGTTTGCCCTACTGGATTTTGGTCTTGCTTTGGTCCCATTCCTTTCTATTCCCCTACTTGTACCTTTTGAAATGGAAATGTCTATCTTGTGCCATTGTATGTTGTAAGTATTTAACTTTCTGTTCATCTGTACCAGGTATCAAAGCTAAAAGTTTGCCTGAAATCTCAGAGGAGACTTTGAATTGAACTTTTCAGCAATGGTGAAACTGATAGGACTTTGGTAACTCTTGGAGATGGACTAACTGCCTTTTGTATAAAGGGATGTGTGTGAGTCTTTGGGGAGCCATGGGCAATACTATAGCTTGGATCTAGATGTCCCCCCCAAGGCATCATATGCCTCATAAGTGAAGCTTTTTGGAGGTGACTGAATCTAGGATTCATGATTCTAAGATCAAGGATGCTAGGATTAAGGGTGCAGGGAGGCAGGTAAGGCTAAGGGCAGGTAGCCTGGGTAACATATAAGGGACAGAAAGAGTGTGACCACTTGTCACTAGCTACTTCCTGGCTTCTGCCTGCCTGCTCTGTGATGCCCCTCTGCCATGCCACCCTGCCTTAGAACCAACTATGGACTGTAACCTCTGCAAACTGAGCTAAACAAACCTTTCCTCCTTTAACTTTGGGAGTCAGATATTTTGTCTCAGCAATGAGAAAAATAACTAAGACAGTATAATGTCAGTGCATGGTGGTGCTTCTTCAACCTGTGGTTCCCCTAACTTCTAAGAAGTGAAGCTGCCTTTGTGCCTGTTTATCACTTTTATGAATGAAAGAGAGATTCAAGGAAGTAAAACATATGTGACAAACCTATTATATGGCTCTTCACCTATACTACTTCATTTCGTTTTCATAATTCTGTAAAGTAGATCTGACTATGCAAATTACTCCATGGGAAACTTGGGGGTCAGAGAGGCAATCCTTTGTTCATTAAAAATGACCTACCTGGAGGAAGGATTAATATAGTGAAAATGGCCATACTTCCAAAACTGCTATATAGATT
>NW_004624919.1:1077788-1173859 GCF_000247695.1 Heterocephalus glaber
AAAAAATGGAAATAAAGTCTTTGTAAATAGGGAAGGGTGGAGGGGGTGAAGGGAGGGCTAGGAATGGGGAAAAAATAAGAAGCAAGATGCATCATGTGAAGGTACAAGTTCCCAATGAGAAATGTAATTATGTTGTATACCTAAAATGTACCAATAAAAGAATTTTTAAAAAACAAACAAACAAACAAAAAATTACCTACCTGGGGTCCAATCAAAGATTTTTCTCTTCTCTTGCTGTGGGGTGGGGTGTGCTCTAAGAAATGCCTCAGGTCTGATAATCAACCATGCCCCTCTCTAGCCATTTGTAAAATCCAAAATTAAGGATTAGAGTCACTGACTAGAGAATTGGGGAGCACAAGATGCTTTGTTGGAATATCTAGGTTTTAAGTAATAAAATTCCTTACTTTTCTTTCAAAACAAAGAACAGCCTTAAGTAAGAAGACGGTGTGCAGTTCTTTCCATTTATACAACTCTTGGGACTTTGGGATGTTTGTACTCAATGGATAAGTGGTAAAAAATATATAGGTGGTTGACAGTTCATCAGTGAATTAGTCATTGTTATCAATTTTCAAAAGAAAAGGCAGGAGGATTAGACATTTGAGTCTTGCCTAGGCAACTTAGTAAGATCTTGTGTCAAAATACATACATACATGCATATATACATACATATATACATACATACATACATACATAGGGCTGGAGGTATAGATCAGTGGTAGTGTGCCCCGGGTTCAATTCCTAGAAGGGGGGGGAAGGGGGGGGAGAGAGAGAGAGAGAGACAAAGAGACAGAAATAGAGACAGACAGAGGCATACAAAGAGTGATATATAGAGAGATGAGAGAGAGAGACAGGAAGGAAGGAGGAGAAAGAGTGGAGAGTAGAAAGAGGAAGAGAGAGAGAAGAAAGAGAAAAGAGAGAGGAGAAGTGGAGAGTGGAAAGAGGAAGAGGAGAGATAGAGAGAAGAGAGAAGAAAGAGAGAGAGAGAGAGAGAGAGAGAGACTATTTCCAAAGCATTGGGCTAGACATCATATCTCATGGACTTTAGAACTTAGAGCTCAGAATGAACTTAGTGAACAGCAAATAATTATTTGTTGGAGCTATATAAAATGCCAATATTTAACTGCCAGACATGTAGAAATAACACTTCGTTTTAAACTATATTTACACAACAGAATATGTTAAAATTGTGATTAGAGCTATGAATATCTCAAAACAGGAAGTATATTAACTTGAGAATTGAAAGGCAAACCCCATGTCTGGAACACAAGTAGTGGTAGAGACTGGCTCAAGATATATCCATACCAGAGGTCAGGGAGCTGGCAGGGCTGGCAGACTACGATGGCTTTGGATTTAATCTTCATATAATAGAAGATGCTAAAAAACATTTTCTCAACATTTTTTTATGAAATTTTTTAAACATAGAAAAATGTTGAGGGAATTTCACTATGAATCCTTGTGTACCCATTACCCAGATAATATTATAAACATTACTATATTTGGTTTTATAATTTATCAGGCTATTCTTCTATCTGTTTATTCATTCACCATCTCATTTTTGAGGCATTTAATAGTAAATAGCAATCATCAATACACTTTACTCCACATGTCATAAACTAGTGTGGCCCACATGTCATAAACTAGTGTTCCATATTTGTAAACACTCTTTAAAGGAACATTTACATGATGTGATGTCACATATTTTAGGTGTATTATTCAATAGGCAGTAAAGGGATTTGTTTTGTTTTGGTTTTTACCAGAGGAGTAACTTAGTTAGATTTGCAGTTTTTCCAAGATTACTCTACCTTTTTTGGCTAAGCAGTATCAAGGGAATGTGGGGAGATAAGACTGATGAAAAATCAGCGAGGTAGTTATGAAAGTAGTTTAGATGCAGAAGATGGTGAAGAACTCAAGTGGTGGCTGTGGGGACAGAGAGAAGATGAATTTAAGGGACGTTTTCGTAGCAACACTGAGCAGATACTAAAGTATGGACTTGACTTGGGGTGATGAAGGACAAGCAGGGTCAGATTGATCAGGTTTCTTGGTAGGTAGGGGATCTGTTTTATGAGATGAGCTAGACTTTGGTAATGGGGTTAAGAGTCATGGCTGCATGTCTGGACATGAACTCATAGGTGCAGACTTCAATTAGAAAATAAGTAACACTGAACTTGAAACTACCTTTTTCTCTTCCCAGACTTCTCTGGACTCCAATCTTAGTTTCCATGTGTGCCCCTAGGGGTCCAGAATAAAGAGTCCTAACTCAGAGTCTGACGTCACTCTCAGCTATCTTGGGGTCACCTGGAGTTTTGTCTTTCCATCTTTTAAATAAGCACCTTTACCCTCCTCTTGAACTGCTGGAAGTAGACAAATCACAGCTAATTCCCCCTCTGATGCTCTTAGAAAAAGAAAACAATAAATCTAAGGGATTTTAGTGGAGGCCAGCACGTGCATGCTGGGCAGCCTGGCTCAGGTGCTCCTGGGCATCAGGCAGGTCTTGCAATATTAACCCCCCTACTTCCTGTGACCAAGAGTGTCCCCACAGAAATACTCACTGACCCAATTCTCATACTCCTACCCCTTTGTTCACGTCTAAGTCCAAATAGCTACCTGAGGAGAAGTCCTCACTGGTTACTCAGTGGCTTTGACTCTGCTCTTGAGAACTATGAGTTTTAACCTAGCAGCCCAGGTAGAAACCTGGCTCACTTTCACAGGGGATGTGCTATCTCCCCATCTCTGACTTTGAGTGACTTGAGGACATGGAACACTGATCTCTAGACCCCACAGACAGTCAGGAAATGATTGAGGAAGAAGGAATGGAGGGAGAATATTATACTCACCACACATTTATTGAGCACAGAGAACATAAAAGTATATTAGACCCAGTGGAAAATGGGAGATAAGCGAAGAAATTACAGTGTAGTTAATACATGGCATGATAAAGGTATTCAAGTCAACCAGCACCTACAGGGTTGAGACTGGGAATCCCAGGACAGATGACATGTGAAGTGAATTTTGACAGATGACAACGTGGCCCACCTCAAAGGGAGGAAAGGTATCTGCCAAGGCAGGAGGGCTTTCTGCATGGGTACAAACTTTCCTTTGAGGTCAGGCCCTTCTAGAATTTTGTTCCAGCTCAGCCATCACATGCAAGCATAGTTCTTTCTAAAACACCTTAGGATAGAAAAGACTTTCCAAATACAACCCCAGAGGGGCTTTAAAGTACATTTTCTGACCTCATCACCTCTTTTTCTCTTTTTGTCAGTAAGAAGTGACAATAATGCAAGTAGAAAAGCCATGGGTTCAAATCCCAGCTCTGCCTCTGAATCCCTGTGACATTGAACAAATGAATTCTTTCAGAGGAGGTGGATACTCCCTGTATCACATGGCTGCTGTAAGCACAAAATGAGATCATGTGTGCTTGAAGCAGATAATGATAATAACAGCTAATCTCTATTGGATTCGTACTGGCTTATGCCAAGAACTTATATGACTTTCTCATTTACTCCTCACAACATTAAATAGCTGTGATATGCAGTATGATGTTATCACTTAATTAATTTTACATGGGAAGAAACTTAGGCACACAGAGGAGCTAACTCAGTAGAAACAGAATCATAGCTAGGTAGGTTGATCTCAGAAACAAAATGTTTAATAATTATGCTAAAACCCCTTTTTAACCCCAAACACTCTTAACTGTGAACTGTGAACCCTTCTGAAGATCAGTCTCTGTCCCTAAAAAATGTTCATACATTGTGCATACAAATTCAGAGGGTTTCCTGAATAGCCCCCAAAGTCTATCCATGAACTCCAAGTTTATAACCCTGGGATACCAAACTACCAGGCCAGACTGTGCTGAACCCACCCACAGAGTTCAGGAAGAAGAGAGAAAAAAAAAACAGACAAGTAGCCCAGGGAGGGTGTCTCCAACTTGCTCAGACTACTGGGAGGTGTAGTCTGCCACAGGAAAAGAGCTGAACACTCTACCCCCGGAGGAGAAGGAGGCTGGATGCACTGATGCATCGGATGACAACTAAAGTCAGGACAGAGAGGGCTGGCCCTGAGCCAGAGCCAGAGTGGCACCTCCTAGTTCAGAGTATCTCTCTAACTCAGGGTGGGGTTACTGAGGCCACAGTGCCTGCCAGGGATCTACAGGGAACCAGAGCTGCATGCATGTGGAAGCAATAGCAAGGTTCAGCCTGGGCCTCAAGACTGGGTGGTACTGGCCCAACCCAGCCATGTGTCTACAAATCCAGACCAGCCCTGGCCTGGGGAGGCTTGAGGAGGACCTGGCAGAACTCACTTCCCAGGAAGGTGGTTGCCCAGGATAGGGTCCAAGAGGCCTGGCCTGAGGATAGAGCTAGACAGGAGAGACCACTTCTCAACAGTCCATGGAAATGGAAGGTCCCAAGCTGCCTTGGAGGATGAATTAGCCCACATCCTGATGGGACTCAGGGCTTTTTCTATTTTCTAATCAGAAAGGCCTACAGAAGTTTTTGTTTTGTTTTTTTCATGTGTTTCAAGATTTCAAGGTGAAGGGGTAGCTTTTATCAACTTTCTTATTTTGAAAAGTTTATAGACTCCCTCAAAGTTACATTAATAACACATAGAAACACTTCTGTTTGTTTAGCTTCCTCCAGTGGTCACATTTATAACTGTAATACAAGGTCAAAACGAGAAGACATGCACTGGTAAAATGCTGTGAAATAAGCTACAGTCCACAGTTATCAGATGTGTGTGAAACTTTAAACACGAAGTTTACATGGACAGGACCTCATCTCAGTATTGGACCACCAGGACCTGAAGTAAGGTTGGTGCTATTTTAATTGGGAGGCAGAGCAAGAGGCAAAGAGGGGATCAGGAGAGAAAAACAAAGCAGCAGTCGCTTTGGGGCGATAACTTGACATATTGCGGGGCTCGGAGGAAGGCTCACTTGACCTGAGACCTTCCACAAACCCCACTGCATGAACTCAGGTAACTCAGGCAGAAGGAGCCTGGGGCACCCCCTATGCTTATTCTATCCAGTGGGTTGAATAATGGCCCATAAAAGCACATGCTCATATTCTCACCTCCCAAAACTATGAGTATGACCTTATTTGGGAATGGGGTCTTTTTTGTAGATGTAAAGAATTTAAAGATTTTGAGATCATCTTCAACTATCCACTCAAGCCGTAAGCCCCATGACGGGAGGCACCCAGGGAGGCACAAAGAGAAGAAAAAGCTCAGTGGGAAACAGAAAGGAACTAAATTGACTTCAGCCCACAGGGAAGGCCAACAGCCACCAGAAGCCCAGACTGCAGGGATGCATTGTCTGCTAAAGCCTTCAGAGAGTGTGTCTTCCTCTTCACACCTTTGTTTTGGACTTCCATGCTCCAGAACTGCAAGAGAGCAAATCGCTGTTGTAATAAGCCAGTTTGTAGTCATTTGTACGTCATCCCTAGGAAACTAATGCATTCTGCAATACAAATGACTTATTCCCATACCCCTTCGCCTTTTCCCAGACAGGCAGATAGACACAGTGCAATTTGTTTCTTAACTGGGCCTCAGGAGTTGGAGCAGGACTTCTGTTGCCAGTTTTCCAACAAAGACTCTATACACAATGTAGCCCCTTGTCTTGCCCAGGGAGGCAAAGCTGTAAAATGGTTGAACAATGACTCAAACTCATCTTTGGCTCATTTCTGAGCCTGTGATCCTTTCTGAGTTCACTAAAGTCTTTGGAGAGGTACAGCTGATTACCTGTTGGAGCAAGGTTTTGTTCTACAGCTTTGACCTCTTTTTTTAAAATTTCCAACTAATAAGTGCCAGAAGCTGAAAGAGGACACTTCCTTGGTGACCCTCTCACCTGCTCATGCCTCCATGTGAGAAAACACAGTGGTGGTGGACACACCACCTGCAGCAGGCCCTAGGGGACAGTGTTGGAACCCGTATTTCCCTAAACAAGGCAACAGCAGAGCTACTGGCTTCCACTGCAGGAGTCTGCTGTGGCTCTCTCCCAGCAGAACCCTAAAGACTCCCTGGCAGCCAAGTTCTAGGCCAGCCAGTTCCTCTGGTGCCTCTGAAGACCAAGGCACACCAAGTCCTCCTCGCACCCCTGGCCTGGCCTGTGAGAGCCTGTTCCCACTGCACATTTTCCTGCAGGGCTTGAGAACTATTTTATGGGGCTTTGGAGGGGGGAGGGTAGGACAATACATAAGAAGAAAAAAACAGTGCTGTGATTCATATCTTGTATTTGTATCTTATATTGACGCATACATAAGTGTCCCCATAACCTCATTTCCTGAAATAAGACTTGTTGCTTTGGTGAATATATGCATTTCAAAATTTAATAAAACCTATGAATTTACCCTGCAAGGGGTTTGTAGGAATTTATGCATCCAGTCAGCAGTCAGGTTCTGTTTCTCTGCAATTGTACCATAATGATGTGCTATCAAATCTTTTATCTTTGCAAATGAGATAAGTAACAATGAACATATACGTACTATGAAGATACCAGGAATATGTACATATGTGTGCACGTATAAAATTCCTTGGACTGTGCATTTAAAACTCATGTATGGTGCTTCACTGTATGTATGTTACAAACATGCATGAAAAACAGAGCGATGAAGGGCAAAAGAATGTTGAGATTCAGAAATGAGAGGATTCCCTCCTTCCACAGGGTAGTCTTGAAGTGCCTCACAGAAACATTAAGAATAATGAGGCTCCCACGCAGGAGTCAAACACACACAAGGACAGACACAAGGAAGAACATAGCTCTAGGACAGGGAAGGAGCCTGATTTGAGGAAGTGAAAACAGCAAGCTAGGGGGACTGGCCCCAGAGGAGATGGAAAGGTTATCAGAGGCCAGATCAAATAGAGTCTCTTAGGCAAGAGGTTTGAGTTCTTTTTCTCATTAAAATGGGAACCCATTGAAGGGACTGCAGCACATGAATGGCATGATACACTTAATGGTTTTTTTAAAAAACATATAGATACTGAGTGCAGAATGTATTTTACATGAGCAAGAATGGAAGCTCAGAGACAGGTTAGAGGACTGCTTCATTCTTTAAGCCGAGAGATGGTGGTGATTTGACTCAGAGTGATAATAAAAATAGGAAAAGGTGGAAAGATTGTGTATCTATTTAAGAGTAACTGCCTATCAGACATTTATACTAACTGGGAGACTTGGCTCTCTGTATGGGCCAAGTAGATGGGCCATGGATGATGGCGGTCTCAAAAGTGGAAAAAGCTAAGGTAAATTTAGGTTGACTTCATGGGAAGTAGAAGCAAAAGTTGTGACTTAATAATATGAAATCATGGGCCAGGGATTTAGCTTAGTGGTTCCGCCACCTGCCTCGCAATCGCAAGGACCTGAGTTCAATCCCCAATACATATATATATATATGTCTAAGAATCAGGAGGAATCAAACTGGAAACCCATGGGAAAGAGTACCTGGTGGGCTACAAAATGTCTGCCTCTATAAACATTTACACATAGGCCCAAACTATCATCATTTCTGCTCAAGGGTTTATGGACATTATCTTTTTGCAACTATAGAATCAGAACCTCTATATTTTATGGTCACAGTCTTCTTCCCAGTTTGACTCTAAGCTCTTCAAGGGAAGTACTGTGTTAAACATCCTAAAACCCAAGGAACATGGCACATGCTTCTCAAATGGGCATGCAGTTGAGTTGTTGGTTCTTCAGAGATTTAGCTTCAGGGATCTCGGATCATAATCCAGTAGGAGAAGGATGGGCCTGGTCATTGTCAAGAGGAGAAAAAAAAGTCCTAACTCGAATCCTGTTGGAATCACAAGACCAAATACCATTTCCTCCAGCATCCAGATGACTCAACCCAGTTGTTCATGGTGATGGGTCTCATGCCAGCTTTGCCAAGTGAAAACTATGTAAAGCTCAGGTAACTCCACAGAAGTTCTCACCCATCTTCTTTTGTGCCAAACCACCAACAACAACCATCAGTCCCACGTCAAATGTGCTATGACGAAAGTCAATAAGGTTCCCAAACTTGGCTTCTATTGTCTACCCCTACAACTAGCCGTTAACTCTATGACCCCATCTCCAAATTTAATCCTTCCAATTCCCCTGTAAGAACGCTAACATAAAAATCTGATCATTTCACCTCCCTTCTTAAAATCTTTTGGTGGTTCCCATTGCTTTTCAGGTAAAGCCCAAACTCATTAATTCAACACATGTTGCCTTTTATGATCTAGCCTATGACAACTTTGTTACCACCTTTCCACCCATACACGTGGAGTTGCCTACTCAGAGACTTTCTCACTGTTGCCCAAATATTTCAGGCCCACAACTTTATCCCTTAGCTCTTCTCTTGAAAAAAATCATATTTCAAATAAAAACATATGGGAAGATGCAAAGACTTATCAGTGCCCAGGGGAAACACAAAATAAAATAGAATAGTCTTTTTCACTCATAAATTGGTAAAATTGTTAAGACAACTGGTAAAAATTGTTAATAATACCTAGGGACTAAAGAAAGAGGCTATCCATTACTCTTCTGGAAAAAGTGGTAGTAGTTGTGGCTCACCAACATTTAAAAGGCACATGCATTGTCTAGCAGCTGCTGGATTGATTTCTTGTGGTCCCTTACAATTTTGAAGCAAAGTCTTTGTAAATAGGAAGGGATGGAGGGGTTGAAGGGAGGGCAGGGAAAGGGGGAAAAATAAGAACCAAGAGAGGCTATGTAAAGGTGCAAATTTCCAATGATGAATGTCATTATATTGTATACCTAAAATGTACCAATGATTCGAATGAATAATTGATAATGCAAAATAAGAAGAAAAGGTCCAAAGGGGTAGGGGTAGTGGGAGGGGCAGGGGAGAGGAAAGAAGGGAAAGGAAAAATTATGAGAAATGGAAAAAATGGAAACAAGTCTTTGTGAATAGGGAAGGGTTGGGGGGTGAAGGGAGGGCAGGGAACAGGGAAAAAATAAGAACCAAGATATATCATGTAAAGGTACAAGATCCCAATGAGAAATGTAAGTGTACTGTATACCTAAAATGTACCAATAAAAGAATTTTTAAAAATAAAAAATAAAGTGGACCCACTCATAAAAGGCACATGCACTTTAACTTCAGCCATCAAAACTCCAAGGTTCTTTTTCATCAAAGTACTTGGACAAATATATACATATCATGTGTACTCCAATCTTATTTATCATAACAAAAGTATGAGACAATTTAAACGCCTCCCCAAACAGAATGGCAAAGTCACTTATGGCACATCCAAACTGATGAATCATTTGAAGTTGTTAAAATGAATAAAGTAGCATTGTGCGGACTGACACACATGCTATGCTGTTAAGGCTCAAAAATGTTGTAAAAATGGGATAGTACAATCACAATTTGGGCAAAAAAAATCCAGAAAGGAATATAGAGAAAAAACCAGATATGCACATTGTTTCAGCTCATGGGGGTTCCCCAGGGCAGTGGGAGTGAGAACCACAGCAGACTGGAAAGGCTTTCACTTTTTACTTTGCATATGGCTCTATGATTATCATGTTTTTCACAAACATAGAAAATTAAAAGACATATATAATAAAAAATAATTCATAAAAATCTTTAAAGGACCTCATGGCAAAGAATTAGCAGGGACCATCGCTGATGATAATTAAAGAAGAATCAAGCCTCAGAGAACATGGGAGACTGTTCCCTAAGATCTGAAAGAAGGCAGAGTCAGAGAGGGTGAAGGCAGAAGCAAGGAGAAGATGGCCATTTGTACTAGACCTCAATTTCAAAGATGACTGCCAAGTAGGCAAGTTTGTGCAAGGAAGCAGCAGGGAAACTGTCGCAAGCACTGAGATCAAAATGTGAACGATATGCAGGCCCCTATGAGGATCACCCACATCTATTGATGTCCTAGGAACCATCATTTGGCCATCACTTAGAGCATCAACTTGGTACTTTGGTGGGAGCATCCATCAGAAACAAGTGTAGGACAAACATCTTAGGAAGGAAGTGATACCCAAGAAAGATGCACGGTGGTAATTTAGACTACAGTGTGGTGTCTGGACTTCAAACTTAGCCCAAGTCCCATTCCTAACTCTCATGCCTGAGTCCTGGAAAGGAGGGTAGGGGGAGAATGAGAATAAATAGAATTCTGGTCACATTCTTTGTCTTGTTTTGGGTGCTGGTCCCTTGGGTGCGTTGGGTTTTAGAAAATCCAGCAGTAGCCGTATGTGTCTGCTATGTCTTAAAACATGTGCATATATGTCTACTATACTCTATAAAATGTATTTTATGAAATGTAAATATGCGTATCAATTTTTTAAATCTTCTAAGGACCAGGAGGGAGGACTCTTTAGACCCCAAGAGAACAAAATTAGAGGGATCTTTTGTTTATTCAGGCATTTTGGGGGTCCAGGATTCATCTCAGTATCAAAAGAGAAGACAGTATTGGCACCCATGAACCATATTTGTATATACCTAGGCAGTTACAAATGTAGCTGTAGCTATAGACACAGATATACATCTGGGAATTTTTGTCATATATTGGACATTAGCAGAAAAAAGTGTCTGGAAAGATGCTTGCTAAGCTAGGTACAGTGGTAACCCTGAATGAGTCATTTTTTAACTTTCAGTCCATTCATTTCTTTATTATTTGATTACTTCTACAACAAATATATTTTAAATTATTTTACAACTTTCAAATGTATTTTATCTTCCTAGCTACTGACAAACACTTACACAACTTTAAAGATATATTTTCCCTGTGACATTTTCTCTGACTTCTTAGCACATATTTTCTCAAAGTGTTGTCCACTCACACAGATATCATGGTCCTAGCATCAACCTGGAGGATGGTTAAGTATGCAGATTCTTGAACCCCTTTCCAGACTCACTGAAGTAGAATATTTAGAATTGGTGAATTTGTGTTGTAATGCGACTCTGTTGCTCACTATAGTTTGATCGTCTTTGAGTTAGTGGTGAATTTCTCTCTTTTCTAGGTATTCTGGCCTTCTACTGTATTCATCGTATAGGCTAGGTTTTATCTGATTTCACGTCTGACTCCTCCATTAGTCTATGAGTCCCCAGAAGACAGTGACTGTATCCAGTTCAACACAGGACCCATGACATGAGTTGTCTGATAAACATATGCTGAATACATGAATAAATCTCCATCATAACACACCAATTGGGCTCCACCGAATGAGACATACATGGTGGACTAAGTGCTCAGTGCTCAAAAAGAGCTTGGCTCAGGTATATTTTTGCCACTCTGAGGAGCTCCAGTTTATAATTCCAAACTGGCCTTGGGAGAGATGAGCCAGGCTTGGACAAACAATGGGGAGAACCCAAAAGCCAGTAGAACCAGCTAGAGGTGCGACCCAGTAACCCAGATTATAGAGTGTGGCTTTCATGACGCAGCACTTTTTTTAACTAACCTTAGAGGAGCCATGGCATAAATCATAAACTATGAAGTTCCCAAGATTAAGGCCAGGAGCTTCAACTGTGTACCACAGTGGTTACAAACTTGCATTGGGGGGCCAGTCACTTGGGTTCGATTTTTATTCAACTTGTTAATTATATGGTTTAGAATTATCTTCCCTTTGAGCTTCACTTGCTGCATCTGTAAACTGAGAAAAATAATAATACCTAACCCAAAGGGTTGTTGTGTCAGGTTAATAAAAAGTAATCATGAGGCTCCTACTGTGTGCCCAGCACTGTTCTATGTGGTAGGGAGACAGCAGTACACGACACAAGCACAGAACTCTGTACTCAAGAAAGAGAAAGTTGATTCATGGAAGTCAGAGTCCTAAGCAATGAAATAATTGCTCCAGGTGGTCATGCAGACCTGACCAGCTGATCAGTTCCTGGATCTGGAAATGAAGACACTCAAAGAAGAATGTAGTAAGAATGACCTCCAGATCCCAGCAGTGATGAAGGGGTATAGTAAGTGATCAATAAATAGCAGCTTTGGCTATTGCAGCTCTGTCCTGTGCAGCTCACTGGTGGCACATAGTGGCAGTGGTTCTTAGGGCCCTGAAGCCCAGAGAAACGAGCTATGTAAACAAAGCTCTGTAGGAGGACAGGAGGCCAAAATGTGTCCCCGGCCACAGAGTGGGTTCAGCAGACTCCCCTGGCTCCACTTCTTGGAAAAAAGTTGCTCCCTTTTGCCAGAAGAAAATAAACTTAAACAGGAAAGTGCTTCATGATTCAGTGGGTAACTCAAGGCTCTTGAGGTGTGAGGAGGTCAGAATATGTCATCAGTGGCTTTCTGCACAGCCCAGAACTTGGGAGAAGAAGCCAGATTTCTTGGAAGTGAGCATGAGCATGAACTGTGTGTGTGTGTGTGTGTGTGTGTGTGTCCCTGTGTGAGTATATGTCTGCTTTCACGTGGATTTGGGGATGTATGTAACTGTGTGTGTTACTGCCTCCACTGCTTGACAATCTGGGTTTCTGTGTCTAGTGCATTCCTTTGGGGGAGAGGTTATGTACTTTTAACTTGAGTGATAAACAGGCAGAAGAGAAAGGAAGCAGAGACCATGAGAAAAGGCCTGAGCCAGGAGATGATGGAGTTCAGAGCCTGCCGGGGAAGTGGGAAATATTGCTAAATAAGGACTTGAAGAGCTCCTTCCAAGGATACAGTGAGGAAGCAGATCCACAGGGTGGCCAGTCACAGCCTCCAGAAAGGGTCTCTGGTTGCTCTCTGGCCTCAGAGAACAAGGCAGGCATTGGGGGTTAATTCGAACCCTGCAAGACCTCCTGCAGTTATTTGGCAGCCTGTACTAGAACTGGCCTATCATTGCTTCACATAGGGACTTAGAGTAACAGGGAATCATGAGACCACCTGTTGGCCACTGACTACAGGAGCTAAAAATTCCAAGCAACAGGGGAAATAAGGCTATCCCCAACTTCTGACACTGATCTGAGCTCAGACTCAAGAAAACAATAAACCCACGAGGCTGCCCCACCCCCCACCCAGGCCCCTGCCATTCCCTCTCAGCAAGGGAAGCTTTGTGGATGACACACACCTCCGCCAATTCCCTCCCACCCACCTTGGGGAGCTGGCCCAGACTTGATAAAAGAGAATGAGTTATTCACACTGGGCATGAAATGCTGGAGCTGTTGCCTTTGGTTACAGAAACAAGGCCGCCCAAGGAGAGCACCTCTTGGGAACAGTGGCATTAAGTTGTCTAAGGACAGTGACAGGGCCAGTAGCAGCCAGTGCAATGACAGTGAGGTGAGAAAGAACATTTTCCAAGAGAAAGTCAAACTCTATAGATCTCACCCTTCTAGGGAAATAGGGCTTCCAAAAGATTTGGGGAATTTAGATCAAAGAATATTTTATTTTCATTTTGATGGTGGCAATAGTTCTGGACTTGTCCCCTGAACTGGAAAAGCTTGGCAAAGTAGTTCTCAAGGACAACCACCCTGAACACCAGCTGCTTCTGACCTGGGACCTATGCTGTGACCTGTATTTCCTATGTCTGTTTCTTCTGAAACTATACTGAGCCTGTGGAGAAAGTACATTTCCCCTCCCCCACACCAAGTACACAGAGCTTCCAATGAAGTCTAGCCTTTAGTCCTCAAGTTCAACGGTGAACAAATGAGGCCCAACCCCAAAATAGGGGCTGTGGGACCCCACTCTTGAATTTCCCTGTGGGACTTAGCCTCAGGGTCTATTTTCAGTGGGACAAGCAAAAGCAGGGCTCAAATTTCAAGCTGGCATTGATAAAAGCTATCTATATCTGCCCACCTGAAGAAAGGAGCATACAGCAAATAAGAGGTGAGCATGGAGACTCTGCCTTCTCCACTAACACACTCATGCCATGCTACTGAGAAAGCGGCTCATACAAGCTGAGCTGAACCTTCCCATGCTGCCCCCATCCTCCCAGCAGGCCTCTGTTCCACCTACAACCAAGGTACCACTTTCCTTTTGACTGGCAAATTGCTTTAGGCCTAGGGAAAGCCCTACATGTGTCTGCCTAGAATTCAGAGTTGAAATACAATTGGAACTCAAGCGTTGGCCATAAATGGCCCCAGCCTTCTATTATCCCTGAGTGTGTGTGTTCTAGGGAACGCCTTCGGAGAGCCTGAAGCTAGGGACATGGTCATTTTACTCTCACCGAATACCAATTACTGTCAGCAGGAAGAAAGAGAGAGAGAGAGAGACCTCTGTGCCTTGGCACTGAGACCAGAGAAGGGTAGTGAGCATGAATTATATATTATACCAGCAATAGAGATAAGAGTGGAATGGGGAAAATCATAACCCTATTAATAATGGAAGTGCAGTTTGTAAACTCTCCACCAGGGATAATTTGCATTGCAATATAAACAGGGAGTATAACACAGAGCAGCCGACAATGGTGCTTCAGTAAAATGTAAAAGCCACCATTTCAAACATTAAAAGTCATGATTAAATTATAAGAATTTGTTCAGCAGGATGTACAAGGAGAGGCTATGTGCTCCGACTCCATCTGAGCACTGGATCAGCTGTTCTTCCACTCATGTGTCTATCAGGAGCATGAACCAAGGACTTGGCTCCTTGAGACATTATCAGTTGTTATTTTTACTAGTTGTGGTTGAGTGTTCACTGGGTTTGCCATTCCAATCATGTTGGGTGCAATAACTATTTAATTCTTGAAGCAACCCTAAGACAGAGGTGCTGGAACATCCCCACCTTACAAAGAAGACTGAGATGCACAGAGGCTGGGTGACTTAAGCTCAGCTGGAGATGTTGCAGTGCAAAATCACACAGTCTGAGTCCTAAGCCCACTGTCTGGAACACTGTGCTCTGTTATCTCTTAGCCCCATTGGGCCCAATAGATGGAAGGCTGAGTCCATTTTTTAAAACTAATTTGATAACACATAAACAACTTGATCAAATTGTCCTCCACTTTTAAGAATCTCTCTGCAAAAAAGTGTCATTATCTCTCTACTATTGAAGTATGTTTATCATTATTAGATATTTATATATATATAAAAACTTCTAATACAAAGATGGTTTTTATTACCACATTATCATAGGAAAAAATTGGAAACAACTCAAATGTGTCCAATATATGTCCAATGGATAAACAAAAAGGAACTGTTATGAACCCCAAATGAGAAGCAGTTGATAAAGAATGTGTAATAACATGGAAGATGCACTTGTAAGTGAACAAGCCAGACATAAAAGGATAGACTCAGTAAGAACACCACTGGAGAAAATAGTCTATAGAAAACCTTGGTATGCACCTTCAAGTTTAAGAATATTTGTCTCTCTGTGTCAATAGTATAGGTCTTTACTCTATTTTCTGCATTTTGCAAGCACATATTACTTAGCTGTCTTTGCCATTTCAATTGTAGACAACTGTAGACTCCAAACAGAATTAGAACAGCCCTCTTTGTCCAGTTTGTCATCCCTATCCTTAAAATCTTGTGGTTGCCACCATCCCAGGAAGAGACTCTCACTTGCTGAGCTTCCACTTAGAGCTTCATGGGCTGAGGGACTGGACTGTTCCCCCAGAAGTGGCCAGCAGCTCCATGTATCATGCACTTCACCTTCTTATTTCTATACACATCAGCCACTGGGAGATCACCTGCAGTCATTTGTCTGTAGAGCTAGAATCTGCCATGTTTATTCTCATGCAGATAAAGTAAATAGAGTTTTCCAGAAGCTGGAGCTGAGTGAGCCTCCCTCATGAAGAAACTGAAGAGGGTCTAGTATAAGAGACAGTGCTAGCTCTGCACTGACTACCTGACCATGTGATCTCAGAGTGGATGCCTAGCCTCTCTGCTTTGCAGTTTCTTCACCCATAAAATGAGAGCATTTGAATAGAGCAGGTGGAGGCTCTTTTTCTACCTGAAGACTATATAAGCATAAACTCACATGAGGTGGAGGCAAATCTGCTGAAATATTTCAACAGGCAAGGTTGTGGTGCCTTTAAGAGCATGATAATATCCAGTCTTAGCTGCCTTGCCAGTTCCATGGCTAGCTACAGAAAGAGTGAGAGGAGTTGGACAGGACTGGGATGAGTCTTGGGCAGGTGGCCAGGCTCCTGGCCTCTCTGATCAGCCAAAATCCTGCCATCCAGAGTCAACTCAGCTAGATTTTGTCACTCTTCGCCACAGCCCCATCCAATGACATGTAAGAGCCTTTATAAGGGAAATTCAGCAAGGGACAGAGCATGCCTCCTCCTGGTGGATAATGGAAGTAGGGAAGATAACCAGATTCTCCAAGAGAAGAGTATAGACATGAAGCAGGATGTCACAGGACTGGGCACCTAGAAGTCCCAGAACTGCTAGGAGGCACAGAGCCTTGGAGCTCAAGATGAGAAGGAGCCTGACAGCCAATCTTACTCCCACTGTCCTCAGCACATTACTGACATTCCAGAGAAGAGGGGGAGAGAATTAATTTCTTGACACCTACTTCCTCTCACACCCACACCTCTCTTCCACCTATACTATCCAAGCCAAGTCCAAATGAGGGTCTGAGACTTACAGGAAGACAAATGATCACTATTAAGAAAGTGCTTCAGAGGTCTGCATGTTCCATTCCTCCATCCACTCCTCCCACACGAGGCTCCCTCATGAGGCTGTACCCAAATGTCCACAGGGTAGCAGACAATGGTTCCTTAGTGTCTATTGGCTCTGAATCATGTGAATTCTCTTAGCTCCTCTGTTTCCCTGGGCCATGACTTGCTGAAAAAAAACTTCTTTCCTTCTATTCCTAACTCTAACCTCTTGTGAATTCACTCTATTCTTTTTCATCCTGTTTGTCAAATCCTAAATGATTCTAAGAAAAAAATTAGAGATTATATTAAAGGTTTTTCTTGTTATTTAATGTCTTATTCAAATAACTCAAATTAGTGACTAGCTTAGAATTAAAAGGCTTAATACTTGCATGAAAGGGAAAAAAAATGATGGGGAGTTGTACAGAGATGGTAAAGGAAAAATTTACCATGCAATATTATTTTACTAATCCATGATCATAGCTTCATGAAGTATTATCCTCCCTATGCAATATATGAGGAAGCTGAGGGTCATGGAATGGACATCACTTGTCGAGTATAGGTTGCCTTCTCCCAGCCTGGTGTTGAATAAACTCGATAGATTGGAGTCTTGCTACACAAAGTGTGGTCTGTTGGCCAGTGTTGGTATCATTTGGAAAGTTGTTAGAATGCAGAATCTCAGGTCCCACCCCAAACCTACTGAATCAAAATCTCCATTTCTGGCTGATTTGTGTCCACATTACAGTTTGAGCAGTAGATCTCCATCTTCAGAGAGGATTAGGATCACCTGAAAGTGACTAGGTTAGGGGTAGGAACCTAAGAATTTCTACTTCAAGCAAGTTTCTAGCTTCTGCTCCTGTTCCAGTAACCACATTTTGAGAACTTCTGATCTAGAGACATCTTCAGGAGCTTGAACCATTCAATTTTCTTCTATATGTTTAATGGAAATTTGTTGAGGTCCTGCTATGTTCCACTTGCCACCTTTGGTGAACCGTTTGGGCATATGAACATGAGAGAGAATCTCAGCTCACATTCATAGGCCAGATATGAAAACAAAAGTCTAAACCATCCTACACATGATGATTAAATCTGGGTGCTACTAAAGCACTGAGGAGAGGGTGGTAAGGTAAGTCATGGTGAGTGGAGAATGTTGGCCCTTGGGTCCCCAGTAAGCCAGATGCAGATTCCTTTCTTGATATCTCACAGGAAAGTTGGGTTGTTTCACACATTGAGCATTACAGACCCAGTACTTATAGGTTTATTCAAAGTCCTGCAAAAATATTAAAACTTTTTAAGATACGGCTTCAAGAGCTCTTTATAAAACATGAATAAAAGAAATTAATGTGTTCATTAAATGTGTGCACAATTATGCATATGGCAGCTACTGAATGCTCTCTATGTGATGCATTCTTAATTAGAGATGTCAGTGCATCTCAAAATGTTTGTGATGATTGGACTTCCAGAAATTAGAGAGTTTAGAGCGTACAAATACCCTCAAACTTTCATGTGAAAGGCCACATCCCGGGAGTGAGGGAGAGCATTTAGTATTACCTCTGTTCTTACTCTGAGGGCCACCTCCCCTGCTTCACTGCCTCCACCTATAAAAGTCTCCCTTCTGACAGTGTCCCAGGGGCCCAAAGTGGCAGGACGCCTGAGGGGCTTTCTCACAGCTGCCTTTAACATTTCCTTCTAGTTTTGGCCGCACTGTCCTGGTGACTGGTGCAGTTTGTCAGCCACACCCAGGGGTCACAGTGAATATTTGCCCAGGTACTTGTCACAATCCAGGTGCAGCCATGGGTCCTGACACCTTGTCACAGTGTCACCCCAACCTGATCCTATTGGCCTTTACATGTAGCTGCTCAAAGACACAGCAGGAGACATTGGTGCCTGAGAAAGGGAACAGGGTCCCTGGAGCCCAGACTCATTTTTCTATACCTGCACTAGGAAGGCTGACCCAATAAACCAGGCAGGGGAAGTCTGGACATTTACAAAGCATTGAAAATCTTGGATCTCGTGGCAGTGAGGGCAACTGAGAAAGGAAAAAAGGTCAGGGAATGGAGCCTGTCCAGGATAGGCCACATGAATATTCTTCTTTCAGGAATGTATTATAAAAAAAATTAAGTACACAGTCTAAGATACATGGGCATTTTGGTGCCCTTTAAAAGAATAGAAAGTTAGGAACACCAGCATTTAATGTGTTACCTTGGGCAAGACACATAACCATCTAAGCCTTGATTGCATCAACTGTAAAATGGGAAAAGTAAGACTTGCTTTATAAATTTGCTGCAAAGATAAAATGAGATAAGACATAGAAAGTGCTTTGCACAGCACTTGTCCCAGAGTAAAGGTTCAATAAGTAGTCATTGCTAAAATTATATCCAAAAATAATATATCAGTTATGCAAATAGTGATGTGCCAAAAGAGTGTGAAATTATACAGCAATTTGAAACGGTTTTCTCTCCAAAAAGATTTTCTGATAAGGGGTCGAAGATTATAGTATAATGTAGAGTTATATATGTGTGTGTGAGTTTCCATAAAAAATATGCATGTTTATAATTGGGAGAGGACTTTATTTTGTATAGAAACTTCAGTGTTATAGGGAGACAGTCTATGTCCAAGTCTCACTGTTGGATACAGGAAAATCTTGACTGAAATCAGGAGGGTCCCAGGAACCCAAAACATCACTAGGGAACCTGTTTCCCTGATATCCTCCTCCAAGGGGCATTTTCTGGTTGTTTCATTTCCATGTAGTCTATGTGGGGGTGTGTTGCCTGTGTGTGCTTGTATGTGTATGTGTGTATGTGTTTGTGTGCATGCTTGTGCATCTGTATGTGTCCCCTCTCACATTTAGATTTCCCAAACCAATGTTTCCAGATTGTTCTCCAGTACCCTGCGGCTTGTTCAAAATGCAGATTCAAAATCCAGATGCTTGATCATAGTCTTTTGGGAAGAAAGAGAGTATCCTGAACTCTGAATGTGTGACAAATCCCCAAGGGATTTATTTGCACAGCATCCAAGAACTGAGATCTTGTTCACTTTCTAATCCTTCTGATCCCTTTCACATCATCAATGCCTGGCATAGGATTTTGTACATAAAGGCTTCCAAAAATGGATATTGAATGAAATCAATCAACTAACCAGTGTATCCTACTGGCTTTGAGGAAAATATAGATATAATGAACTATACTAGAACATAAGTCCACTGAGGATGGGAACTAAGAACCTGGCAGTAGTTATGCAATAAATCTATTAACTGCTTTTTACTGATATTGATAAAAAGGAATTCTCTTCCTGGAAAGACTGTCTTCCTTATCTGAGCTCATATTCACAGGAGAAACACACAGGATCAAAAAGCCTATTGTTGGGCTGGGGATTTAGCTCAGTGGTTCTGGCACCTGCTTTGCAAGCCAAGGTCCCGAGTTCGATCCCTGGTACCAAAAAAAAAAAAAGCCTACTGTTAAGGCCCCCATGCCAGTGTTAATCGAGGACCCTTGGCAGACAAAGGTCTGCCCATGGGAATAGGGCTCCACATGAAGTATGACTAAATCTCACCCTCATTCCAAAAGACTGAAGATAAAGCTGGAGATTGCAGCTACAACCACCTGTCAAATTTAACATGTTTCTCCAGTGCCATCAAGGTACTTCACATCATTGGTGCCAAGACACACTGGGGTAAGTACAATTTTCATAAATAAAGACATAAAGTGCCTCATTCAAGTTTCTTCAGATACCAAGTCATGTCACCAGGCTATGAATTCTAGTTGTTTAACTCCACTTTCAAGATTTCTTGGTAAAATAATGATGAAAAAAACCCCTATTTTTCCTTTGCTTGCTCTCCTTAGTGCAATGACAGGCAGATCCTGACTGCAGAAAGCACCCAGCTCTATGTGTTAGCTCTCCCCCTCCAAGAGTTTAAGCAACCAAAGATTATTACACAAATAGCATCTCTGATTCACCAGCTTTGAATGGCTGGACTGGTTTGGCCTGTTTATACACAAATGCAAAAGCCATTAAGAAGCTCTGGTTCCAACACTTTGGACTTTGTTATAAGTAACAATGTTCCAAAATGCTCTCTATTACTTATCCAGAATTTCAAGATTGTGCAATAAATTTAAGTTATGAAAAAGATAAAAATAATAAGGGCAATGCCAGAAGAGGAAAACAGAAAGAAAGACAATATTTTAAAAATATTTTCCCAACTGTCATTTTAATAATGGTCTAATAACAAAGTATGCTAATTTTTCTCCACAGATACCTGTGAATGCAAATGCAAAACAAATAGTAATTAACGTCTTGGTGTGAAAATCAAGCAATAGGCATTAATTCTGCAACAGAACTAAGATTATGCACATTCAAAATCATGACCTGTTTTCAGAAGCAACAGTGACAATGGTAAAGAAAAAATGGCAAGAGAAGAGTCTGAGGTTAATAGAATCCACATAGCCATCCTGATACCACCTCTCCCAGCTTCCCACCAAAAAATACATGAATGCTCTTGAGCTATCAACCCAATCTCAAATTCTGAGCAAAAGTTTTACTAGTCATAGTATGGGAGGGAACAAATGAAAATAAAATCCTTCTCAATGGCATATCTTCATTTCTGAGGCCAAATATCAAGGCTGGCAGGCATCATTACACCCTAGCTCCAAAGCAGAGACCCCAGATCTTCCCTGATTAAAACAACAGACATCCAAGAATTTCCTAAAGTTATCCTCCCCAAAACCATGAGAAATGGCTTTCTACTTTAGCTTAGAGACTATCATCTGACTACAAGTTCACAGTGGAAGGAAGGGGAAGAAATCCAAGGTGGGATATGAAGTCACTATTAGACAGTCAAAATCATTTAAAAAGTTCTGGAAGCTATGCCTCTTAGAGGTTGTGAGATTTCCGGTATTATTTCTACAAAATCATATTTCACATTCAAGGAGGATATAAAAGATCCCATGAACATCCAGCAAGCACACTGTAGTCAATGCATAAAAATAATATCTATCCACAGCTATGCATCCAAAATGGTAGGCATTACCTGACTTAGTTACTTTCTCTTTGCTGAGACATAATACCCAACACCCACAATTTTAAAAAAGAAAAGGTTTATTTAGCTCACCATTTGTAGAGGTTTCAGTCTATAGTCTGCTGGCTCCAAGACATAGCAGCATGGCAGAGGAGAAACAGCTCATGTTATGGCCAGCAGGAACAGAAAGAGGGAAAAAGGTGGATGGGAAGGAGATAGACCCTTCCAAGCCACCCCTCTCCCCATCTGGTGACCCACCTCCTCCAACCAGGCTTCACCTCCCAACATCACATTTAGCTATAAATTCATCAGTGGACTAATCCACTGATGAGTATCACGCCCCATATCAAATCACCTCCAAAAATCCCACCTATGAGCATATAGTGTCTCTTGGAGTGACAACTAGATATAAACCATAACACTACCTAAATGTATGTATTAAAATTTAAATTAAATAAAATTAAAGATTCAGTATGTAAGTTCATACACACATTCCCAGGACACAGTAACCACAAGCAACACTCTAGACTACGTAAATGGGGCAAATTTCCATCAATGTAGAAAGTTCTATTGGACAGCTCTGATTAGAGCTGCAAATACAACTCCAGGTGTTGGATGTCTCTGTTACTCATCCTTCCTCACTCCCTGCTGTGTCCCACCAGGCAAACTTGTAAGGGGTACAGTAAAGAATCCTGGCCCTCTGTGTTCTGGTTGACTTCAGAAAATTAGGGCACCAGCAAAACACTCTAGGGAACACAGTGAGATGGGACATTCTTTGCCCTGGCTTCCTCTGTCACCATCATTGTGATTTAACACATCACTATATGAAAAGCCACAGCTCTTGTTAGGCAGTTCTCCATGAAGCAATTCTCTCTGAGTTCTAGTAACACTTCTTTCCTTCCCAAATCCTTTACCCTGAGGTTAAGTAAAGTTTCCTTAGGGGTACTAGACTTGAATTTTGCACCACCCCTTTTTGGAGTTCCTCAACTCCTCTCATGTCTTTGGAAATAATCCTTTACTAGGCCTTTTGTGTTGATTATGCAGTAGGAAGGTATTATCTTCTTCCCATGGTTACCCTGACAGGAAAGCTTCTGCTCTAACCTAAGTCCCAGGGGGTGATTTGATCAACACCCACAGACACAGTAGAGTCTATAGCCCTCTGGGGTCAACAATGGATTTAGAAATATCTTCCTTCATTTAGTAATGATTAAACAGAAGAGAATAGCACAGGGATAGGCAAAGGTTTTTCCATGAAAGATAATATAGTAATATTTTAGGTTTTGTGGCCCATAAATACTGTGCCTGTTGAAATTACCCTACAGTATGAAAACAAGCAGCCATAGATAACATATAAACAAATGAGTGCAGCCATGTTCCAATAAAACTTTTTTTACAAAACAGTGAATGGTCAATGGACTGTAGTTTGTTTAAAGATGTAAAGAAAAAGCATACCTCTAAATTATTTTCTAAAAAAACCAAATACATATTCATTCATAACGACATTTTGATCAGTGACAGACTACATATGTTATGGTGGCCCTCTCTGAGTATTATGACCTAGTATAAGTGCACTTTATGTTTGTAGGACGATGAAGTTGCCCAACAATGGATTTATTAGAACGTATCCTTATTGGTACATTTATAAACTATTAAATAAATATAAATGTATTTTATAAATCTCAACAAATACATCTACCTCTCAATAAATTTCAAGAAAGTATGGATGGAACGGAGATGAAATATGAGACAAAATGCAAAAGCAAGACTGAGGCTAAGGTGAAGAAGATTCTTGCCCAGATAACAAAAAACGTAGAGAAACAATAAATACGCTCTTAGAATTACAATTTGCATTAGAAGCAATAAAGAGCAGAATTTATATTACAGAAAACTAAAGAACTAATAAATTTGAAATGTATCTTTTAGAATCTAGAGTTTAAAATAATAACCAAATTGATATATGAAGGACAGAGAAAAATGATCCAATTTATAGAAAGAAAACAGATTAGTGTTCCTTAAAAAGATCTCCAAAAAAATAATGACACTGGAAACACCAGTCAAATCTAGAACAGAATATTCCTGAATTGAAAAAAATCCTAAGATTGTAAAACAGAATGATACATGGTGCACCAAACAAAATTAATTTTAAAAAGAAGCCCACAGCTTGACATCAAAGAAAAAAACAAATTATAAGTATCTCAGGTAGAAAACAAAATAAAGCAAAGCAAAAGTAATGAAAAACATGACATTTGCAAAACATAAAAGAAAAAATCAGGTTGGGCTAATCTCAGAAATCTCCTTTATGAAAACTGAAAGTAAATGAAATGTCCCACAGTGTGGATAGAGTTAGGTGTACTTATAGTGCAACCAGATGTTAGATTATTATGCAACTATCAAAAGCAACATAGAGTGAGTGTTCTTAACGATATAGAAAAATGCATATGATAAAACATTTAGAAAGAAATCCATACATTAAAAACACTGATGGTTTGCATGTATGTATTTTACCACAATGGTTGTATTTTTTCTTGACTTCTAACTGTATAAAAGTTTTTTTAAAAAGTACCCTAAACACTATCTTTAAATTCTTTACCACATAGTTTATCCTCCCAATGAATTCATAAAATAAGTAATATGTTCACAGCACAGTTAAGAACATTGAGGGTGACAGTAGAGTAGTCACAGACTTGTCCAGATCAAACAGATACTGACACAACCCAGATTCTTGTTAATATCTAGCATTGATATTTTTCTATTTTGCTACGTTATTGAGAAGGGAGACAACTCCAGGTGAAGGGTGGCAACAGGAAAGACCATCGGAGCCTAAATCTGAGAGAGGATAAGGCCCCAGGGTCTTGATGTCATTTGGATAGTAAGGCTGAAAAGATAAGACCATTTTCCCTTTCCCAGCACACCTGTGGGATGTCTTTTCAGTGTGTCAACAGCAACCCACCTTCCTCTGGTGGTGATCTCACCTCCAGGAGCCTGGAAAAACCAAGAGAATTCAACAGGAACCCCAGGACTGACTAGTTTGGAGGATGACCTATGTTTCATTAATAATTTTTGAGATGTAAGTTTAATATTGTAACCTCCTCAGATCTCTATGATAATTTTTGTTTATAGTAAGAAAAAAGCTAGGAATAATGATACTGTCTCCTATTACAGAAAAACAGATCAGGAGCCAAGCTACAAAGACTATACCTAACTTTGAAATGCCCACCTCTTCTGAAGGAACATTATCTTATAAAGTCAAATTTCTGTGCTTGGCTTATTGATGGACTCAGCCTTTGGAGGAATTTTATAAACATACATTGAGAAAGAGAGAGAAAAGGAGAGAGTGAGGGAAAAAAGAGAAATGGAAAGAAAAAAGAAAGAAAGAGAGAGAGGAAAAAGGGGATGCCATTCTCCAAAAGGAGCTGGGGAAGAGAGGATGTAGCTCTTCGTGACATTTAGTCACTGACCCACTTGATCCCTAAACATCTTTATAAAGTGTCAATCACAGTGTTAGACTCACAGGACCCAAAGAGACATCAAAACATCATCCTTCCTTCCAGGAACCAATGGTTTGGAAACAGAGAAATTGTGTGTTTTAAAGGAAGGGAAGTCACATAACATGTCAGTGTTGTTTAGAAAACTCATTCTGTGAAATAAGTAAGAGAATTTCTTTATCTTGTAAAAACATTTAATTCAATAAAAACAAAACACATTCAAAGCAATGCTATTCACATAAGCAAGGCTATAATGACATGAACTGAATATGCTATCACATTCATGATGTGTAGTTTCCTTTGATAAGGAAACAGGATTAGAAGGATTAGAACACAGATGTCTTTACATTTATCTTTTTTAAAATAACTTTATTTCTTTTTTTCTTTTTTTTTTGGTTGAAAAAACCAGTTTTGTCCTATAGATTTTCCCAGAATTTTGATTTTGCTGAACGAATATTATATCTTTTTTTCTTTTTTTTTTTTGGTACCAGGGATCGAACTCAGGACCTTGCACTTGCCAGGCAGGAGCACTACCACTGAGCAGCATCCCTGGCCCCTGACTTTCTGTTTTTTTCTTTTTTAAAGTTAAAATAAATACGACACACAAAAAGCACACTTTGAAGGGCTGCATTTACATGAAATTCACAAATAGGCAAACCAATCTGTGCTATGAGGCACAGGTAGGGTTACCTTTGGCAGAGCAGGTGGGGGATGACAAGAAGGGGGCAAAAGGGGCAGCAGGCAAGTTTCTGTTTCTCTGTGTAGTGCCAATTATAGTACTATGTCTTAGTTACACAAAATACCCAATGCTCAAGATTAAAGGAGAAAAGGCTTATTGCAGCTCACAGTTTGTAGAGGTTTCAGTTCATAGGGGGCATGGCAGAGGGTCATCACAGAGGAGAAAGAGTTCATGGTGGACAGAAGGCAGCAAAGCAACAAAATAGCAAAGAAGCAGCAAGCAACAAGCAACCTAGCAGCCCTCTTTCTGTCACTTATATTCTGTTCATACTGCCCACCCTTAGGGCAGGTAGCACATCTGGGAAGGGTATTCCCATTATTCACTCCCAGAACTATCAGTAGACTATTAGTAATCACATACCCTTGAGCCCAGCTTCACAAACTTAATTCCAGCATCACACACTAGATTCAGCCAACCTCTAAAAATCCCCATCTATGAGTGCATTAGGTTTTGTGAGGACATCTGGACACAAGCTATAACAATTTGTTCATCTATGAAAATTCAATACCTGAACAATTATTACAAGTGCACTTTCCCACACGTACTCTGTTTCAATAAATGAGATAGATGATAGACAGATAGATAAATGACAGACAATAGATAAAATATGGCAGAAGCCATCTATTAATTTAGAATTAAAAATATACTGGTCTTAGCTATGATATTTCTGTATTTTTATCACTTTTTCTAATTACTATATTAATAATTTTAAAAATCAAACAACTTTAGCTGCCTTATATTGGGGTTAGAGACTAGAGTTGGGCAGACCAGCTAGGAGGCCATTGCCAGAGCCTGTTAGAGAAGATGGAGTGTGATAGAAGGGGAAAAGAGAAAGAAACAAAAACAGTATGTTAGTGTGCATGTCATCAGGATAAGAGAAAATTACCTTCTAAAAAGAAAAGATTTATTTTGGCTCCCAGCTTTGGAAATTCAGTTCATAATCTATTGGTGCCATTGCCTTGGGCCTGACAACACATTCAGCAGAGGTGAGCAGCACAGCAGAACCATGGTCAGGAAGTGAAAACATGAGAAGGGGCTAGAGTGCCACTATCCCCTTCCTAGAGCATTCTCCCAGGGATTTAAAGACCTCCCACTAGGCCCCATCCCCTTAAAGGTGCCTTCACCTCCCAATCTCCCAATAGTGCCAAGCTGGGGACAGCTCTTTTACCATTTGGATCTTTGCAGGACATTCCAGATCCTAACTATAACTGACGGTAAAGAATCTACAGGGCCAGATGACCATAAGCCATCCCTCTGGTTCTTCTGCAGACTCCAAATATGCCATCTGCATGAACAACACCAGACCCCAGTGTCTCAGCCATCCTGGAACACAAAAAGAGGTTTTAGTCATCTGTGGGATGAGATATGTTTGGTTCTAAAGCTCCTTTCTCTGAATGCCTCTATCAAGAATGCCCTCCTCTTATCCTGAACCCCCAGATAAATCATTTCTCTAGAGAATGGTGTAAATATTAAAAAACAGGAGATTGGCAGGAAGCAATAATCCATTATTAAACTAGGCATAATCTGTATGATTAGTTTGTCTGATTAACATGTTCTCCCTACCCACTATCACCTAGCATAGAGGAGGTCATGCAGGGCTGTGACAGCAGGTAGGCAAATGTTCAGGATCTGAAAATGTGGGCAGAGGGAGGAGGGTGTTACAGGAGGAGATACTGAATTACAGAGGCCACAAAGCACATAGCAGCACCTGTCCAAAGGGGGTCCAATAAAGAACAGAGGAATGAGCAGGTCACCAGCAACACTGAAAATACCCACCTGGTGGTGCTCTATAGGCCCACGCACATCCACAGAAAACCCTGTGAGTTGGAAACCCTTCTCTTCTTGACCATATGGGCCAAGGGCTTCTGCTTCCACACATCAGAATGGAGCATCCCCTCATTCCCCCATCCTGTGGGAAGACAAATGACTGATATGACTGATGAATAAAAGGAGTTATTCATCCATTTACCATGGTATGGTTGCTATTCTGAATCAGCACGAAGGTGTCTGCAAATCTCTTCCTCTGTTATTCACTCCTCTTTGGGTAGTCATAGTCTCCATCAGAGTGAGCCTACTTTTTTGCATCCTCTATGTGGGGAGCTCCTGGGGGCTGTTACCAGCCTCTACCAGATCAAGGCATTGTGTGATTGCTTTACTTCATCTCAGCCACAAATGGTTGACTAATCCTAGCCAGCACCAGCCTCCAGGGCCAGAGAGAGGATAAGCAAGCTCCTTTAGCCTTATGTTTCCTGTGATAGATGGCACTATTGTCCTCTATGTCTTCTGTACATGCTTTGGGATTCCCACAAAAAACTGAGTATATTTTCCTTCCCCACTGAAGTTGGGCTTGTCCAGAGGATTTTCTCTGAGCAAAGGAATGTGGTTAGAAGTGACAGCATGCTAGATTCAGTCCTTGATGTTAGGAAGCATCCTGTTTCCACTCATATGTATCTGTTCTGCTTCTGTCATTGCCATTTAATGAGAAGAGCATGACCCTTTGACCACTGGTCTACGTGGAAGGAAAGACATGTGAAGCAGAGTTGGACCTAATCTATAGTTTGAATTCAATCAGCCTAGATCAACTGACTTGCAGTAGATGGATGAGAATAAGTAATTATTGCTTTAAGACATTGAATCTTGAGGTGATTTGTTATGCAGCATTGTTGTAACAAGAGCTAGCTGATATACCCCATCATCCTTGCTCTCCAGTTCAGTAGCACCACCATTTTGGGTTATAATGTTGATATTTTGTCCAATTTCGCTGAATTATTTCTATTTTCACTATATCAACCAGATCCTCACAGGGAAATTTTAATTAGTGGTAAGATGAGAGCCCTGTGTGTAAGATGGGCCTTGACAGTCCTCAATCATATCTATTATTCAAATATAACTAATAATACTTTCCCCTTCAAAATACATTCTGGTTTATACAGTTAAGTTAAAGTCACCCTAGCTAAATCCACAAGATCCAACATTAACCATGTCTTTTTTTTATAGAAGCCACCACTTTGTGGTCAGCAGATACTAGAGAATTTTTAAAGCCACACTCTGAAAGGCAAGAGACCTGACCAGTAATTCCCATGGCAGCAGGTGAGATAAAAATAATTCCTCTCCTAAATACAGTCTATGTGTATAAGGTTTTATAAAAGTGCTATGGGGTATTTTCTGAGAAATAAACTCCTTAATACGACTTCATGGTAAGAGTTCTATTTCCTTTATTCTCAAGAGTCCTAGGAAAGAAAAATATGCCCCCTGGCAGTGTTCCATAAAACTAATGATGTGGGGGAATATGTGAATAATTGCCTGAATCACCGGGTTACATATCTGTTAGAAAATCTCCTGGCAATATAAGGAAGGGGCTCAGGACAGTTAAATTGGAGTCAAGTGAAATAAAGTTGTGCTGCATCAGCTAGACAATTCTGTGGGTCAAGGAAACTGTGGCAGCCACTTCTACAGTTTAGCAAGGGTGGGCCTCCAAGTGTCCAAAGTTCACAGTAACAGTGACATAAGAAGAGCACCAGAAGTAAGGAATAGAAAAACCAGGGCAAGATGTTGCAGAGACAGAAGGGCAAGACAGAGCAAGGCAGGGAGACACATCTGCCAGCTACAGATCAGAAACTTGGACCAGTGCCCCAGGCTATTGTACTAAGTGATGGAGGGGTAGATGTGACACCTTGAGGGTGTACACAAGGGTACTGACACAATTATCAAAACTTTCTACAACTAGGGAGCATTCTGTCTCCTTCCTGCTGGATCAAGAATCAGTCCCTGATCATGGCAGCCCAAAAGCCTCAGGTGGCAATAAATAGAAGAAAGTGCTTGAGGGAAAAATTCTTGCAAAGAAAAAGAATGATATATTCTAGCCTCACTCCAGCATGTAAAGTTAATTTCCTGAAACATGGAACTCAATGAAAACCACTAGATAATCTTCATTGTCAACTGAAGAAAGCTTGGCAATGCTTAATAAATGTTAGATGTGTGCCTAATTAAAATAAAGCATCCTACCAATATCTATCAAGTGTTATTTCTGTGCCAAACATTACCTGAGGCACTGCAAATGTAGCACAAATGAAAGAGATATGGTCCCTGCCCTCATGGAACCTTGATTCTCAGCCTTCATTGCATACTAGAATCACTTGGGAGTTTAATAAAATACCAGCATGTAGGCCCCATGGAAAATGAATTATGTCAGAAACATGAACGATGAAAACCAGTTGATTAGTGGGTAGATGGGTAGATGGATGGATTAATTAGTGAACTAATTAATGAGTTCTAAGTGCAAGGTTGTTCCTTATATAGTATTGATAGGGTGCTTCATAATATTAAATTTTCAAATTATTACAGTGAAAGGAAATAAAACAATTTTGAGAATGCCAGATGATGAAATCTAAAGATCCATTAAGCAAAGAGAAGATCAGGACACTTAAAAATATCAGCCAACTCCTTTCTCATCGACTCCACTCTCCGCCACCAGAAGAGGATTAATATTCATGATGTCAAGGACTATCCAAGGAAATAGTTTAGATTACTCTTCCAGTGGCATTTGCAGAGTTGGATGAAAGTCCTTGAATTGCAATAAGGTGGACAACCAGTTCTCACAGCGCATGACAACAATTCATGCCCTTCATCTGTAGGTGTCTGATGTCGAAGTGCACTCATGTCGACACAATTTTTAAATCACATTTCCTCCTCCTTCTCACCCACATACCTTCAAAGTACATTGAGAAATCATTTTAATGAGGTCATAAACTTCTCCATCTCCCAAAACATACATATGAACCCCTGGTTAATTTTCTCTCCCACACTACACCTGAGCTAGTTCAAACTATCTACTCAATTGACCAAATCAGAAACCACAGTCACCCACTGCCTTTGTCTCTCTCCCTCAACTCCAGCCAGTCCTTTCATGCCAAGTTCTCATGTTTCCTCCACATCTTCCAGTCTACAGTTTGTCCACTAGACAAGCTGGAGGTCTCCCCCAAGGTCAGCCTGCTGCCGACTTTCTCTTTTAAATCTACCCTACTCATAGCAACCAGGATGATCTGGTGCCCATCTTGGTCCCCTGGAAAGCCACAATGACTTCATGCTGCATTTGAAGTTAAATCCAAATCCTCTATGAGGCTGTGCAGAGTTTGGCTTCAGCTTCCCTGCTCTCACCACTTTTCACTATAGGGAGAGCATCTCCAACCCCTCCAGCTCCTTGCTTTCTCTCATTTCCAATGGCTAGACTTGCTCTTTTGTCCTCTGGAACTAGATTTCCCACTCCTTCCTAGATCTTGTCTTGCCTACCCTCCCTTGTTTCACTCCACAAAATAGGTGAAGTACCCTACTACATTCTCTAAGACATTACCTCCAAGTCTTCGGAACTTATCACTTAGACACAGTATTGTGTTAACTTGATACATTTTCTCACCTGTCAATGTCTGAAAGCTCTGAAAAGACCCAGTTTCCAGCATATAGTTCAGTACCTACTGCCAAGCAAGTACTTGGGGAAAACCTTTGAAAGGTGATTGAATTTGTGAGCTAAACAGAACTATGTATTCATGCAAGATGTATTCATCGAGGGTCTGCCTTGTATTCAGCACCATTCCCAGTGTGTGGAATACATCATCACAAAACAAAATTCCTACCCTGATGGGGCTTACCTACCTCCCAGGTGCAGGGAAACACGTATCTATGTCTTCAACAAACAGTTATTGACCACAGAATTGTACTATACACAGCAAAGATAGAGTGGCCAGGCCAGATATGTGTATGACACGTCAGTACTGAAATACTTTGTTTTTAGTTTCTACCTCTTGAAAAATTTTTTGCTTTCTTAGTGATATATTGACAGAAATTGTCAATGATTCCTTTTCTGCTCAGTCATTCTTGGGAGCACTATGCAGCATCTAATGCAAAGAGTCTGTGATGATCTCCTTCAACGAACCAACCAACAGCTAAGAAGGCAGGCTTTATCAGAACCCTGCTCAAAGTGAAAAAGAGGAGAAAGAAGCAATTTTTCTAACAGTTCTTCAGAAAAGGGAAGAGATATCTGCAAACTTCAGAGTCAGAAGCAGAGACCATCTTTCTGATCTGGTGGAGCACCCTGAGCAAATGAAAGCCTGTCTCAGGCTTTAATATAAGGTTATTTGCATAGCTGTCTAATTATTATGTCTCAGGATGGGTGGGGGAGCAAGTGATTTTCTACTCTCTATTTGCCTTAAAGATCAGAGGGTAATAAACTGTTAGTTTTATTCTTAATTGGTACATGCCTCTTCCTATTTCTTTTCTCTAAAAAACATCAATACGTGGTTTGTGATGTCTTTAGTGGAGGGTAAACTGTGACTGGGCCTATTATTAAGATAATCTGTCAGCAGTTATTCTTTAAAGAGGCCTCTGCAGAGGAAGACCCACAGTCAGCTTTTTGTTTTTGGTTTTTGAGGTTTTTTTCAGTAGTAAATATCAGGCCATTTCTAGAGTTAAACTGATACGAAAAACAAAACTGCCATGCTGGATAGAGGGCCATGCCTCCTCGGTAAACACGTGGGCTGTGGGTCCAGTGTGCGGAGGTGGAGCCTCCATCCTCTTGGAAATGTTGTGCCCAGCTCCTGCCCACTGGCCTGGCCCAGATCCTGACCCCACTGAGCTTCGGGAAGTGACTGCTGCTGTTCCCAGAGGCAGAGGCTGCTGGTAACCTTAACCCCATGTGGGCAGGAGCTCATCAGGGCCTCTCCTCAACCCTAAAATTAACAGGCAAGTTTTTGGAAGTGGACAGAAAAATGTGAAGCCATGTTCACTGTTCAGAGCCCAAAGGAAAGAGGATGTCTGCTTGGGCCTGAAAATCTAATTGTTCAATAAACCAGAACATGTGAACCAGAGCCTTCCTACCCTGATCCACAAGGCAGGGGCCTCAGGATCAGAACAGGCGTGTGCCGGACCCTCGGCATTCTGAGGGATGTGGTATGACAGGCGGTCACTCAGGGTATGGGAAAGTCTGAAATCAACCAGAAACCAAGTAAGTGACTGAGGCTGGGGTCAGGCAAAGTCCTCCATCCAAATCTAACTCACAGTCCCTGTGCATTTCATTTTGTGCCCATAGACCAGATAACATGCTTCAATTTAACCTCCGCAAAACTTGGGTGACATGGCATTTTCATTCCTTTGCTAAAATTAAAGAAGGCAAGACTAAGAGACATTAATGAGCCTTCCCAAGACCACACAGCTAAGTAGCAGGAATATGATTCACAACCACTTTGTTCTGTGCTTCATGTTTTCTTTACTATACCAAACACCACTGGCAAAGAAGGCAATGTGATATAATGGTAAAGATCATGGGCTCTAGAGCCCAGCTGCCTCGATTCCAGTCCTGGCTCTGTCATTCACTGCCTGTGTGCCTGGAGCAAGTTACTTAAGCTCTTGATGTCATGGTTTTCTCATCTGTAAAGCAGGGGTAGTGGTGTATCTTTATCATTGTGTGGTCAGAAAAATTTAAATGTGTTCCTCTCCATCCAGTAATTAGAAATCTGTCTGGAATATAATGGAGACTGGATATGGGTCATGTTAGTGAAATAAATAGGTGAAGAAAGGGATCTTTTCAGTCTCACCACTCAAGCGGTCATTTTGCAATTTCTGGACTCAGAATGTGCCTTACAATTTCCTAAGATCATGATGTCTGTAAAGTGCTTTTGCTGCAATGATCTCATCTTATTATCACAACAGCTGTCCAGAGGAAAAAGAAAGATTGTACTCATTTAACAGAGGAATACACTGAGATGTGACAGGTGAGGAGTTTTCCAAGGTTACTTAACAGATGGACAAAGAGTGACAGTTCTGTCGGTCTTTCTGAACTTTCGAATATACTTGTTTTTCCTTTTCTTATCTTTTCTTTCTTTATGTTAGTTTGTTTTGTCTTGTCTACACACACTCTAAACGAAAGCATGAGCTTCATGAGTTTGTGAATAAAAGCTTGGGATTGTGTCCAAATTGGGACCATGGAATAGGCTGCTACTCTCCCAGCTCCCGGATTGCCTGTACTCCAGTGAAATTCTTCAACCTCCATGTAAGTTAGTGTGGTTCCTGGTTCCACATACTGCTGTGAAATCCCTATTATTTTGGTCCTCTGTATTTAGGGATACAAGATCCTCTACAACTGACAAACGTTTGACCTCTTGGAACCAAAGACAATACAGCATTCTCTTTTTCACATAGAACAAATGGAAACTTGAAGAGTGTTAGTGATTTTGGTTGGGGTTGGGGTAACTCGAGGGTAGAGTGCTTGACTAGCACATGTGAGGCCCTAGGTACAATCCCAGCACTGAAAAAAAAGTGTTAGTGACTTATCCAAAAGTCACATGAGTTCAGTGAGTAAGGAACTGCATCAAAAGACTTAGTTTCCAGTTAATTTTATGAATCTTATATGTATTGCCCAATGTGGGTGTTCAACCCCACAGTTCCCTGTTTTTTGTGCAACAAATGACCTAAAGTGTAAATTCTAAAGAAGTTAGGGTGGGGCGAGAGTGAGGTAGAGAAAGTAAAATAAAACAAAGTGCATTCAGTTTTGTTTGGAGAAAAGGCGAGAAAGTTGAGACCTGATGGAGGGATTTGGAGGACTGGGGAAGTCAAAAAGGTGGAGGACCAGTGTCTTCATAGAAAAGAGACACAGGAAGAAGGCTGGTAGCAATGCTCATTAAAGGCACCACAATGACCATAATACTTGACCTCAGGGATTCTGCGTTACTGTCTTAGTGCTAGGTATAGTCCCAAAGTCAGATGTATGGTATTCAGGATCTGTACCACTGATGTGCTGGAGAAACTGAGAAACTAGGAGTATGTGCATTCCAGGGCCCATCCTGGACCTTACATCTCTGGCCAATGGTCAAAAAACACCCCTCCCTTCCCAACCCCACACTGCTGTTGCCTAAGCTCCTTATCCTCCCCTGTCAGGTCAGGGCAGCCTCTATGACCCCAACCTGCCCCTCAGTGGGACTGACAATAAAACTGCCCACATTTTAAATATGTGTATGCTACAATTTTCTGATTATAAAATCAATACAGGCTTATTTGAAAAGAACTTAGATCTGCTGGTATGTGCACATACTTCTGAAGTGATTTATTATCAGTGGTTTCATTTAGTAAGGTTGTGTATGGCAGGAAAGACTTTTGGTTTGGTTTTGTACCTTTTGCACTATTTTAGATTGAGAGCTAAAGGCACGTGACTTTCTTTTAGTATAAATGTGTTTCAAACATATATCTGGGATGTGGGATTGTGGGACACTTTTTTATCTTACTATCTCGGCATATGTCTCCTTCTCCGTACTAAGAAAGAGAAAGAGACAAGTTAATAATGATCAACTCTAAATCATATATAAAATAAAGAAAAACATTAAAACTCACAGTTATCCCACCATTCAGATATGAACACAGATTATTTTCATGTATGATCTGCATGCTTAAAGAATGAGGACTATTCTAGAACGGATTCTAATTTTTTAACTTTATCCTTGTTTTTTTATTTTATACCATGCATACTTTTACATATGATCAAATATTTTTCAGAAACATCATTTCAATACTGATATAAGAGCTTTATCAGGAAATTTTTTTGATCTCTTAAAGCTCCTCTTCATTGATTGCTTCATAGGTGTGTCTCTTTCGCTCACCATCCCTAGTTAGGACTGGACAGGAGGACACAGCCCACAGGGTTAGCAACATTGTGGGATGTGTAACCAAAGGAGCTGATGCCAGAGACTGTGTTCAACCACTTCACTTTCTGATGTAGTCCCATTCTTCAGCCAACCTTCTTTGGTAGAATATTTATATTGCTCCCAGTATGTCAGTATTTGTCACTATTGAATAATCTTATAATGAATGTGTTTGACCATAAATCTTTATGGCTCTGAATACGTCCTTAGGAGGACACTCTTCACAAAAGAATTGCTTGACTCCTAAGAATAAAACCGTTTAGGGCTCTGGATACATTTTCTGAGGGACCCACTGAACACCTCTACAGTAGGGTTTGAGAGAGTTAAAATCAGGACTTCTTCTTATTTACTTGCAGCTTATTTTATTACAGGGGAGATGATTTTCCAGTGTATTAGCCATTTACATTCCTCAACAGTCAACTTAGTGCTTCACAATAATTCACCTCACTAACACAAAAACAATTCAATTCTCCTTTAGCATAGGTGCGAGAAGTCTCCCTAAAAATCAGCAGCATTCCTGTCTGGAGAACTGAATTGTCATTGTCTAGAAAACATATATATCATAGGGCACTATCAGTGAGGATTTTTGGAGGAAACAGATGGTACATGCAATGGGAACGAGCACAAAGTTTATTAAAAGACATATTTACCAGGGTGTGTACAAGGTTCAGGAGGCCAAGAAGAGTTGGTGAATCATTCTGGGGCTAGCAATACTTAGAGCTGTTACCTCCTTCAGCTTACATGGAAAGAAGCAATTTTGAAAGCTGGAGATGAAGCCATGAGTTGTAGGAGAAGCCTCTGCAGGGCAGGTACTATGATGGAGGGATGGATGAACTGACTCTCATTAGATGACTCCCTGATTCCTTCATCCTTTCCACCTCAGGATGCAGGCTGAAATCTTTAGGACATCTTCCTTGGGTTGCACAATAAAGCAATAACATCTGAGAATAGTCTCAGATTCATCAGAAAAGGAACACATTAAGGCCTTCATTTTTTTAAAAAAATCCTCTACAAGTTACCTGCACTGTAATTCAGGGGCAAAGCTCTAGCTCTGTCCATTTCCCTCCCATGGGGCCTTTGAAGGAAAGCGGTGGCTGGTGGAGGGCAGGACTCGGGTTTTCCCCAGGATAATTTTCAGGAGGAACAAGTCACTGCTTTGTTCTTTGGATTACTCTCTTTCCCCTGCCTCCAGTAGGCTCCCTCCGGCCACCTCCAAATGCCGTGAATCCCTAATACTGTAACACAGGCCTAAGAGAGATGGTGCTTCCTAAGGCTGCTAGTTCCAGTATCCAAGAGCCTGCTTAGCTACTGCAGAACAACCACCCAATACCCGGCATCCTACTGTCCCCTCCCTGAGCCTGTGGAAGGGATAAATAGACATCAACAGGTTGTTAGACATCACTCCTATCCACTGATTGACTAGGAGTCCTACCTTATCTCCACTGAAGGGTGAAAAGCAGCTCTGTGTAACAGTAACAACTTACACTTACTGGGGCCCAGCATGGGGCCAGACATTCAGCCAAACACTTCACCCTTTTAATAATCCCATCCCGTTGGGATTATTTTTATCTCCACTTTACAGATGAGAAAACAAGGGACAGAGAAGTTATGAGTTGTTCAAGTCCACCCAGGGAACCTGAGCTGATGAGACAGGGAGCCAAAATATAAAATCAGGCAGATCTAAAACCTTTCACACACAGCCACATAGTGCCTCCCTCTAATGGAAATTACACGGACCTGAAACTGAATTCATTTGACCTCAAATAATTTTAAATCTCTAAGACTCAGACTCTTTCTCTGTTTTAAAAAAGGTTTTTTTGCAAAGGCACCAATACTGTTAAGGCCTTACTGCACCCCAAGCTGTCGTCAGGGTCAGAAGCACTGAGCGCACTTCCCACACTGGCATGAGATCCTAGCTTGTTTGTTCAGGTCTCTGCTCACATGTCAGTTCATCCAAGGGGGCTTGGCTGGTGACCCCATGGAGGAGCAAAACCACATTTCCCTGCCTCCCACCCAAACACGTTCTCCCTCCTTAGCCCACTTCATTTTCTTTCACATCACTTAACATAGCCCTACTGTGAGTGTGTGTAGCAGGTATGCAGTACGTGTGTGCGATGTATATGGGATTGTGTTTGTGGAATATGTGCAGGGTGCCTGTGGCATGTGTGCAGTGTGCTTTACACATGTGCACCTTTCATTTGTTTAAGGTTCGACTCCCCTGCTATATGCTGAGACCCAGAAAAGCAGGCACCTGGGCTGGCTTCTGTACCTCAGTACCCATAGCACCAAGAATAGCACCCTGGCATACGGGAGATACTCAACAAACTTTTGAGAAATAAATAAACAAATAATGCATAGTGAATGTGAACTTACACTATATAGTACTTGGCATACATCAGTCACAAATAATTATTTATAAATTTAATTTTATCTGAATCAGAATCCCAGATGACTTAACATAGTTCAGATAAAATTTAAAATGTTAGACTTATCCCCTTTAAAAAAAAAGGATGAAGGGAGTAGAAGTATTCCAAGAATTTCTTTTATGAGAACAATTAAGACAATTGAGCATAAATTTGAGTTATAACTAGGTTAGTAGCCAAGGAAAGACGTAAAACAGATGAGATACTATAAATGTTATCTGCAGCAAGCAGCATACTCTCTCCCAAAACTAAAGTCTCCCTGAATGCCTGAGATGAGCAGGAAGGTATTATGACTCCCACTTGGCCTCAGCAGAACTGCTTAGAAAAAATGGCACAGCATTGAATTTTTGTTCTATGTGGTCAGCTCAGACTGCTCTCTCTTCTTTTCCTATCTGCAAGCCTGCCGATGACTTCCCTTTAGTAGGAAAATGCCTGGCTTCCATTGTTTTTCCTGTTACAGCAGAGGTACTGAATAGGAATGGCATACATGCCCTTCTCCTGGATGGGCCACTCACTCTCTTTGAGATTTCTTGACAGGCCTCAGTTTCCAAATGTTGCCCCTTCAAGAGAGCAAAGACTCTGAAAAATATATTCTTGGGGAGCACTCAGGAATGGAAAAGCAGGAAGCATCACAACGAGACAACCTCCCAAAGGCAGCAGCATCTCCGCTCAGAAAGAGCAAGGTCACTCAAGCCGGGAAACTCCATGAAGGTGCATATGAATGCTGCTGTATCCACTGCCAAATGCACAAGATGGGAGACAACCACAAGTGCGTGTTACTATCCTGCCTCTAGGCGGTGCCTCGGTGCAGTGGGAGGGCCTGAGGTGTCTGTCAGGGGTGTGTTCAAATTCACCTCTTTAGTTGATTAGTCCACAACCTTCAGCTTCTCTTCACACATTGTTCCTCCTAGTGCAGAATGAGATTGATGCCATCTGCCCTGTGTGGCCTAGGGATTAAGAATGCAGGCCTGAGGTCAGGCTGCCTGGGTTTGACCATTTGTTTACTGATGGGGATGCACGAAGGCAAGCACTTGTATGCTCTGTCTTGATTTTCTCATCTATAAAATAAGACCTACACCTTGTGGCCTATAGTAAGGCTGATATGGGACAGGTCATGTAAAGCCTTGAAGGACCCAGTACACAGGAAGGGCTCATGGATATTACTCTTTTGATTCTCTGATAGGTAAGGTTTTGTTGTGAAACTAAGCAATATGGGCCTCACACTTTGGGTTTTGCATCCCTTTTCTGAGGAAAAGTCAGATCGTAGTCTAAGCCTAGCCTGACAGTGGGAATGAGGTCCCTCCTGCAAATCCCAGAAGAGGTCCCTGGGACAGTCAGATGAGGAACACCCACACCACACTTTTCTTCGGATGTGTCTGGGAAGGGGCTGGCCAGCACCTGCCCCCAGGGAGTCATAGGAATGGAAATAGGAAACCCTGGCTGACTGGTATTTACAGTAACTCCTCAGCCCCTGACCACATTGTCTTGTCTGTGGTGCATTTATTTTGGGGAGGAGTACTGAAGTCACTGCTGTCCAAAAATGCTCCAGGCAGGCCTGCCTCACCTCCGCTTTCCCAGAGGAGCCCTGGGGTGAGGAAACTAGACCCACAGGCCAGCCTGGAGGTGCCTGAGTCTGGCAGGCTGACCCGCAGGATCTGCTGAGGCCCTGCCCAGGACAGCCCAAGTTCCCCAGAGGCTCCAGGAGGAGCACCCCACCACCGCCACAGGAAGCCCTAGGAGGAGGCAATGGGAAGGGCTGCCTTGTCCCTCCCACTCCTCCTCTTCTTGGCTTTCATTTTTTTACAAGGGCTACCTCAGCCTGCCTTCCTGGCTCCCAGGGCTTTTAGCGCTCCATTTCTTATAACTCAAAGGGCAAAGGGATTCTTCAAAGTCTTCCCTTCGCCTTGATGAGCAAGCCACATCCCAGCCTGGGCTCCACCTCAGGCAAGTCAATGTTAGCAGCTCCCGGGCCAAATGATGGCAGTCCTACAACGCCTAGGCTTAAAACCTCAGCCTAGCAGGAACCCCTGGGCTTGTCAGGAAGCCCCGGGCTCTACCTGTAACTGGAGCCTGATTTCTTCAAGGGTATTCTTTTGGAGAAGTTGTGTGGGCCAGATCCCCCTCTCCTGCTCTGGGCTACTGTAGCAGAGGGTGCTTTCTGCCTATCCTACACAGGCCAAAGGACCCTGGGGCATAGACCAGCTCTTCCACATTCTTACAACACGAACATAGTTCCACAATTGCAAAATGCGGAGATTGAACAGGACCTGGCTTACACCTTTCTTATCTTTACACCTTTCTTTATCTTCCACAGAACCTCACTTTGTATCATAGGGCTTTTCAGAAGGCAAGCAGGGACCTGTAGCCACATCTGCCTGGCAGCATCCCTACCTTCCTTCTTTAACCAATTCCATGGAAACACTTATGTAGAGCTACCATAAACAGTTGTAAAAGTTGTGCAGTGCACAACCTCAGAAGACACCATTCACATGGTAGACTATGAGGATGGCTCCCCCTAGAGTTGTCCAAGGCACAGCCATGCATGGTGGCCCAGTCCCTAGACCTGCATGAAGCAGAATTTTAAAACCACTGGAGTGGATCAACACTTTTCTAGCTGGGAGAGTTGACATTCCTCTATCATGCTTGCATTCAGCCTCTTACTAAGGTATCAGTTGGGCTAAATCCACTAACGTTTCTTAGAGGCATCTATATATTCACCAGATTTAAAGGGCAGTTTGGGAAAATTGGGGATTCTGTATAAGGAAGGAAAAAAGACCAAGCATCATCCTTTTGCCTGACAATTCATTCCAGAATAGCAAATGCTCTTCTTACCTGTGACTACTACTTTCTTGGGACCTAGAATTATGCCTTTGAGGTGTTTTGACTTCCTAAACCAAGAAGAGAAAGAAACTCAGATTTATTCTCCACCTACTTTTAGCCAGAACTGATGTTAGCACTGTGACAAATATCACCTCATTGATAATCACAGCTACCCTTCTGGGTTGTTATCATCACCTTTCGAAAACAAGTAAAAAATAAGAGGCTAAGAGTAACTAAGCTTGCTGTCTGAAGTGACGGTGCAATTAGGAGGCAAATTTGTGATCTGAACCCATGTCTGTGCACACCAAAATCCTGCCCTCAGTCCCTGTCAGATGCAATCCCACCTGAGTGCTGGGCCTAAGAATCTTCTGAAGAGGTGGCTGGAAGCCCTACAATGGACAGAAGCTGTGTTCACCTTAGCCGATTCTGCATCTGTGGATTATGCATCCTGGCCAACGCCTCCCGCCAAGTCCAAACCCATACTGCATTTTATTCCCCCTCAGCACAGGGCACCAGAGGCACCAACCAGCAAACCAACCTGACCCAAGCTGGAACAGTTGACACTCCTTTGTCATGTCAGCATTCGCCCAGTGGTTTATTAACTCTTACTAACTCCCAACAACCTGGGAGAGAGGATTAGAAAATACAGAGAGGCGCCAACAGAACAATGAACTAACCTGACTGTGGACAAGGCCAACAGGAAAGAAGGTACACCCAGAGGGTCAGCAGCCTCAAGGAGAAACAACCGACCAGACTAGCAGTGCTAGCCCCAAGAAAAGCCCACGGCTATTGTAAACTGCAAAAACAGCATGGAGTTTTACTCCAAAAATGACTCCTTTTACATAGCAGCGTAGAGTTAGAGAGGTTCAGTGCAATATCTGCCACACTTGAGAGGGCTGAATCAGGAGTCATTTTGGGAAGAGGTTAAATGTTTAAGAGTGAGCCACAGAACAACTTTACCTCAGAGTTTCCAGTGTTAACTTCCAACAGTGACTAGGTGTGAGACATCCACAAAACACAGCTGTGAAGAGGGTACAGCCTAGACACAGACTCCTAAGAAGTTTAAGCTAAGGCCAGGAAGAACACAGGGCCTTATCCTACAAGGTGAGATGCCAAGCCTAGTGAGTGTGGCTTTCAGAGGCAGCTGGACCTGAAAGCACCAACATGAAATTGAGCAGTCTCCTTTAAACCCTGCCCCACTGCTACATCCAGCATGGAAATCAGTGGTCTGCTAGCTTTTCCCAACTACCAGTGTGAGCAAGGACATCTCTCAGCTTGCACGGCTGCCACAGTTTGGTTTCTATGGACAGAGGGCCCTATGGAGCAGGGGGATATCTCACAAACACACAGGCCATAGAGCAAGGTAGAGAAAATCATGACTTGCTAGATTCCAAGACTGTGGATCCTGGAAAGAATCTACTCATTCAAAATTACAAAATTCTTAAAATTCTTTTTATTTGTTTGTTCGTCATTTGTTTTCCTTCTTTTTTATTTTCAGGGAGAGTTGAGAGGATTTCTTTTCCTTTGTCATTTTTTTTCTGTTCTTTTCATTTCTTCTTTTCTCCTTTATTTTCATGTTTTTTCTTTTCTGTTACTTTTATCTAATATTGTTAATTTCCTTTTATTCTTTAATAGGATCTTTTATTTCACTTTGCTCTCTTCCTTCTTGTCTTCCATTGCATAACTATTCAAATTTTGCTTTTTTCATGCTCCAGTTCCCAACCTCTCTATCCTTACTAGTATAACCATTAAACTTATGAATCTTTAGATAGTTAACTCTATGCTATTATTGTTGGATAATTTCTATTGTTAGTGGAGATATAGTTATTGTATTTAGTAAATATCTATTGTGTGTAAATATTGGTTTGTCTTAGAGTTTATGCTATGATTATAGATCTCTTTTCTATGGTTAAGAGAGGTACATTATTGGTTTTTATGGTAGGCCAATATCCATTTCATGCTTGATACTATTATTGTTGCTGATTTTAGTGCCATTGCCAGGGTGGCATAGTTATTGCTACTAATTGGTTTTCACTGTAAGCCAATATCTCAATTGCCTTTGTGTCATTAATACTGTGGCTCATTCCCAAAGTACTAGGTACTGGGCCAATTACACTGCAGCCTCCCCTATGAAATTAATGAAGATGGCTGGATCTTGGGAGAAAGGTGGAAGCCTATAGTTAGACATACCCACAGTGCATCATGGAAAATCAGACGCTAGCTAAAGAGGTTTCCATATTAGCAACAAAGTCTTTCCACTATGATCAACCTGCAAACCTCAGAGCAGAAAAGAAAAGAAAACAGAAACATAAGAGGACAAGGCAACAAAATGCCTGCCAAAAGTCCCACTCCCCTAAAGCTGATCCATGGGGCCTCAAGGGGGAAGAAATCACAAACCACACAGCTAAAGTATTTGAAATGATGAGAGGAAACAAACAAACAAACAAAAACCAGATCAATAAGTTGTTCACTGAGCTTGAGGATGATATAACTAAGCAGAAAATGAATTTAATAAACAAAATGATCTGATAGTTTACAGAAGACACTAATAAAAAGATAGCTGAGCTAAACAAAACAATATAAAACAGAAATAGACCCAAGGATCAGTGGAACAGATTAGAAGATACAGAAACAACTCCAGACATACTCAGCCACCTCATCTTTGACAAAGGAGCCAAACACCCTCACTTGAGGAAAGATAGCCTCTTTAATAAATGGTGCTGGAAAAACTGGGTTTCAACTTGCCAAAGATTAATACTAAATCTTTATCTCTCACCATGCACTAAACTAAAATTGAAGTAGATCAAAGACCTAAATATTAAAACAGAAACACTAAATCAGATGGAAGAGAGGTTAGGCAGAACTCTTGAAGACATTGGCATGGGAAAAGATTTCATGAACAGAACCTCAGTCACATGTGAACTAACACAAAGAACCAACAACTGGGATCTCAACTTATTAAAAAGCTTCTCCACAGCAAGAGAAACCACCAACAGTGTGAAGAGACAACTCATAATGTGGAAAAAAAATTTTACCAGCAGCACTTCAGACAAAGGTCTACTATCTAGAATATAAAAGGAACTTTAAAAAATCAGACCTCCCAAATTCAAAGACCCAATCCAAAAATGGGCATCTGAAATGAACAGACATTTCTCAGACAAAGAAGTAGGAATAGCAAGCAAATAAACATATGAAAAAATGTTCAACATCACTAGTCATTGGAGAGAGGTAAATGAAAACAATGCTGAGATTCCACCTTACTCCAGAAAGAATGGCTGCTATCAAGAAATCAACAAATAACAAATGCTGGCGGGGCTGTGGGGAAAGAAGAACCCTGCTCCACTGCTGGTGGGAGTGTCGACTGGTGCAACCACTGTGGAAATCAGTATGGGGACACCTCAAAAAACTAGGATTAGAGGTCCCATTTGACCTAGCTATTCTCCTGCTGGTTATTTTCCCCAAAGAATTAAAAGAATTATACTACAGCAATATATGTTTACCCATGTTCATAGTGGCACAATTTGTAATACTAAAACTTGGAAACAGCCCAATTGCCCATCAACTGGAGACTAGATAAAGAAAATGTGTTTTTTTTATAAAATGGAGTACTACTCAGCCATAAAAAATGTGAAACTAGAGACATTTATAGCTAAATGAATCACATTGAGGCCATACTCTTAAGTGAAATAACTAGGACACACATGTGTATATATTGAATAGTTTCTCTGGTGTGAGAAACTGAAAATGTAAATAAGGATCAAAATGTATAATAGATAATGTGAAATAGGAAGAAAAGGTGCAAAGGGGAAGGGAAAGGAATAAATACAAGAAAAAGAAAAAATGGAAGCAAAGTCTTTGTAAATAGGGAGGGCAGGGAAATAGAGAAAAAAATAAGAACCAAGATATATCATGTAAAGGTTCAAATTTCCAATGATGAATGTCCTCATATTGTATGCCTAAAATGTACCAATAAAATTAATGAATAAAAAAATGAATAACCAATCAAGCAACAAATTAGAATCCACTAAAAGGTAACAAACAGAAATCCAAAAGATTGAAAAGTTTATTAAAAATATGAGCAGCAGAAGGGACCAATGTGAGGACAGAGTGTAGAACTAGAAGACAGAGCTAGGTTAGTGACCAATCACTCAGATACCTTAAATAAACAAGAAAACATGAAAAATGGATCTACCATTTGCTATAATGCAAAGAAGATGAATCTAATATTAATTGAATTAGTGAAAAATCATAAGACAGCACAAACAGCTTAAAAAGCCTGTTTACAGTAATAATAGCAGAAAACTTTCCAAATATGGGAAAATAATTTAAACAACCAATAAGTGTGGTGTATAGAAGCCCAAATAGCCATAAACAGGGAAGAAGCTCTCCACAACAAAATCCCAGAAGTCTAACACAAGGACAGAATCTTAAATGGCAATAGAGAAAAAATTAATCATGCTTATAAAGGTAAACCCATTAGAATTATAACAGTCTTCTCCACACAAATCTTAAAGGCCAGAAAACTTGGAATAAAGTGTTTCAAGCCCTAAAAGAAAACAATTTTCAAACCAGATGGATAATATCCTAAAAAACTACCTTTCAAATTAGATGGAGCAATGAGGTCTTTCTATGGCAAAGAGCACCTTACAAATTTCATGACCATGAAACTAGCACTCCAAAAATTTATCAAGGATATTCTTTAAAAAACGATGAAGCCAACAATGCCAAAAGATCTAGTAGATTGAATACACCAGTCAGGGTGAGAAGTTATGCAGAGGGAGGAAAAGGGAAAATCAGCAAGAAGAAAATAATGCTATGACAGGAATAAATCAATATGTTTCAGTAATAACTTTCAATGTGAATGGTCTCAATTCCCCAATCAAAAGATGCAGACTGGCAGGATGGATCAAAAAATAAAATAAAATTTAATGATATGCCATATGCACATTTAACCCAAAAAGAAATTTATTCATAGACTAAAAATCAAAAGATGGAAAATAATATTCCAGCAACAGGAACAAGAAGACAAGCAAGAATGGCTATCCTACTTTCATACAAAGTGGGATTCTAGCCAAAACTGATCGGAAGAGACAAAGAAAGTCACTACATATTGGTTAAAGGAATAATTCAACAGAAACAGATAATTACAGACACATATGCACGGAACATCAGCATACTCAACATTATAAAACAACTGCTAGTGGATTTAAAAGATCAGATTAGTGGGGGACTCTCAATACCCACTCTCACAAATAACATCAACAAAGAAATATCTGAGTTAAATCAAACCTCAGAATAAGTGCACTTAATACATGTCTACAGAGTTTTCCACCCAACAACAGACACGTTCTCAGCAACACACAGAACGTTCTTCAAAATAGACCACAGATTAGCCCAATAAAGCATGTTTATGTAAATGCAAAATAATCAAAATTATCCCATGAATATTTTCAGATCACTGCACAATGAAACTAGAAATCAATCGCAAAAAGAACCACAGAAATTATGCAAATAGATTGAAATTAATCAATACAATTTTGAGTGATCTGTGGGTCACAGAACAAATCAAGGAAGAAATTAAGAAGTTCCTGGAATCAAACAACATACCAAAATCTATGAGACACAAGGAAAGCAGTCCTAAGAGGGAAGTTCATAACTATGAAGGATTACATCAGAAAAACAGAGCAAGTCCAAATAAATAACCTAATGATGCACCTCAAGGTCATAGAAACACAAGAACAATCCAAATACAAAGCCAGCACATGGTAGGAAATTATAAAGATCAGAGCAGAAATTAATGAAATTGAGACTTAAAAAACAAAATAGGGCCGGGGATTTAGCTCAGTGGTTCTGCCACCTGCCTCGCAAGCGCAAGGTCCCAAGTTCAATCCCTGGTACAAAAACAAAAACAAAAACAAAAAAACCCCTAAAAAACACAAAGACTCAGTGGATCAAAAGGCAAGTTCATTGAAGGAATAAACAAAATAGAAACATCCTTAGCCAACTTACAAAAAAAAAAGAAAGAAAGAAAAGACCCAAAGCAATGAAATTAGAAATGAAAGAGGGGAAATCACAATGGACACCAGTGAAATCTAGAAGATTGCTAGTAACTACTTTAAAAACCTATACCCCAATAAACTGGAGAACCCAGAAGAAATAGACAGATTCTCAGATACATATGAATTACCAAAACTGAAACAAGACATAAAAACCCTGAATAATCCAATGATAGGCAATGAAATTGAAGGTAATAATAAAAAACCTGCCAACTAAGGAAAGCCTAAGAACCAATGGATTCATCACTGAATTCTACAAGAACATCAGGGAAGATCTAATACCAATAATCTTCAAACTCTTCATAAAATGAAAAGAGAAAGAATACTCCCAAAATTATTTCCAGAAGCTAGCATTACCCTGAATCCAAAACCAAACAAGGATGCAACCAAAAAAGAGAACTATAGGCCAATCTCCTTAATGAACATAGACACACAAATCCTCAACAAGATCCCCACAAACAGAAAGCAACAAATCACTAGTCTTCATCCCAGGGATGCAATGGTTTACTCAAATCAATAAATGTAATACATCACATGAACAGAAGGACAAAAATCACACTATCATCTCAATAGACACAGAAAACAGTTTTGACAACATCCAACATTCATTCATGATAAAAAAAAAAATAATAATCCCTGAAGAAAATAGGTATAGAAGGACTTTTTTCAATCTGATGAAATCCATTTATGACAAACTTGTGGCCAACATCATATTAAATGTGGAAAACCTAAAAGCTTTTTCTCTAAAATCAGGAACAAGACAAGGATGTCCATTATTGTCATTACTGTTCAATATAGTATGCTGACATTAGCCATAGCAATCAGGCAAGAGAAAGGAATAAAAGAGATGTTTAAAGGAAAGGAAGAAGTGAAATTATCATTATTTGCAGATGACATGATCCTCTACATAGAAGATCCAAAAAATCCCACCAAAAGACTCCTGAACTAATAACCAAATTCAGTAGTGTAGCAGGATACGAAATCAACACACAAAAATTAATTAGCTCCTGTACACTAAAAATGAACTCACCGAGAAAGAAATTAGGAAAACAATACCATTCACAATAGCATCAAGAAGAAGAAAATACTTGGGAATTGACTTAACCAAGGAAGTAAATGACTTCTACAATGAAAACTACAGTACTCTGAAAAAGAAAATTGAAAAGGACATCAGAAAAGAGAAAGATATCCCCTGTTCCTGGATAGACAGAATCAATATTGTTAAGATGGCCATGCCTCCAAAATTGATACAGAAATGTAATGTCATCTGAATCAAAACAACAATAGCATTCTTCATAGAACTAGAAAAAAAAATTCTAAAATTCATATGGAACCAGAAAAGATCTAGAATCACAAAAGCAATCTTGGGTAACAAGAGTAAAGCAAGAGACATCACAATACCAGATTTGAAGTCACATTATGAAGCTACAGCTAAAAAAAAGAAAACAGAATGGCACTGGCACAAAAACAGACGTGTTGATCAATAGAACACAATAAAGGATGTAGAAACAACCCCAAGTACCTTTAGCTATCTGTTCTTTGACAAAGGGGCCAAAACATACACTGGAGGAAAGATAGCCTCTTTAATAAATGATGGTGTGGAAACTGATTAGTCACATGTAGAATATTGAATTTAGACCTACATATCTCACCATGTACTGAATTAAAATAAATACGAATCAAAGATCTAGCTGTTAAAACAGAAGTGCTTAATCTGCTGGAAGATAAAATAGGTACAATCTTGAATACATTGGCAGAAGCAAGGACTTTCTGAACAAAACCTCAATTACACAAGAAATAACACCAAGAATCAACAAATGAGATCATATCAAATTTAAAAGCTTCTGTATAGCAAAGGAAACAACCAGTGGAGTGAAGAGGCAACCCGCAGAATGGGACAAACATTTTGCCATCTATATTTCAGACAGAGGACTAATACCTAAAATATATAAAGAACTAAAAAAATTGGACCCTCAGAAAAAAATACCTAATCAAAAAATGGGCAATTGAAATGAAAAGACACTTCTCAGAAGTTCAAATGGCGAGTAAATACATGAAAGTGTTTGACATCACTAGTCATTAGAGAAATGTAAATTAAAACAACACTGAGATTCCATTTTACTTCAGAAAGAACGGCTGTCATCAAGAAATCAAGTAATAACAAATGCTGGAGAGGCTGTGGGGGGAAAGGAATACTTCTAAAATGTTGGTGGAAATGTAAACTAGGACCACATTTATGGAAATCAGAATGGAGCATCCTCAAAAAAACAAAACTAGAAATTTCATTTCACCAAGTTATGGGTAAGCTACATGCTTACCCATGTTTATAGCAGCACAATTCATAATAGCTAATACCTGGACATGGCCTATATGTGCATCAACAGATAAATTGGTTAAGACAATATGGTGTTCATACACAATAGAGTACTATTCTGCCATAGACAAGAATAAAATTGAGTCATTTGTAGGAAAATGAGTGCACTTTGAAACCATAATGTTATGTCAAAAAAAATCAGAAACACAAGTTTAAATATTGCATGGCTTCTCTTACATGAGAAACACAAAATAAAAACAAGTAGCAATATAAATAAAAGATAGATAATAGGGAATAGGAAAATAGAGATCTTTTGCAAAAAGGAAAGGGATCAAGATATGGAGGGGGGAGGAGAAAAGGAGATGAAAAATAAGATGAGGTTTGTACATGAATCAACTCCCCATGAGGAATGCAATCATTATACACTACTAAGATGTACTAATAAAAAATTTAAAAATAAAAAAATGAATACTTTGAAGAGTTCACTGAAATGTGCACTCCATCCAAAATCTGAATTTCCTGGAGTAAGGTCCAGATATTTCTGTTTAAACCTTTCCACAGGGGACTCTGTGGATAACCTGACTTGAGGTTTCCACCCTCACTGGAGGAAAGATAGCCTCTTTAATCAATGGTGCTGGAAAAATTGGGTTTCAACCTGCCAAAGATTCAAACTAGACCTATATCTCTCACCATGCACTAAACTAAAATCAAAATGGATTAATGATCTAAATATTAAAACGAAACACTAAACCAGCTGGAAGAGAGCTTAGGAAGAACTCTTGAAAACATTGGTGTAGGAAAAGATTTTATGAACAAAACGTCAGTTGCCCGTGAACTAGCACAAACAATCAACAAGTGGGATCTCCTCTTATTAAAAGTTTCTCCACAGCAAGGGAAACCACCAGCAGTGTGAAGAGACAACCCACAATGTGGGAAAAAAATTTCACCAGCTATCCCTCAGACGAAGGTCTACTATCTCGAATCTATAAAGAACTTAAAAAAATCAGACCTCCCAAATTTAAAGACCCAATCCAGAAATGAGCATCTGAAATGAACAGACATTTCTCACACAAAGAAGTAGAAATGGCAAATAAACATATGAAAAAATGTTGAATATCACTGGTCATTTGAGAGATGCAAATGAAAACAACACTGAGATTCCACCTTACCCCTGAAAGAATGGCTGCTACCAAGAAATCAACCAATAACAAATACTGGCCAGGCTGTGGGGAAAGAGGAACACTACTCCACTGCTGCTGGGAGTGTAGACTGGTACAACCACTCTGGAAATCAGTATGGAGATACCCCAAAGAACTAGGACTAGAAGTCCCATTTGACCCAGCTATTCCCCTGCTGGGAATCTTCCCCAAAGAATTAAAAGAATCATACCACAGTGATATATGTGCACCCATGTTCATAGCAGCACAATTTGTAATAGCTAAAACTTGGAAACAGCCCAAGTGCCCATCAACTGGAAACTCAATAAAGAAAATGTTGGTTTTTTTATAAAATGGAGTACTACTCAGCCATCAAAAATGAGAAATTAGAGACATTTATAGCTAAATGGATGCACATTGAGGCAATACTCTTAAGTGAAATAAATAGGACACACATGTGTAAATACCGAATAGTTTCTCTAGTGTGAGAAACTGAAAGTGTAAATAAGGACTAAAAGGTATAATAGGTAATGTGAAATAGGAAGAAAAGGGACAAAGGGGAAGGAAGTGGGAGGGCTAGGGGAAAGGATGGAAGGGAATGGGATTCATATGAGAAAATGGAAAAATAGGACCAAAATCTTTGTAAATAGGGAGGACTGGAGGGGTTGAAGGGAGGGCTGGGCAAGGGTGAAAAACAAGAACCAAGAGAGACTATGTAAAGGTGCAAATTTCCAATGATGAATGTCATTATATTGTATACCTAAAATGTACCAATAAAATAAAATTTAAAAAAAAGAAATTGATGTTTTTCAAAGCCAAATTGGTACTTGATAGTAGAAATCATCTCACATAGCCTGCTTTCCCGCACCTACGTTAACACATCCTTCTCTGCCTATGAAGGATCCTTGAAGGGTGAATTCTAATCAACCTTCTACAAGAAGCCTTCCTGCATTGCTTATCCAGCATATGTTCCTTCCCCTATTTTCTGCAATATCTCTTTGTGTTTCTCTATTGCACTAGAAACTGCATGTCTTTGGTAGGCCATCTGCATATTTTAACATTCCTAGATTCAAAACTTTACCTAGACAAATTCTGAGTCCTGCATACTAGTCTCCATTCACTCCCATCATTCAGAAAGACACCAGATGTACAGCGGTTTGGACGTGAATCAAATGGCATTTACTAGACTGATTTGGATTCACTATTATGATCCAGGAACTTCATTAGAACCTCTTCATATATGGCAATTGAGCAGATCCCTCAAAGCTCTCAGCTCTTTCATGCTTCTTTGCCTTTATCACCCAAATCTCTTGGTCAGAAATAATCTCACTCTCCAAAATATCTACTTGGCAGCTGTCTATTGATAATCCAAGCCATCATCTTCTTTGAAAAGTCATTTCCAACGAATGCAGCATTTATTTTACCTATCTCTGTGAAACCTCTGCCAGAACAGGACAACCCATGGGTAATATATATTTTCTTACGTGTCTTTTCCAATGGCTGCAAGATTTTAGGGGCAGGATTAAGTCTTCTCCATTTTGTATTCCTAAGGCCTTAATGTTTGCACAAGTTTGTATGAAGGATGGATGGATGGATGGGTGGATGGATGAAAAAATAACTAGGTATGTGGTGGGGTGACATCTCAGCTTGTGGGTCAGTGTTTTTCGCTAGAGTCAGTGTTTCTCCCAGAGCATGAACAGAGGACTGTCACTGATATCCATGACCCAGGCTCCATGGACTTTTCTGGGAGTCATCAGATAGTTCTGAGTGGGAAAAGTGTCTCTAAAATTGATTTGGTTTCCTCTCAGAGGGGTTGGATCCCTTTTACCCAATACCTACAAGAGCAAATACTTGGTAGACCACTCAACTTTCCCTTTTTTCCTTCTGTTTACCTTCTATCACAAGCTACCTTTTATGTAATTTGCTTTTCCCTATTGAAGAAATTTCCTGAAGTGGATCCTGGAAAACCCCAAGCATCCCACACAAATCCATGCACACCAGGAAACCGTAGTCTGGCATGGAGCTCTCTTTACCCACTCCCCTCCCAATGTTCACAGGCACCAAAAAATGATACACACCAAGGTTCTAGCAGTTTCATCAGCACATCCAAGTCACAGGGGTCAGTATCTTTCCCTAGTTTTTCCCATAATTAGTAACAAATGCAGCAACAACTCCAGCTTGCTTTTCTGGTACTTTTTTAACCACAGGACTTTTATTAGCTCTTTTTTTGTGTGTCATTTAACAAATGAGAAAATTCCTGTAAATTGAATCCAGACATGTTTACATGGGCTATCAAATGCCACTATATTTTTATCATGCTTGTTTTTATTTATCCTGTCTCCTTAGTTCTCTAGTCATGGGATTTCAGAGTTTCCTTGTTCTTTTGAAAGCCTGGGGATGTTAGCTGGTGGGATGATTTGATTCTACTGGGGTCATAGGCCTAAAAGCTCTAGAAACTTCTTTGAAAGATGGATATGTAAAAGAAATATGTAGAAGAAAGTAGGAGAGACAGGTAAAATAAAAGCCTCTGTTCCATTGTGATGTACTCAATCAAATATACCATGCTGTCCATATAATTAAGCGCTGATATACATCATCATTGTGAAGCTAGCACAATTTTGGATCTCATTAAAAGTAAGTGGCATGATGAGGGCAGTGTGATTTGTGCCAGATACCGTCCTCCTCCCATGTATAAATCAGGCCAGTTTTTATGATGTCGTGGAGCTTTTACACATCCGGGCTCCCAGAGTGGCCACAGGCTCCTGGCAACTGCCTTGTGAGATCACCGTTCACTCAGAAGGTACCACGCCCACCTGTTTGCTGCCCAGACCCAGGGAGACACAATCATTCAGCGCCCTCCTGGGCTGAGTGAGGAGAAAAATCAATATTCCTTAGTGGAAAAAGACTTAATCGGTTGCTCAAAAAGCTGCTTCCATTTATATCCTCACTGCTAAGTAAGCATTCCCCGTTCAGCAAAATGGGGCAAATTGGGCAGAGCACATGGGAGGCAGAGCTCTCCATTCTTCACCAGTCCAGAGACTCAGTTCACCTCTGCAGGGCATGTTTCTCTCCTCATTGCCATGCATCTATTTGATTTTCTGAAGCTTTCCCTCCATGGTAAAACAATCACCTCAGGACCAAGGCACAAAAGGAAACAATTTATTAAAATATACAAAACATGCCAGAATCACAGGAGGAGACAAGATTTCAGCAACGAAAGACCCACACTGCACAGGAGGCACATGAAGGGCTTTGGCACTCAGAGAGCTAGCAAAGCCTTACCAGTGGCACTCAGACTGTTAAGTGTACACCGTGAGCAAAGCCCATCGCAAAAGCATGGAAGGTTCCTCTAAGCATAGGAGCTACTGAGACTCTGGAAGAAGAACCGGTGGAGAATCTACACACCCAGGCAAGAGACTGGGCACAGTCAACAGGAGCATGCCCTGCTCAAGGCCCTGGCTAGTGGTTATACAAAGGCAGAGGGACCCAAAACAAAACAGCTCTTCCTGAAAGTTATGATAACCAGTGAGGAAAAAGCAAAGTGGCCAGCTCCATCCCTGGAAGAACGGAAGCAGAGGCAGAAACCTATTGTGTCCCAGAGACCTACATCAAAGTTCCCGGGATACTAGCACACCCAAATCAGGAGGGATCATGCCACACAGGAGAGACCCAGTTTGACTAAACACTAATGTACACAATTCCTTTTGCATGCAAACATTTTTCTAAGACTGGATTGACAAAGTCTACTGTATACATTTTGCTGCCCTCCATCTTCTCCACTGGATACCATATTAGTCCATGAACAGCATCTTTGTTCTTCTCAGAGTCTGGAATTTTAGGCAACTGTAAATTATCATTTTTTAAGTTCACTGTCACCCAATTATATACTTTGAGGTTGTTTCCAGTGACCTGTCATCACACATATTAATTCAATGAACAACTCTTGTATATATTCCATGTAAAAGTGTGCTTTTAGGTGACACTTGTAGAATTGCTGAGCCAAAGATAGTGTACCTACAGGATGCTGTGATACAGCACCTTCTTCTGGGGTTGTACCTACACTGAACAATCTCAGCAATAAGAGCTGTCGCGTGGTATCATTGAAAGATGACTAGTAGGGTGCTCAATAAATACTTGAGGAATTCACTAATTAAGCAAATAATAACCAGACTACACGAGAAAGAAAACATTAAAACATTTAGACATTGTTTAAAACTCAGCAAATTAAACTTGTAAGTCTCTTGGTATAGCTGAGCAAACAACTATTTTATAAGGAACAGAGTGAAATTAAGGTCTATTGGTTTAAATTTTAAAAAATATAATCCTATCATCCTCATGTTTCACAGACTAATAGAAATCACAGACTTAAGTATACAGAAGGATTTTATAAATTGTGTATTTCTCAGCAGATATGATTGCCTGTCTTGTACAGGGAGGGTATGAGTCTTGGTCCAGACAGCCATGAGCATCCATGAGTAACTGTGACCAAGATCCTATTACCAGGCCAAATCTTGCACTAGGAATTAGGCATGTGTGGCTGAGGTCAGCAGCTGGCTCTTCTGTCTGCTGCTTTGTGTCCACCCAAACAACTTCCACTCTAAAAGTAAAGAAATAAATTGTGCTCTCACTTTCTTTTTCAACTACAGAAATGAAAACATGCCATGGCTTATAGGGAGAAGGACTAGAGCAAGTAATTAAATCCAAGACTTGTTTGCATTTCTACCATCAAACTGTTACAATTCCACCCACCCTGAGCCATCCACAATTATCCCCGAGGGTGTTTAGGATAACCATCGTCATTATTGAGACCAGCAGTTCCACCCACAAAGTGCAGGGAGACCAAAGGCAGATTTGGAGTTCACATCAAAGAAAGAGAAAGTCCTTGGACATCCAAGGCAACAGAATCTCTGGCCCAGATAACCCAAGGCCACTCAAGGAGAAACAAGGACCTGACCAACTCATTTCATGACATCAGAAAATGGATGGATTATCTAAACTACTCAGAATATCTATCTAAAAACCTCAACTTACTGGAGAACTGTTCTCTTTTAGGCTTCACTGGGACCATGGAGATAAATAGCATAGGTGGGAAAAATATAGAAACCCATCCCAGTATACAGAGCCTCTGCTTAGAGGGACAGTAGTAAGTATCAAGTTTGTATTCCTTGAGAGTAAGCATCAGTGTTAGCATCCTGGCATTGTTTAGTGGCTTTGACACTTATCTGTTCAAATAAATTAACGCTCTTATTTTTACTAGCCTTTTTGGCAGAAATAAATAAGTTGTCATGCCAATTTATGAGTTGAGCTACAAGATCCCTTCTGCAAAATAATAAAATAGAAGATATGCAAAGTACTCCATTATATTCTAACCCCCAAATAAAAGTGGTGAGTTTTTTTTTCTTTTCTTTCTATTCACCTAAATTAACACTTTGAAAAATACAAATATGCTGGTGATCACAACCGCAGGAGGAGGAGGAAAGGAAAAAGGAAATGGACAAAGGGCACAAAAGAGATGCATTTTACAATTTATCAAGGGAAGAGAATGACACTTCACTTTCTATATTAAGGAGTACTAGAAATAAATCAATCAACTATTCATTTATTCTCTCTGAACATCCAACATCTGATATTGTAGCATAATACATGTCTTTGCACATTTCCATACTAGCTTTGTTACAAGTACAGTTGAAATTAACAAAATAGCCAATTAAAAATGTTTGGAATGCAAGTGTGACTACTTATTCCTATCTTTTTATCAAACTCTATGTTATTTTATGCCTAAAAACAGTAAAATCTTAAATATATAGCTCAATGATTTCGTACCTATCTATAAATGCCTACCCAAGTCCAAGGCCTCAAGAGGTTTTCTCCAGCTCCTATGTCTCACCAATATCCACTCCCACCTCAGAAGTAAACATTATGTAACATGTTTCACCTTCATTTTGTTTTCCTCATTCCTGAAACTCATAAAACTGGAATCATATGTTATTTTGTATGTTTGTCCTTTTTAACTCAATTGGACATTTTAAAATCTTATCCAGGCTGTGACATGTATCATTAGTTTACAAATTTTTTACTGTGTAATATTTTATTATATGAACTTTCCACAGTTTGCTTAGCCATTGTCTATCCTGCTGATGAGCATTTGGGTCATTTCCAATTTTTACTGTTTCCAGTTTTTATTCTTGTTCAAGTCCTGTGGACATTCGTTCTCATTCTCTTAGGGAAGATATTGTTGAGTCATAGAGTAGGCAGATATATAACTTTATTAAAAACTATCAAACTGTTGTTTAAGGTGGATACATCATGTTTCTGTCTAGTTTGAAAATGATCACATTTTCAACTAAATACACTTGGTGGTTTATACCTAGATGTCTCCCCAAAACCTCCTGCATTCACAGATGGGGCTATGGGAGTGAATGGATCATAGGTGTGTGGTACTGGGTCATGAGTGTATGATACTCGATTAGTCCACTTATTGGTTTAGCATTGTTCTTGGTGGACTTATTGAAGAGGTAAGACTCACCCTGGATGTGGGTGGCACCAACCAGTAGGCTGGCGGCCTGTATGAAATAAAAAGGGAAGGCAGAAGGAGGGCTGATGCTTTCTGTCTGCCCTGCCATGGACTGTTTCTCCTCTGCTGTGCCCCTCTGCCATGCTGCCCTGCCTTGGTGAAAGCCAACTTAGGACTAAAACTCCTACAAACTGTGAGCTAAAACAAACCTTTCCTCCTTTAACTTGTGAGTGTCAAGAATTTTATCCCAGCAACAAGAAAGTAACTAAGACTCTTGGTAACCACATTTCCTGTCCCCTCCCCTCCTGTGCATAATTTATTTGTAGATGTACAGGCACTGAAGGATAGCAGGGTACCTTGAGAAAACAAAGCATTTGGAATAAACTTCAGACAAACTTCAAAACCCAATCCCCCCACTTATTAGTTGACGGGCATCAAGTAAGATGGTATTTTAAACCACAGCAAGCCTCAGTATTTCTTTTTAAAAGGCTATGTGAAATCTGCTTACTCTAAAGTCTTGTGAGGATGAAGTGAGGTGATACAGATGATCATATCTTGCACAGTTTCAGGCACAGGGTAAACACTCCATAAAAGTGAAACTCCCTGCTCCCTGTGCTCTTTTCCCTTTCTATTAGGCTTCTAGATCTCACAAAGAACTCGTTCTTTCTCTCTCCCTCCCTTTCTGTCTCTCTCCAGTAAGCCCCAGTTTCTGAGGAGGAGGAAGATGTAGAAGTAAAGGCCCTGCAGGACAGAAGGTCATAGGGCTGGATGAGGATGAGACTCCATCTTCCTGCAGCCAAAGGGAAAATCTCTATTTACAGTAGGACCCAGATGGAACTGATTTGTTCAGAGGCATCTTATTCCTGAGTGTGATATTTGTCTACATCATAAAACCACAGGCTACAATGTGTCTGACATTATACCAAGTGATACAACCCCTCCTAATGACATTATAATAAATCCCAAATGAGGGCGCCATTACTGGGCAGCCATTTCAAAGTGATCCTGAAATAGTTTTCACAGAACAAGGGAACCGCATGCCAAGTGCAGGCTCTCACATGAGGCCGGAGAAGTCGGCTCAGGCATATGCAGCAACATGACTGTGGCTTCAGTCCTGGTTGGGAAATTTTTCTTTTTATATTAATCTATTGACTTTTATGAAAATCAAAATGTTTCTCCTTTTTTTTCTACTTTTTTATAAGAGGGATGAAATTGGACATTTTCTAAGTGCAATAAAATGTCCCCTGGGGTGCATTTTTATTATTCTTCTTTAAATCAGCAGTTTCTGAGCCTCTTCATTAGTTAAAGCCAATGACCTCTCATCTTGGCTTCACCTCCCTTGGTGCTCACAGAAAGCTGACAGCACTTCCTGCCATGCTTGTGGTGGAGGCTTGCTTTGCTCCATTTTTCTGCTAGCATACATAGGTATGTTTCTGAGGTTCCATGTGATCTTGGGCAGCTTGCCGATTCAGATACCATTGAATTTCTTCTAGGATAAATGTGCAGCCCTCTCTACCCCTAAAGACAAGAACCACAGGAAATCATGTGCTTCTACTAATGAGGTTGGGTGCACCATCCTGCTGGATCGTGGTTTTGAAATTAGTAGGATATGAAGCAAGAAATAGTATCTGTTACTCTCACTCCCACAATCACCAGCACCCCACCACTTCCAAACCCAGCACCACCACTTCCAAAGCCAATTCACAGAATACTTTTCTCACTCTCTCCCTCAGCATTTCTCTGCTTATCTCCTGGCCCCACATAATTACCTTTCTGGCCAACCCCACTGTCTGATCTTCCCCAAATACCACTTTCCTTCCCTTTTCCCATCCAATATGATTCTATCATTGCTCCAAACTTTGAGCCTAAGACTCAAGTACATCTGTTTTACAGATATTAAGAAAAATGCCTGTTGGAGGGGGTGCTATTTTCTCTCTCACTGGTCACAAAGTTGGACTATATAAGCCTAAAACTGCTGGAGATCACTTACTGCCACCAGGTAAAATGAATTTACTTAAAATTAAATATACAAAAGAGACAGATGATCAGAAAGAAATTGAGGAGCTCCAGAAAATTATTGGACTGTTTAGATCCAGCCATTCCTGAATTTTCAAATATTTGAGCCAAAATGTTGCCTGTTTTTCTTAAACTGGTTTGGGTTGGGTTTCTTTACTTAAAAATTAAAGAATTCTGACCAAAATAACTATCCTTTCACCTGGCCTCTAACCCAGATACACTCAAGTTTGGGATTTCACATGCAAGTGTCAGTACTAAGGCAGAGCTTGGGCTGGAGAGCTTAAGGGATAAATGTGGTGTGGTTTCCTACCCAAGTTATCCCAAGATGAGTAAGATGAAGCCAGATTTCTTAACAGAAAACAGGCACTTCATGTCAAGGAAACTAAATCGGAACCTCAGAATAGAAGAACTTGACTAAGACCAGGATTACAACAAAAGCAAAAGATCTGAGACAATTGGTTCCAATACAAATAGAGTGAAGTAAGTTTCAGCATTTGGGATGGGGAACTGACTTAAGAAATGCAAATTAAGATGGAAGACCGCCTCCCTAACTATTATCCTGATCCACCATGTATCATTAGTGTCATGGTGGCCATCAAGCATTTGTCTTTTCCAGAACACTTAGTTCCGGGAGATACAAAGAGGACCTCTCCTTTGCAAGAATATAACCCCAATAGTTTGGAAATATAAGACAACAAGGTCAACAAATAAACTTTCACATGTAACAAAGGTTATTTTTCTTACGAAGTGTGGTTAAGGGCTGGGGATTTAGCTCAGTGTTTCTACCACCTGCCCCACAAGTGCAAGAACCGGAGTTCAATCCCTGGTACCAAAAAAAAGTGAAAATAAAATAAAATAAAATGAGTCTGACTACAGCAGAAACAAAGAAGGGTATATATCCTTCATGGGTGACCTGAAAAACAGAAGAGATAATATTTATAGCAATGACCATTGTGCACGTTACTTCCACCACCATTCTCATCATTTCTATCATCATTTCTACTCATCACTTCAAATGGACTTTGAAGAACAGGAATGCCACCTACAAGGGTTCTTCACCCAGGGCTCATCGATCCTGAGTGGTCTACAGGTGGAATTTAGGAGGTCTTTGAACTAAGGTAGGGGGAAAATTACCTGTTTATTTTCACAAACTTGTAACTTCAATTGAGCATTTTCTTCAATTATAAAAGAAGGGAACCCGTCACAAAAAATACTGGCAAGTTTTGTAGTTTGGTAATAAATAGAAATATTTCATAACACATTATGGTTGTTTTATACATATTGTTACTTTGATATTACATTCACTTTCTGTCTAGCCATTCTGTCATGTTATTTAATGCATTATTAATAAAGAAACGCATTCTTCAATGCATCACAAATTTTATTTTAAGTATTTGGTAACTTTATTTCAACATAATTCATTTCGTTTGTATTTCCTATGTATTTTATTTCATGCATTTAGAAACATTATATTAGGAAGGGCTCTATAGGTTTCACAAAACTGCCAATGGGGTCCATGACAAAAAGAAAGTCTTTAAATATCTTTGGTCCAATGTGTGAATTTTTTGTATTCTCTATGGTATGTGATAATCATCCATCTCCATGATCCAGAGATATTTAACAAAAGTGTAATGCTTCTAAATGCATGCAATAAAATGCATAGGAAATACAAAGGAAATGAATTACTTTGAAATATAGTAATTGATTTTCTCAGTTGGCAAATTTGGCATACATTCCTTTAAAAAAATTATATGACCTACTAGGAAGATCCAAACCTAATAAAGGATGATTAAAATGTCTGTCTCAAAAGTGATAGTTGTATCTTTAGTGACATATATAAGCAGCATTTCTATTGAAAGTGTTCTCTATAATATTGCCACTAATAACTGCTCTGAACATTCTAATTAATGCAATAAAACAAGAAAAATTGAGGTAGAACTACTAGAAGAGAGGAAAAACTATGAATATTTGCTCATGATATTATCACCTACCTCAAACTCTAAGATAACCAAAGAAAAATGTGTTCAGTTAAACATTGAGTGAAAGGCTTAATATGAAATAAATATATTTTGAACAATATTGCAATAATAACAATTAGAAAACAGAATGAAAATTTATCATTTTTACAAATGTAAAAATGTATGCAACAATCCCTCCTATATTTATTTTAAAGCATAAAATATCTACTAGTAACCTATCAAGAAATATGAAGGACATTTATTTACAAACTATATACAACACTTTCCACCAGATATAAAAGAAGTTTATATAATACAAAAACAACTACTTTACTATATGATAATATGTCTTTCTGTTAATTTTTTCCATTAAATGTCCTTCCCTTATGTCCCTTAGAAATATAGTAATACATATGAATATAAATACCTATGAACAATATACATTGGAATTTCGAGTATGTACATACTTGTAATGTATACAAATAAGCATATGACATTTATAAATTACATTATTGGATCAGGGATTTAGATCAGTGGTTTCGCCTCCTGCTGCGCAAGCACAAGGACCCGAGTTCAATCCCCAGTACCAAAAAAAAAGAATTTCTTATAAATTATGTTAGACATTTAAAATAATATTAACTAACATTCCCCTCAAAAATTCCAGCAAAACAAAATAATTCTAAAATTTATTTTAAAGGATACACATTAGGTGGAGTTCAAATTTTTTAAAATAAAAAATAAAATAAGTTCAGAGGAAGAGATGTATTTGTACCATATTCTTCTAACAACTAGAGCTTATAATAAAGCAATAATAATTTTAAAAATACAAAAAGAACAAGAATTAACCAGTGCTTCAACAAAATGGACTACTTAAAAATATTGCTAGTGCATAGAATAATTTAATGTATGATAAAATTATATCTCAAATAAATAGGGAATGAAAGTATGCTTTTATAAATAATACTTGGAAATTAAGTCATAATCTTGTAATAAACTTCATATTAATGAAAATTTTGTTCTACTTTAAGAAGTAGACTTTAAGAAGTTGACTAACTGCAATATTTGTAAAAATTTCCCTCAAAACACTACAATAGAGAAGGTGAGGACTTTGTGGCTCTTAAAATATTTTTACTAAAATACAAACAAATGTACAGGTGAACTATTTAGAAGAAAATATCAGTAAATATTAAAGATTAAGAACATGGAACTAAAAAGAAAGATTGTCTACTTTAATATGTAAATTTTCTGCATGTTACAAGGCACCATTCACAGAAACTACTCCTTTCTCCATTAAAGTCATTTCCCCAAAAAACTAATTTGACCCCTGCCTTATTGAGTAATCACTCTTCTCCTTTCATAAAACTTCTGTATCTATAATTAATGCTTAGGGTCTCTTGTCCTGACAAATCTCAAGCCTCATGATGACAAGCAAAATATTTGTCATGTTTACTACTGTAAATCAGTGTATCCCAGAGCTTAGTTCATAATATAGTCCCCAAATACTTTTCATTGAATAAATGAAACATAAAAGGTCAATGGCAAATTGGGAAAAACAAATTCAGTGAGTATTACCAATACTATTGGTAAAAAGATGAAGAATTCTTACAAAGTAACAAAGTAATGACTAACAAAACAATAATGCAATAAATCTATAAAAAATATGAAGCTACGACTAAGTGGAAAAAATGTATATTATGGATATAATATTTTACTTACCAAATTAGCAGATTAAAATAATGACACTCATGGTACAAAATACGGTGCACAACATCACCTCAAATGTGTGTGTGCATGTACAGTTCTATCCATACAGTATTTCTGTTTCCACGAAGCAGAAACACAAAGTCAAACATGAGCATTCTAAGGAAAGGCTGAGCTGTTACCTTGGCTCCCTCATTAAAGCCTGGGGATTGTTCCCCAAAGCTTTCCCTGAGATCACAGCCTGGTGCCAACCATGCATGACATCTTCTACTTTCTTTGTCAGATAACCACCCCAAAAACCTCTAGAATTTCTGCCACCGCTGAAGTTCTCCTACAATAGAGAGAAGCATGGGGAAGCATGGTTGGCATGGTGGCTAGTTTGCTGACTGGGTGGTCTACCACCAGTGCTGCCACATGGGTGAGAACATACTGCTTTTCACCTCCCATCATTCCTGGAGACCCTCATGAATGTCATCCCATGGTCAACAACATGCTCTGCACTCCCAAGATGAGCCTCAGTGCTACCCACACAAGCAGAGTGATGATTACTGTGAATGAACCTAATTGATCCTACAAAAGTCTGTTTCTTTTTGCTGAAGAAATGTTTTACTTATGACATGAATAAGGCAAAGTACACTGAAAATCAAATTGACTAAATTTAAATTCTACTTCCTAGCCTGGGTCTTAGGATAAGTTACTAAACTTCTCTGAGCTTCACTATCCGTATGGTAAAATAATAATAATAATATGTACTTCACAAGGCTCATGTGAGAATTAAAGAAGATACAATCCTGAATTACTTATTTCAAGGCAATAATTTTACCTTTGCATCCCAGGAGTAAAAAAATGATGTTTCTGCCTTAGAGTCAGCTGCCTATGGACTGAATCCTCTGGAACTGTGAGCCAAATTAAACCCCTCTGCCCTTAAGTTGTGGGTGTTCAGTACTGTGTCTCAGTTGTAGGTGTTGGGTATTGTGTCTCATGAACAGTCTCAACTTCCATCTAATTGACCTGGTATTGTGCCCCTTTTGGGGAGCACTTTTTCCTTAAGAGTCTAAATCTTCTAGATCAGGAAAGCTTAAAGTGACAGGGAGAGGGTGCAAAAATTTTTCTCTTAGATCATATGAGTAATAGTAAAAGGAGCTTAATCCCCAGATTTAGGAAACCTGGCTATGAGAAAACCATCCATGATTTAGTGTATTCTCTGCATCATGAAAAATGTTAGTTCAGTCCCCACAAAACGCTGCCACCCCACTAGTGCCATAAAGCTTTCAAAAGATTCATTCCAGAATTCTATCGAGCCAACTGTTGAGGATGATAGGGAACATTGAAAGGCCAGGGAATTAATGGGCATGAGCCTATTGCTAATCTTCATTTACTCTCAAATGAATTCTTTAGTCAGAAGTGATGAAGTATGATTCACTGCCAGTGAATAAATAAGGCCTTCTGTGAATCCATGGTGGTTCTGGCAGAAGCACTGAAGACTGAGGAGGTAAATCCATGTCCAGAGTAAGAATCTACTGCAATGAAAACAAAGCACTGCCTCTTCCATGACTGAAATGATTCAGTGTAATCACCCTGCCATGGACAGCGGTGTCATGTTAAGGCTCAGAGTTGGTCAATCGCACTGACCGATAGAGCACTGAGCAGTCACTGCTGCCAGTTAATTCTTTGGGAGCGAAAGTCTGTGTTGCTAAGCCCATGTAAAACTTCCATCTTTGCCACCATGGCCAATTGGTTGACAAGATACAGGCCTGTGGATGGTACGGGAGGCTCTCCTGGATTCTGTTTCAATTTGCAGTGCTCACACACCTCCAAGCATGAAGTAGGGAAGCAGGCCAACTGGAATTAGACAAAGGACTTTAGAGAACAGGCTGAAGTGCCCAAAGCTCATGACTGTGCATGGATTGGTCAGTAGAATCAGGGTAACATCAATTTCTCTGTATTCTGGAAACATCTCTCAGCAAATAGTTTGTAAATAATTAGTGAACATTCCTCAGAGGGAACCTGGTCCCATCCCCACTCACTTGTGGCATGACAGGGGAATCCAGAGAGAGAGAAGTGCATCAGAGGGTATGGAGTTCTCCAATGGGCAACACTCTTCCCTTCTCATACATTATATAGGCGATTTCTTCATAAGGGGCCTCCCAGAACACCACATCAGAGCCAAGACAGGAGCTCTCTATCTCCCTCTCTTCTATTTTATCCAAGTTTTAACTTTAAAAGCATCAGAAAAGAGCTTCTCCTTTGTTTCACATTTCACCTCTCCACTCTTGACCCAGTATCCAACTAGTATCACTTGATAGCATATAGCAGGGGGCAGTTTGAATGAGAGACTCTACCATTCCTGCCAGCAGTCCTCACCTTCCTTTTTCCTGCCTTCTCTCCATTCTGTGGCATCTCTTAGCAAGGAGATGCTCACTGCAACCTTCAGTATACATTTTAATGTATATTGAACTGGCCTTCTGGAAGCTCAGAGCCCTCCAACATCCTGATATCAGGCAAATGGTAGTTCTTTACTGTTGGGTCAATATTGTAAGTGGAAAACAAGCTCCACTTGAGGACAGAGAACTGGGTCTGTAATCCAGTCACTACCACTTACTAGTAGGGTATAAAATGTCTGTTCTTAGGATCACTTTTCACTTCATCGGTTATTATTTTCAGAGTATTTTTAAGAAATGAAAATGTATCATTCATGCTTTGAAGTCCAAGTTATAATCACAAAATTCCTCCATTCTCAAAGTGTAGCCATGAACCACTTGCATCAGGCAATCTGTAGCATCGTTTTAATGAAGATCCCCACATCCCTCCCTTGACCATCACTTAATTCTTCTGAGCTTCAGTTTTTAAGTCAGAAAAATGGGCTTCATTGTATCCCTTGCCTAAATCCTCAGTAGGAGTTTGTATGAAATCAAGTGAACAGATGAAAAGATGAATGGCTTGTATATGACACCAAGAGACCCGTTCAAATCAGACCTTCATCATCCCACATCCTTTAGAAGTCTTGGGGCCCTAATAACCAACAGAGTGGTTCCCATCCCTGTACACAATACATCCTGACCAAATGCACAGTAAATGGGCTCCTTGGCCGGGCACTCAGCCAACATTGGAGCTGTTAGGAAATATGAATGTGTGTATTTATTGAGGAAAATAAAAATGTGCATGCAGAGATGCATAGAGATGATTTATGAGGTTTTATGGACATGTCACCACAGTCCCACTCAGTCACTGCCAATGTCAGGTCTGCTAAACCTGGGCACTCCGGCAGTAAAGCTTCCTAATGGAGGCAGTAGGCAGGACACCCTGATAGATGGGGCACAAGACACGGGGACCCACGGGAGCACCTGTGGGGGGTTTGGAGCCAGGATCATTTTGAGTGTGTGCACAGATGACAATAAATATGTACACACTGTTGGGTATGCAGAAGACCGTGCAGGTGGGCACAAGAATGCACAACTTAGGCCACCCCACCTGTGACTGGGAGGAGAGGCTTAGCAGAAGAGAATTCATTACTCACACTGCCTGCCTTCAAAAGACAGCAGAGTCCTTGCTACTCAAGGAAGGCTGCTAGACATGACCTATGTTAAGACAAAGGGTCTTAGAGGTATGAAGAAAAGCTGATTCTTGGGAGGAAGGCCTCTGAGCTAAGCATGCTAAGGTGGATAGTTTCTAGCCAAAGGGCAAAGAAATGGAGTCCTAACCTGCTCACCCCCTCTCCTGGACCTGAACATCCCATTGATGCTGCTGCCTTTATGCTTCAAGCCTGTGGGAGCTCTGTGACTCGGCCTAACCCCTGTTACTGCCCTGGACACTGCCTTGTGCCCTCAGTTGCCTTATTGATGTGAGAAGCTTCTGTGTTTAAAAAAAAAAAAAAGCAGCTTTTCCACCAAGCCCACTGGCATCTAGGACCTGCTGCCTGTTTTCTGAGGGTGATCTTCTATAGGAGAAGCTTCAGGAAGGTACATAGAAGGTGTGATATTACAAGAAAATGGAGGAGAAGGAGAAGAAGGGTATGGAGGAGAAGGAAGAACACCAAAAGGAGATGAAAAAAGAAAGGCTTCTAGGGCAAGTCCGAGAATCACACAGTTAATCTTCATAGAACTGGCCATAGCCCACAACCCACAGTCTTACAGACCATGAGAGAAGGAGGGCTGTCTGCTTCCTCCCTCCCATGCATTCTTCTGCAGCAATGAGGGGATCGTAGTTTTGCAAGATCCCTTTGGTTGCTTGAGACACGACACTGTCACATGCATTTCCTCAGACACGTGAGGACAGTCACTTCCCTACAAGATGAGGAGAAGTCTCCCAGGAAAGTGTGTTTTGTGAAATGAAACTAGTCCCTCTGGTTGATTGAACTTCACATGGCAAGATGTTTGGCCCAGCTTGGAGTCTGGGGTCAGAGACCAGGACTCTGAATAGCTGCCATGAACTGCATCCTGGGGTGTGTGTTTCTCCATATTCCATTTATTACCTGCCCAAATCCTGAAAGAGGAAATTAGTGTGACCTTGGCATAGGCTAGGCTCTGGAGTCTTCAAGAGGCTGTGACATCTGCTCAAGAGCATAAAGCTGGCAAATGGCAGAGCTGTCTTCCATATGGAACCAGATACCTCTAATATCTTCAGCACCAACTGCCTCCCTCACTCAGACTTTTTAAAGCACTCGTTGTTTATCTCTCTCCCCATCATACAGAACACTTCTGCAAGTGAGGGACCAGATCCACCCTCCTCATCCCAGGGGTCAACACAGGCTACCACAGAAAAGGAAATATCTATGGAGTGACATACAAAGGAAGGATGAAAAAATGTCCTGTGAAACTGAGTTTCTAAAAAGTGTTGCCACTTCTGACTTCAAGAGCTAGTTAAGGGTCCCTGAGGGCCAGCAGAGAGTTGGAAAAGCCCACATCTCTGAAATCTGAGCCTTCTGGATTTTGCCATCCTCACAATTTGTCCCATCTCAGGGTAGGCAGAAAATAGGACTGCCAAATGAATCAGTTTCAGGCCCCAGACCACTACTTCAGCCAGAGAAGGCCTCTGTGCTGGTAGAACATGAATGTCACCTATTGTTGGGTCACAGCTGTTCTGTGAGCTGGACAGGGTAGGTGTTCTCTCTCTGTCTGCCCCACCCCCAGGGACAGGAGGCCAGTCTACCACACAGTGGACCCATGATGTTAGGATCCAAGACCCATGGTGCCTGCAGTGATCCACAAAGTCATATCACTGAGCTGATTTGCTTAGAATGTATGGGAACCAGGGCTGAATTGATTTTCTTTGCAGAGGGTCCTGGTGCCATCACTAGAAGGCCTAGAAACAAGAAAGCTAGTGGATACATCTCAGTTACTGACGTGACTGACCTCAGTCTTTCCCTCAAATCCTTTGCAGGCCATTGCTAGCATTTGCAAAACTGGAAACTACCAGTGGAGGATCTTGAATGTGAGTAAATATAAAGTTATAAACTCCTCCATGAACTGCAGTGCACTAGAACAGTGGTTCTCAAACTTGCATGTGCAGAGGAATCTCCCGGGAGCCTTGTTAAAATGCAGGCTCTGATTCCACCGGACTGAGATGAAACTTGATGTTGCATTTCTAAACTCTTGGGTGGAGCTTCTGGTCTCTGGATAACTTGCAGAACTGAAAAGGCTCAAATTTAAGGTGAATCCAAGATTGCACTCCCTATTTCAACACACAGAAGCCATGACTCTTTGGAAATATTCAAGCTTCTTACCTTACAAGATTTCTCTTCAGGAAGAACCCCATTATAACCCCCAAAAGCCAGTTGCAATCAAGGCTCTCCCAGCTCTATTCTACCCCATCCACCCTTTACTGCTACTGGTCCCCTACCTGAGATGCCCTTTCCCTTCTTTGAGGCTTAGAAACTTCTATTCACCCTTCCTCATTCCGACCCTAACACCTGTCCTGTTCCTACTACTGGCTTAAGCAAGTTACTTAAACTTTCTTCATCTATAAAATGGGAATAGTAATTATGTTTACCCAGAAGGGAATTTTTTAAATATTAAAAGAAATACATATAATATGTTTGGTAAGGTACCCAAGACATACTAGGTAATCAAAAATTCAACTGATACCACATTCCCTATAAAATCTTCCTGGAATTTTTTCAGGGATTCTACAATATTTGACTCTTCATTCTATGATGGTTCTTATCTCCAGCTTGCAAAGACCTATTGGCTGGACCATCTTGCCTAATAAATCAAAGCACTTGGAGGTCAGACCACGTCTGCTGTCTCAGAATCTTATGCAGAGACAAGCATGGAGTGAACCTTCAGCAAATAAAAAACCAGGAGTAGAGTGCTCCTGATCTGAGGGTGGCATATCCCACAGGAGCTGCACAGTTAATTAATTAAGGAAAGTAGTAGTTAAAATTCCCAGGTAACTGACAAGTTCATATCCCGGAAAAACATTATTCTTTATTTTTAAACAATTTTTCAAAATATGCCTAAGTAGATTCCTTCAACAAAACACAGTAAGTAGTTCTAATTTAACCCATCTACAATGACTGGGGACATCAAAAAGGCACTAATCATTGCAGCAATAGCTGACCACATGCTCACCTTGTCTGGGACTGCTCTACGCTGCACAGGTGTCCGGTATTCAGAGCCCTCCTTTCATTCTCTTCCTGTTTCCTAGTTTGGACAAAAAATTATCAGTTATGCTGAATCAAAGTGATGGTCCAAAAGATCCTTGAGATGACTAGGGTTTGTTTGCCATGTGCTTCTAAAATCATGCCCCAAAACTGACACTTCCCATTGATAGATAGAGTCTCTGGCCCTCCCTTAGATCTAGGCAGGCTTATGACACCTTCACCAGTAGCACATAGCAAAAGTGGCCCTGAAGGAGTTGCTAGGCCCTGGCCTTTAAAATTCTACCTCCTCTCTCTTAGATTGCTTGCTCTTGGAACTCGGCCCCCAAACCAAGTAATGCTTGCTGTTTTGAGTTACCTGTTTGTAGGTATCTTTCAGTAAGAATACATAATCAAGCATATCTGTGAGGTGCTTCTGGAGTGATCGGCTCTGGCAGTTCTGGAACTAGTTAAAAGCAGTCTCCTGTCTTTCTCCTAAAGACCCAGTAACACTGTCTTCTCCTGAAGACCACATTGAAAGATCACAAGATGGACTCACTGGGTTTGAGCCTGTGAAACTACAAGGAAATCAATTCTCCCTGAGCCTCAGTTTCATTATCCACAAACTAGAGATAGTTTTACTTAAGTCCTAGTGTTGCAGTAATGAATGTAAAGGGGGAGATTGGCCAGCTTTATTTCTGAGGAGCCAGCTAACAAATATCTTAGGCTTTAAGAATTACATTACTTCTGTCACTGTCGCCCAGATCTGCCATCCCATGGTCACAAGAAAGGACATACATATAAACGAATTGACATGATCATGTTCCAAACAAAATTCTTTTGCAAAAACAAGATTTAGATGGGCAGAACCCTGATATAATGGATCAGGAATGTTCCTAGCATTAATGCTAGCTACCATCAGCATCAGCATTCGTATTATTGATATGAATATAACCTTCTTTACTCAGAAAAATTTGCTAGGGATTTCACCATCCCAGTGACCACAGGGTTCACCAGTGTTCACCCTGAGATAATTAGCAGTAAACCTAGTAACAAGATGAGTCAGTCCAAAAGGGTGACATGGAGGGTTTTCATAAATTTCCCAGTCACCTTCCTTCTGTGCAATAGTGACCATGAAAATCATGTAGCCTCTTGGATTGAGGTATTCTTTCTTCTGTATGGTGACTGTGTGCATTGCAGCCCTTTGGAAGAAAACTGATGCTTCATATCTAGAGCTCAGAGATTCTCTTATGTGCCTGTCAGTGCTTGATGAAAGCCCCTCAGTGGGGAGTTTGGAAGAGTTCAGCTTTAGGGTAAAATACGGAAGTGAATAAAGGAGGGGGAAAGGGAGGGCGAGGGAGAGGGAGCATCTAGAGGAAACATGTCCTTCACAAATCCCATCTCTCATGGATGCCCCACTCCTCCAATGTTCTTTCAGTTCTGGGTTTTGTCTGCAATGGAGTGCCAGGTCCCAAGCTAGCGGAGAGGGGCAGCTAGCAGTGACTTGGGCCTCATGGATAAGGCCACAGCCAGTAAGGAGAAAGACCATGAAGTAAGACATGGCAAAAATAGTGTTGTGTGCAGTGAAAAGGGAAGTGGAGGGTGGAGAGCCACTTCTGGGGGTGGGGTGGGGGGGGTCCAGCCTAATCCGGGGTCAGAGGAGGGCTCCCCAAGGAAATGACTTAGATGCCAAGATCAGAAGGATGTGTGGGGATTAGTCATCCTCCCTGACTTCCTCTCTTCTTTGACTTCACCCCCTGCTCCGATGGAGGCTCCTGACATCAGCCACGCACCCAGTCACCCCTCAGCTCTTTTCTTCCACAGACCATCATCGCTTTCCTGCACTGCCTTTGAAATAGACTTTTCCTTCACCTGAACCTTAACCTGAAATGTCAGTGCTTTCAGGATAAAACCAATGCCTTATCATGGCTCACTAACTCTATCTCTCACTGAGATAGAGCCACCCTACATTTTCTTCCTGCTTGCCGCCACAGGCACTTTGCATGTACTGTTCTCTCTACCTAGAATACTTCTCCTTCTGGTTACCTAACTAACTCTTACTTAGCTTTCAGGCCTTGAATCACTAATTTCCTCAGGACAGCCTTCCATGACCTTCCTAACTGATTAGAAGCTTCAGTTTTTAAGCTTTCGAAGCTTCATGCATCCCTGTCCTTCGCAGCTGCTGTAGCTGCCATTTCCATGGTCTATGTGGCATGTATTAACAATCCCATAGGCCTGGCATGTGTTAACAAATGAATTACATACTTAAAGCAAAGCACTGATGCCATGATGTCATCATATTTCTCCTTTCAACTGCTACAGAATGAAAAAAAATCCCCAACCCACTGAGCTCATCTATGTGCTCTGGTGTGTGTTCACAATGGCAGTTGTGGCACAGAGAGGGGGAAAAAAAATCACCGTGGAGTCAGGAGAGCCAATGCAAATTCCCAACTCCAATGACTCTTTAAGTCTAAGTTCTTCATCTGTAAAAAGGGCAAAACAATTTCCCTGCACGCTAGGGGGCTGAGCCAGGAGGATTACAAATTCAAGCTCACCCTGGGGCATTTAGCAGATTAGCAAGACTCTGTCTCCAAATAAAAAATCAAAAGGGGGTGGAGTTGGAGATGCAGCTCAGTGCAAAGGCCCTGGCTTCAATCCCCAGTATTGCAAAAAAAAGGGGTAAGAGGAAAGAAACTTCCCCCAAACCACTTAGACTTGATGGGCATAATGAAACTACTTAAGGATGTGTACCTACAAGTATATCAGAGTCCATCAGAGAATCAAGGAAGGTGTATTCTGGGCCCAGCTGCTGGTACAGATACCTCCTGGGGCAGGGAGCACAAGCCACTCCAAGGGACCCCAAGGGAGGACGGCTGAGCCTCCACAAGCCTTGGAGTATTGATCATCAGCCCTGCAGAGGGAACATTTGCCTTTCTTCCCCTTCCAAATAATTAAAGTACAATATTTTATGGCCTGATAAAATTTACTGGGACCCTTGGCACGTAATTATAGTGCTTCTTTAAAGGAGACCCCATAAAAGATGCATGATTAGAAAGTTAAGGATCTGGATAGAATTGCAACGATGTGACAAATAATTTACGAGTGATAAACTGTCCAGGAGGAAAAAAATTCCAATAACCTCTGATGAAGGCTAACAATTAAAATAATAAATTCCCCAAGAGCAAGGGTAAACCTTTTTTCTTGGTCACAGGCTTCAGCTCCATGAGCTCCAGAAGAGGAGCAAGCCTTCTTGTCAAAGTCAAGCCCTGTTTTCCCAGGATATCTGTTCTTCCTTCTTTACATATTTGTTTCTGTACGTAGGCATTTATTTCTTTAATCTTTTTAGTAATTTATTTATACACTGATCTATCAATTTTATCCCTAGCCATTTTTTCCTTTGGTCATTCTATTCTTCCCTCCATTCATCTACCCTTCTACCCATCCTTCCATTTATGAATTCATGATGTAGCCATTCATTTACTTTTACCTGTCCTTCATTTGTCTATTTACTTATCCAGTCTCTCCCCAAGAGCTATTCACTTGTGCTAAACAGATTCTTTCCTATACTCTAAGGTACTGTTCACTGCTCAATAGAAACATGATGTGACCCACATATGCAATTTTAAGTTTTCTAGTACCCACATTTAAAGTATTTTTTAAACAAATAAACTCAATTTAAATAATTTTATTAATTAATAATTATTTTGTTATGATAACATCATTTAAGTGTTTAGTATGTTTAATATGTTATTTTAACATAAAACAAATACTATTTAACAAATTTCCTTAATTTTATTTAACTTGATACATTTAAAATATTATCATTTACTTCAACATATAATCATATGAAAATATTGAGTTATTTTGCACTCTTTCTGTACCTAGCATTTGAAGTCCAGTGTGCACATTACCCGTGCAGCTCAGCTCAGTCCTGACCAGCTGAATTCTAAGTGCTCTGATACTCACAGAACAGCAAAGCTCTAGAACATCTAGAGCTCTGTATGGCGCACACATAGATTTTGCCCTCGAAGAGGTCACACTGGAGTAAGGACAGGGAATGCACGATCTCATTGAATCTTTATACTTAACCTCTTAATCCATTTTCTGTTGCTACAACTGGATATCACCAACTGAGTAATTTACAAAGAATAAAAATCTATTCAGCTCACAGTTGTAAAGGCTTTGAAGTCCTAGGTCAGGCAGCTGCATCTGGTGAGTCCTTGCTGGTGGGGACTCTGCAAAGTCCCACTGCAGTGCAGGGCATCACCTGGCAGCACAGAACATCCTCCTCCTTGTCTTATAAATCTACAGCCTCATTGGATGAGGGCCCCACCCTTACAACCCCATTTAACCTTAATTGCCTCCCAAAGGTCACACCTCCAATTACCATAGTGGGATTAAGATTCCACCTGCCTAATACCTCACAATGAGGATTAAATTTTAATATGACTTTTCACTTTGAGATTTAGCAAGCTCCAAGTTTATGATCCTCCTCCTGTTTTACACTTGAAAGAACTGAAGTTCAAAGGGCAGTGGTTTTTTAAGAAAAAGGTACTAGAACAAGTCAGTTGAGCAGCCTAAAACACTGCAGCAAATGCTCAGGTTGAGCCAGGGCTATTCAGGTGTGACAACATGAAGAGGAGCCATTTAGTCTTCCCTAGAGCCTTTGAGGATGGGGAGACAGGCAGGACACCTCTGGGACAAACACATGAGCCAGCCATCATGGACACAGGAAAAGAGAAGTGGGAACTGTCACCAATAGAACACCTGTGATGCCAAACTGTTCCTACATTCTTCAAATATCTCTGCACAGAGACTGAGAGCCTTGAAAGAACACACCTTGGAGAATAATGAACCTACACAGGTTACACCTGGGCTTTTGCACCTGATATCATCTCCCATCCATTCATAACCCAGAGAACTAGAACTGTATGGCCAATTAGTACCATCTCTCCCAAGCCTGAAGATTTTGGTGGGGATGATGATGATGATGATGGTAATGGTGACAATGATAAAAATAGCAACTATTAAGAAAAATGATGAGAAATAATGGCCACATTACTGAGCATTTACTCTGATGTTCCAGGCCCTTTACCTGCACGGATCCAATCACCCTTACTTTAGAGAAGGGGAAACAAGCACTTTCCCAAAGCCACAGACCTGCCAAGCAGGTGTTACTCACATAGACCTTCTTCACGAGCACTTAACTGGAACCTGGCTCAGCTAGACAGGACAGTAGCTATGGGAGGTCACTAAGGGTGTGACACTGAGAACCTCCGTGTCACTGTTACCAAGAAGTACAAAGTCCAGTGAGGAAGAAGAATCGACAGACAACAAAGGCTCCAAAGAGTCCTGGATACCATGCTAGATACCCCTACACAGCAATGTGGGGACAAGGGGAACGAGCTGTCTCTTCTCCTTAGAGCTGTGGGAGGTGGATGTGAACTTGAAACCATGAAACTGTCTCTGAAACACTAGATAGGAAGTATTCTCTCTCCCTTCTACAAACAAGCCACTCTGCTCAGGTCCTCAGAGCAAAGGCTTTGGCCTGGCCCTACTAGGCCAATTTCCATTCCCTCCTCATTCCTTGCCCAGGACAGCTTGCTCACTCCAATAACTCCCCCGTAGGCATGGGGCAGCTTTACACATATTAAACGTGAGTGGAGAAATACAATCACTTGGGCTTCTGAGAATGTATATGTTTGTTTTAAAACTCCTGTCTTTCTTGGGTACAGACAAAACACTCCCGGCATAACACCTCCCAGTGATGAACTGTGGGAATGATTTAAAGACTTTAGCTGTCTGTAGCAATATCAATCAGAGGAGCTTCCCAGTAACCTCTGCTTGGGAAGGGAAAAGACACTGGGCAGAGGAATGGAAAGCAAGAGAGAGGTCTGGGGTCAAAATTAGGTGGAGAAAAAGAGATAAAAAGGAGAAAGAGAAGGAAAGCAAGGAGCAGGAAGAAAGCATGATGGTGCCCAAAAATGACAGGCTGAGAAAAAATAATTCAGAGCTAGGGAAACTACAAGAGCCAAAAAAGTAAAGAAGAGGAGAGACATGGACAGAAAGGGTCAGATGTGATGAAGCAAATCAGAAACCAAGCTATGAAAGAGAGCAAAGGATGGTGGGGGGAGAGACTGACAGACACAAGGAAGCAGGGGAGTGAGAAAGAGGAGGAGAGGAGGCAGGGTGTGTGTCTAGCAGCTGGAGCATTTCCACCTTCTGCTGCAGGCCCTCACCTCAACTCTCTGCCTTCCTCTGATCCAGCCCCTTCCATTGCTAGACTTTTCCGCTCTTCCTGGACTTTGCTGAACTGACACTTCCTAGAAAGGTTTCCAACGACCACTCCAGTGGAACCAAAGTCTGTCCCACTCATCCTACCCGTTGTTCTGCCTCAGGACTCAACACCCATCTGATTCCTTTCATATAATTTATGAAAATAAGTTATTTTCTTGGATTTTTATTATTTAATTGGGCCACCATGTTCTGGTTATATTTCCAGGGTCCAGAACAATGTCTGGTGAATAAGTGATGCTTAATAATTGAAGAACAAATGAATAACTAAATAAATGAGTGAGTGAATGAATGAATGAATGAATGGCAGTGAACAAAATCATTACTGAGTCAAATCTTTGGCCACTCCACTTACCCAAGTTGCAAGAGTGTGGTTCTGAGTCAGGGTTGGCTATTGACTGGCAATGTGCACACCTGTTCTCAGCATATGGACACAGGTGTGTAATCTGGGATGGAGACCAGAGTGGAGGTAGAGCACAGGAGCCCACACCTGAGGGTGGGGCCTCATACAGACTGACAAGAAATCTGGGGAGAAGGAGGTTGGGGAACTGAGCATTCTTTAAGGGCCCTTCTGGAGCTCCTTTTAAACAGAAATTGTTCCATCCATGACTTTACTTTATTGTAAGTTGGAAATGGTTCTGCAGAACAAAGTGCACGATTCCCACATGCAGTCAAATTTCCTGCCTTAACAGGGCTCCCATCAGCCCCATTAAGCCTAATGTTGCCTCCCTCCAAGGCAGAGCTCTTTGCTTCTGTGGAAAGTACTCTCAGGGACACCAAGAAAGATCAGCCCCTGCTGACCAACACAGCAGAGCACTCATGTGGAACCTCCCAGTCAATATCAGAGTGTTTTGGCCTCTTGAAAATCCCTGGTGATGGCTATTCAGCTTCCTAGAACCAAACAAGGGGAAATTACATATATTTGTATCTTGAGGCCAGCATGGAACTGTGCTATATTTGGGGAATTGCTGCTGAGGCCTGGCTGTCAGAGATGCAGGGAGGCTGGACAGTCCAGTGGGTGACTCTAGGCATGAAATCCCACAGATGGGAGACACTTATAAGACAAGGCAATGTTATGGCTTGTGCCTAGATGTCTCCCCAAAGCCTCATGTGGTCATAGGTGGGGCTTTTTCAGAGGTAGCTGGATCTAGAATGTGTGGCATTGGAATTGATTCATGGTGCAATGCTAGGATCAAGAACACTAGGATTAAGAGTGTGAGTGCTATCCGCCCTAAGTAGTCTGGGTAAGATACAAGGGATACAAAGAGCTGTGGTCATCTCTCACTTGCTTTACTACATCCTGCCTGTCATGAACTGTTTCTCCTCTGTGATACCTGTCTGCCACCCACCCTGCCTTAGGGCCAGTGAAATATGAACTGAAGCCCCTACAAACTGTGAGTTAAATAAACCTTTCCTGCTTTAACTTTGGGTATCAGGTATTTTGTCTTAGCAACGAGAGAAAAACAAGACATACAGTGACTCAGTCCAAATTGCATTAGAAGCAACCCACACCTTCAGGCACACCACAACCCTTTTATTTTGTCTTTGATTTTCCTGTGTCTGCCCACATGCACAATTGTAACATAGTTGCATGCACAGAGTAATTTCCAGCTCATATTCTGCTTTCCAGGTAGTATATTAAAAGCATCTTTTCTATTCCTATAAGACCTTTGCCCCTAACTATACTGATGATTACTTTGTTGCACCATAATTTGATTGCCACACCCCTACAGATGGGGTTTGGAGGACTACCCAGGTTTTTGCTATTCTAGATATTAATATAATAAGCACCTTCTATTTATAGCTAGTTCCTCCTTCAAGATTATTTTCTCAGAATAAATATCAATGTGTGGCAATGGATCATCATATTATCCCAAAAGTTTGTAAGAACTTGTATGGTCATAAGTAGTGTCTGCATACATGATTTTCAATCCAATCTCATCAACATTGGGTGTTAATTCTTAGGTAATTGATGCAATTCACTTTCATCTCCTCAGTCAGAATTAAGAATTCAGATTTTTAAGAAGTTCTTCTCTTTTTATTACTTCATATATGAATATTTGTTTAAAGTTTCTTTTCAGCTCATCCTATCCTTTTGTGTGTGTAAATCTAGGCATTAGTCACCACCTATGACACATGGAGGAGATATAAATCAGGGGCAGTATGCAAAGCATTGAGTCAGGTCCTTACCATGGAGTTAGTGCAGCTGTACTGACAGGGTAGCCTTGCTTTCCACAGTCAGTCACCTGTTGGTCCATGACTGAGCCAAACGAGAGAGTTAATGATATAAATGTGCTCTGTGCCTCAGGCACTGTGGTAAGCACTTTACGTGAATATTTCACAAATTCTTACAAGGACTGAGAAGCAGACCTTAGAATTTCCATTTTACAGATGGAGCTAAAGAAGGAAAGTGATTGCTCCAACATCCCCAAGCTCAGCTGAAATTCAAATCCAGACCCATGGGTCTGAAAAGCTATGAGATAACCACCACATTAGCTTCTGGATGGGAAACATGATCAGAGGATTTAAAAAGTAATTGGTGCAATGATACTGTATTTCCGCTAAAGGGACTCACAGTTGTCCGAATGGAGGATTGGAAAGTATTTCAGTAAAGATATACGTGGCCAGGGAGCCATGGGGACATGAGTGAGAAGCTGTCCCTGAGGACCTGAGGAAGGCTGCATGGAGGAGGTGGTCCCCCATGAGGTGACACAGCATGAATGATAACTTGCCTTCTGAGCAAGGTCAGGACAAAGTCAAGCTCAAGAAAGAAGAGAGGACCAAATGCCAAGTTGTGCAGAGAATATATGTCTGGAAGTTAAAGGGCTGATGAGTGCTGACAAAAGGAAGAGTTTGTTATCAGATAGACTTGATTTTAAACCCTGCCTCTTCTTGCTGGGTCCATGATTAGATAGTCATTTACTCTCTACACTTCATTTTTCCCATCTGCAAAACAAGAATAATGATTTTATCAGTTGTTAAGAAGATCTAGAGCTCAGTCTGGCACCTGGAAAAATCAAACAAATTTGTTGTTGTAGCTGCCATCTCTGAGGACCTCCCTCAATTCTTGCCTCGCTTTCCCCTTCCAACAGCAAATCTGAGAGTGTGGCCCATGAGAAGTAGCCTCCAAGGGCGATCCCCGCCCGACCCAGTAAGCACATGCTTTCTGACCAAAAGAAGTAACCAGAGTGTAGTGAAAATTATCCGGGCTTTGGATTTAGTTACACCTGGCCACTTGCAGCAGGTATCTTAGAACTTAGACAAGACACTCCCACAGAAGTTCAGATTCATCAACTGTGAATGGAGCCTGCAAGCCATACCTTGCAGGTAATCATAGTTCATGAGCAAAGTGCTCTGGACATGATAGGCACTCAGTATTTGATGGAAGCTCCCCAAAACCCAGCTCCTTGTGATCACATGGACACCACAGTGGTCCGAAGCAGATCCCCATGGTCAGGTTAATCTATACACAAGAGCAGTATCCCTTATTTGGGGATTTCCCCAAGGGCCCCCACAGCCCTTCAGCCTCTGGGGCACTGAGTCTGGCAGGGCCTACGGGCTATAGCTGCACCTCTGTCCGAGACCAACTTCTCCACATCCTCCCCCAGCTATTGCGGGAAGAGGCATGACTCACTCGAGGGAAGAGGGCTGGCACCATCTCCCCCAGCCGCATGGGGCCAGCCAGCAGGCTTGTGGTTAAAGGACCTGCCTGAGTTGCAAAACAAGCCAGTGTGCTGTGCTCTGGTGTCACGTGATGTGGGCAGGAGGGCGGGAGGGGGGTGCTTTTCTCCCCTGGCTCACTGGCTCCTGACTCACTGCACACTCCTGCCAGTCACATGGCTCCCAGAGCCTCAGTTCCCCTGAGTGCTCTAAGCTGCTGAGCTTGTTTAGAGAAGAGCTAAATTGGAAGAACCACTTCCTTTTTCCTCCTTTTTATTGTACCATGAACATATAAATATATTCTCATTACCAGAAAATGTAAGGATTATCAAATGTAGAAAAATAGAAATAGAAAACTACCTTTCAGCCCCTACCACACACCCTCCCCAGTAGCAAAGCTAGTCAATATTTTTCTGAGTATTTCAAGGGCCCTGTCTTATTTTTAATTAATTTTAATTTATATAAGAAGTCTATAAATGCATTCTTCTTTTTAAAAATAGTAGAATATGAATGAGAAAACAAAAGTCAGCCCATGAAAACTGTCACCTCTCATCAGAAGCAACCCCAACTAATATGAGTTGTGTTTCTCTTTCAAACATTAGTTCTTTGCATGGTGTGTGTTGATCTCAAAGAAGCCCATAAGAAAGGTGGAAAGTGGGAGTGTTCTCATACCATTTTTAGAAATTTTGTTCCACTTTTTTCACCCATCAGAATGCTTTAGAAATGTTCCATTTTGTTATATAGAGGCCCCACTTATTTCTTTTAAAGTCCACATGCAGCTGTTTCCTGAAGGTCAATGCCAAGTAGCAGACACAGGGTTTAGGTGTAATAAATACACTGCACAGTCTTCCTAAGATAATAGCTGTTATCTGTACCCTTTCTAAGTATATGCAGATATGCGTCATGTGCATCTAGGACTGACTTTCCAAATGTTCACAAAAAGTGCTCAAGGGGAAGATAGAAAAACAGAAAATTTCTTCTCCCCAGGCTTTCAGTGTCCCATCTAGAGATAGCATAGAGCGTGAGGAAGAGGCAACAAAACATCCAAGGTTGATGGAAAGTATCAATCAATGAATCCAGTCTCACTATAGAGATGGAGAAGTTTATCCAAAGGAATTGATTCATCAAGAATAAGTTATCAGTCCCTTTTGCCACACTTTCTGTCAGCAATTATGAGAAAACATATCCCAGTACATAGGAACCAGGGGAATATTTCCCAAATTCAAATACGATATATCCCTTCCTTTGCTTAAAATATTGCAGGGCCTTCCTGTGCTCCAACTTCAGGAACCACCAGCCCTTTGTTCTGTGTTCTCCAGAGAGCACCAGGATCCCTTCCGACCCAGATCCCTTGCATAAGCTTCTGCTTTCTCTGGAATACTTCTTGCTCTTGCCCTTCCTCACTCACTTTACTCCCACACACTTTTAAGATCCCAGCTTCCAGGACAAAAGCAGTCAGCTTCCTGCAGTCAAAAATTGTAATTCATTAATTAACACACAATAGGCCTGTTTTGTTTCACTATTATTTTGCTACAGTTAGGACCTAGCACAGCACCTATCATAGTACTTGGAAGGAAAGAAAAGAGAGGGGAAGAGGAGGAAAGGGCTAGAAGGAAAGGAGAAAAGGAGAAAGGAAGAGTATTAGTCAGCTTTTTATCACTTGAACAAACATCAGAGAAAAATCAACCTATAAGGGAAGAGATTTATTTGGGACCACAGTTTTGGATGTTCCAGTGCATGAGTGGTGACCCCATTGTTTCAGAGCCTGTAATGAAGCAGCACATCATGGTGGAGAGCCTGTGGCAGACCAAAGCCCATTCATCTCATAACCAGGAGCAAAGAGAAAGACACTGGGGTCCCACAAGCCCCTGCAAGTACACACCTCCAGGGGCCTGGACACCTACCCCTGGCCCCACCTCTTAAAGGCTTCCACCACCCCCTAATAGCATCAAGCTAGGGATCCAGCCTTAAACACATGGGCTTTCAGGGAACACTGGAGATCCACACTATAGCAAGGAGGGAAAAAATGAAGGAAAGGAGGGGGACTGAAGGAGGGAATTCTGTGAATGTCCTGCATTCATTTATTTACTCAATATGTACTAGACCCTGGGGCCATAAATAAGCAGGTAAGGTGGGTCCTTCCCATGGTGGGGTTTGTAAACGGGCTCCTGTGGGGAGAACACACCTCCAGCAGCTTGCTCTTGCCAGGAATCAGGCAGAACAGCAGTCACCCAAAAGCCAAACAAAATGCTACACTAGCAGATGATCTGGATGCTGTACTGCCCCCTCCCCTCCTGGGTGGCCACACTTTCCGAGAAGTTTTACAAGGCCTTTTTGTGCATAAAATCTTTTTTTTCTCAGATTATCACTGGTAATCTTGAAGAATTGGGCAGGTTAGTGGCCCAGGGAGAGCCCTCCACTGAGTTCTGCCTGATAGGAGTCTCTTCCTGACTGCACATAGAAGGGTGATCTCCTCCTCCTGAGATTTGAGTATGCTGGCACCTAGGGGACAGCTGTTCAGACCGTACTCCAGGAAGCCACACTCGATGCCATCTTGTTCCCCATGTGATGTTATAGAGACATCTCCTGCTGTTCTGTCCTTGGGGCTCAAAGGCAGGAAGAAACAGCAGGAGAGGCTACAAGGGGCCAACTCTGGTTTGGCCTGCAGGAGGGCAGGAGGCCTGGCCTGACCTGCAGTCCAGCACTATTATGACAGAGCCCCAGGTTTTGGCAGGGCTTGGATCTTGCCTGCCAAGGGAACTTGGAAACTGCCAAACCCCTGTGCCGATGAACACAAACATCAGCCTCATGTTTCTGATTCACTTACGCTCAGCTCATCAAACTGTTATTTGGTGAAAGCCACTTACATTTCAGCAAGTCTCAGGACCTCTTTTGGAAATATGATTTAGCTATGTCCAAGGATCTCTTGGCTGTGGTATAAGGATTCAGGCCATGCTTCTCCAACTATACAAAGAATTGCAGCCATTAGATAGCCTTAGAGAAATAGTCTTCACCTTTCTGAGCCTCAGTTTCCTCATCTATAAACTGAAGGTGGTATAAAATTGACAGAATTGCTGTGAATATTAAATTACTAAATCCATTTGTTAAGTCATGGCACATAATAAGCACTAAATAAAATGGAATGTTGTTCATAATAGCTTTAGGATTATTACCAGTATCATCATCACCACCATATGATTTAGCATATATAATTTATTTGTATATGAAAATACAAGTTTTTGGGCAGGAAATGTAGCTCAGTGGCACCTCACCTGCCTGGCAAGGGCAAGGTCCTGAGTTCGATCCCCAGTACCAAAAAAAAAAGAAAGAAAAAGAAAACACAAGTTTTTGAAATACTGCATAGATATTAGAATAGACTGTAGTGATCCCAGTGAACCCCGTCTCAGGATCAGTGCCCTGGTGTAGTTCCCTCCCACACAGAGACCTGGACCTGGACAAGTAACTTGTTCATGCCAATGATACATCTGTCCTGAGAAGGTTGCCTGGAGAACTCAGGATGAGCAGTGTCTTAGGGAGAGGCCAAGCATCCCATCGGTCCCTGCTGAGCCCAGTCCACAGCTGAATAGGGCTGCATGAAGAGCCCAGTGGACCCCACCAGCAAATCCAGCCAGCCAGGTCAGCTGTTGTCCCAAGGCACTAGTCTGTAGCGTGGTACTGTTCACAGAACACATAACTGATTTGACTGTGAAGCTTGCAGCTGCTCTTTCTTTTTACCCAGTCATCTCTTTTTACTCACACTTTTCTTAATTCCTTTGGTTCAACTAGACTACTGAAAGAAATGTAGGATTTAAAGCCATATTAGGAGAAATCATATGTTCATCATTTTAACTTACACTTGAACTTACACCCCAAGCCACCTGAAACAAACTAATAGATGACTGAAGAGGATGTCCTTCAACCTGTCACTCCATCTCAGAGCAGCTGGCTCTTTAGAGCACAGGAGTGCTTGCTTCAGCAGCACATATAGTAAAATTAAAGCACAGAAACCTGCCATTTAGAACCAAAATATCAGTAGTTGAAAGTGATTCCAGCCACTTCATTAACATAGGCTAATGGGAAGGAAGACCAATCTGAATAAGGGAAAGTAAAATGCATTTTTAAAAAAGGCCTGAAATATATACAGTAATTCAAAGTAAATATTAAAGTGCTACCAACAACAAGTCCCCAGGGCAGCTCTGATGGGTGGAGTGGCATGGTTTGCAATTGGCACATTAATTGTTTGGATACAATTAATTCCTCCAAAATATCTGAAGCTGCTTTTGAATGCTTCAATATGAAATGCTTCAACATTAACTCTACAAATGTTTACTCTATGGGCAGCAACCAGGAAAATAAATCTCACACCTCTGCCTCCAGCCAAGTCTTCCTCCCAGATTTCAGACCTATATTGACTGTATGTTTATTGAAAACTGCTTCTGAAATGCATTTAACAAACTGTGGACAATTGCTATACTAAAAGCTGCTCATTTAATCCTTGCAATGCTCCTACAAGATAGACATTGTCTATATACCCCACAGTATGGATGAAAAAACAGGTCAGAGGGGTTATGGATTTGCTCAAGGTGGTGCAACTATTGGATCCAAGCTCAACAGGATCTTCCCCTCTTCCCACCTCCCTGCCTCACCTCTTGTGTTTGCTCCTCTTGTGGCCCTACCATTCATAAGTTCATCCTAGCTATCCCAAGCCTTCCAAAAGACCTCTTGAAAAAAATCTCTCAAACATGGCCACTCTCTGCACCCACTACCCCAGTCCTGGATGTCCCAATGTCCCCTATCTGGTTTCTCTCCCTCCATGCTGTCTGTCTTCAATGCATTCTCTTCACAGCAGCCCAGGGATCTGCCTTCCCAAACCTGACCTCTACTGCTTAAGCCTCATGTGGTAAAAATATTCCAGCTTTCCAAAGACAGGCATAATGTTTCAGAATAAGATATTGGAAAACTGCAGGGATGTGTAGGCAGAGCTGAGGGAGGAAAACCAAGTTCAGAAGAAGAGAGGATTCCCACAGATGTGAAAAGAAAGTCAACATTCACCATTTCTTCCATCTTCGTTCTTCCTCTGTGATGTTTATCCCCAGCTCTGGCAAAGCACTTTGTGATGAGGAAGGCAAAAGAAAAGAAAAACAAAACAAAAGCTGCAAACTCTGGGCCCATGCAGACTCTGGACCCTACAGGGTAGAGGACTTCCCAGCCATATTCTTACACATACACTTCTTTACAAACACCTCTGTGTATGTATAATCTTCTTGCAATTCCACAGTTGTTCCATGCTTTCTCCCACCTCTGGGCCTTTCACAAGCAGTTTCTAGAAACGGGGGTTCTCTTCTTTCTTCTGAGCCTCTCCATTAGTTAATTCCTACTCCTCTTTCCAATTTCAATTTATTCCTCAGTTCCTCTAAAAGCTCTTGCCTAAACTCTAAGTCCCAGTTATGCACCCTCAAAAGACATCTTCCTTGCTAACTTCCTGTAATTAACTGCTACCTTGTTACTTTTACTTCTGTTGATGGTGGTGCTAATAACAATTGATGAATGAATGAATGAATGAATGAATGATGTGGGTCCCAACCCACTGTGGTCTTGCCCAATCTGTCAAACTGGGTCAAAGAGGTGCCGTGTGCCTCAAGGCACACCACATCAGAGACCGACAGACCTCTGTCTGAGGAAAGATTTTTGACCTCACGGTTGAGTAAGAACTTGTGTCCAGAAAGAGGCTTTTGGTTTCTTGGCCTCAGCAGCAGAGCATGCTGAGGATGCAGCAATGAAAGGAGGCACAAGGAAGGCGTGGGAGAAGCAGAAGTGGGAAACTGGAAACAGTTAGGCCGGGGAGTAGGGAGCTGCCTCAGCAACTCAGCAGGTCTCCAAGGCAGGCAGGCTTCAGCCTAGTATTTATCCTCTACTGGGGCAGGAGAACCAGAGGCTCATTTTCCTTTTGCCAACGCACCAAGCTCTTTCTTATCTCACATCCTTTAGGTTTGCTGTTCCCTGCTTTGCACCAGCTGTTCCCTGCACTTGTGCCCTCTCAGGTCCTTGCAGGGCTGGTGCTAATCAGTCAGATCTCATTTCAAATGTCACCTTCTCAGCAAGACATTTCCTAACCCACCTCCTAACATTTCCCACCCCCTCAATGGGTCATGCTCAGCCTTACAACCCTGCTTTGTTTTCTTTGTGGCATTTGCCAGCACCCTCAGTAATCTGTGGGTTTGTGCTTACTGTATTCCCTGCTCGGCTGCACTATTTTCAAGGTCAGAGCCATGTCTGTGGGTTTCTTGCTCTATCTTCCTTCTCTTCTTCCTTACTTTCTTTCCTCCTTGCTGCCTTCCTTCCCTATTTCACAATCCGATTCCCTGGGCCTCCCTCTGTCTATGAATATGCAAGTCTCTGTCTCCCTCTCTGTCTCCATCAGTCAGCAGGTCCTCTCCCTTTCTGTGGATTGTCTGGCAATCAGCCTCTAGCCCCTAAAGCCATATCAAATCCCAGTAAGGGGTGATTTCTGGTCCAGACCATTATCTGAGTCATGGGAGGCCTCTGCTCTCCCACTTTGGAAAGAAACCAAGCTTTCCCTTGTATTCAGGGCAAGACAGACCAGAACTGCAGTCTGAGCCTGGAAGGACCCAGAACCCAGGCACACTTTTAGTTTCAGCTTTCAGGACCAACCAGCACTAGGCAGAAAAGTTGAGATATTAGCAAGTGAGGTGCCACCATTCAGAACACAGATTCAGTGGGTTGTGTCAGGAGAGAAAGCAGGAGATGGATGCTCAGACCAAGCTCAGAGTCATTAACGCCATTTAGGGAAATGGCCCATTATCACCATCTAGTCATTACTATCACAGGTGTGACCCCTGGACACCCACCAGGATGCAGTCATTAAATGCCCACCCTTTCCTCTCCTTCTACTCTTCCCAAATCCCCTGGAGATGAGAGCTGTTTCCTGCATCCACCTGTACTGAGACTGTACAACCTGGGGAATGTTGCATGTTAGGTGGTGAGTTCCCCCTTTTGGAGATATTCAAAAGAGTTATAAATTCCTAAGTTTGAGCTAAAGAGAATCATCATTGAACTGTCTTCCAAAACTAAGACCCAAGAACTTCAGGAAGAAGACATTTTAAAAAATATTTTCTATATATACTCACAGTTCTCACCTGAGTGAAGTGGGTACCAGGAATCATATTAAAATGCATAGGCACGGGGCTTGAAGTCTCAGTCATGTCATGTGATTCCAAACATACTTGACTTTGTTCCAAATTTCATTCAAAAGAACCATATAGCTGCTTGTTGAGGAGCCTGGGCTCAGGAGCCCCACAGAACTGGACTCAGAGCTGCTATCCATAGCCATGCATCCTTGAACAAGTCAGGTCACCCCTGTCAGCCTCAGGTCTCTCATGGGGACAAGAACCTAGCTCACGGTGGTAAAAAAAATAAGAGACTGTGGCTGTTACATTCTTAATCAGGGTACTGGCACTCCACAAGTGCTCAATACATGGGCTATTGTATTTGTGATAAATCCAGGGAAAACAAGAGTTTGGCTCCACGAGGAATTTGGGGACTACCGTGGTGAGTGATATTCCCAACAACCATGTAACCCAGATAATCTGTCTTGACTTCAGCCTCTGTAGTCACTGCCAGAGACTTTGCCTCTGCCCTGCCCTTCTATGACACAATGTATCTTCTTTAGTCTAAATTTCCAGTTTCTCCACCCTACCTGCACCAGCAGCCCCAAGGAGCGCCCCTCCTCTCTAGCCCCGACGTGAGTCCTTTAACCATTAAGCACTTAACATCATGTTTTCCGCCTTCAGAGGTTTCTAGACAGTAATTAGGCAGTGGAACACCCTGCCAGGGTGGTGAGAATAAATATCATTAGTGTAGGAGGGAGTATGGGGTAAGTGGAGGTGCTTGGGGGCTTGGCACACAGTGGGCACTGGGCTGGCAAGAGGGTGCCACAGCAGGGTGGAGCAGTTCCATTGCCCAAGCCCCAGCTGCCTGACTCTGTCTTGGGGGTATCTGACTCTGAATCTGTGGAAATATAATTGAGAGAGCACTGGTTTGGGGCTCAGAAAAATACAACTTTAAAATCTGTCCCTGCCATTGTGGATTTGGACAGGGCATTTAACCACTCATTTCCTCATCTACAAAATAGGAATTATTTTATCCGTCTCAAAGAATATTAGTAGTAGGTCGTGAGATAATGTATATGAACTACTGAGCCCCGTGTTTAAAACAGAATAAGGTTCTGTGAATAATGACCCTGCTATTACTGTAATGGAACAATAGGGACAGAGATTCTGAAGTCATAGCATAAGAGGACAATCATGTGCACCCAAGATTCCTCTCCAGAAATCTTGTATCAGTCAAGATAGGTTGGGTTATGCTACTGTGACAAGCAAGGCTCAAATCTCAGATAAACCCACAATGACTTATCTTTCAGTTACACATGTCTCTCAAGCAGTGTGGAAGGGAGGCTTTGTGTGCCACAGTCACTCAAGATTCCAACCTCACAGAGCAGCCACCAATGATTACCATGCCAGAAGGAAAGAGAGCTCTGGAAGTCCACATACCAGCAATTAAACACGTCTCCCTCTAGTAACACACGTCAATTCTGCTCCCAACCTCTCAGTCAGAACCTACCACACAGCCCCACCCTTGCCCAAAATTGCTCAATCCTTGTCCTCAGAAGGAGAAAAGGACTAGGAGCTGGTAAGCATGATGAACCATAGTCCTCAAATCCTAGTGGAGATTCACATGCCTTCTCTCAATCTGTCCACAAGACCAAATTCCTTTCCTGTATTGGAAGAAATCCCCATTTCTTCATGTAAGCCCAAGAGAATCAAACAGATATGCACTTGGGACAATGTTGCATGGAAATGTTAAATGTTATAGCTATCAGAAACACACTGCAAGAGACACAGAGGTAGAGAGGCACATGGACTTGGAGCTAGAAAACACCCAGGAGGCAGATTTACACCTCCACCAACATGCTTGGGGTGTACCTATGTTTGATGAGTAGAGGCATAACCACCTGTGTATTTCCATTTTCATTTCTCTGTTTTTATTTTTGTTTCAAAGTTAACTTTTGTAAATTTAATTCCTGCAAGGCAGAAAGCCCCATAATAATACAGTGTTGTAGAATTCAGCTGATCTTCGTGGCAGAAAAAGGAGGGTTCTCCAAACCTGTCTCATTAAGTCCCCACCTGTCTCATTAACTTATTAGAGTTGTCCTACTAAGGCCTCCACAATCTTCCCTTTAGATTCTGGAATATGTTACTTCTTTCTCCCCTGCTCCTCTCCTTTTACAATGAAATTACTATAAAACAGTACAGTCCTACATTAATCAAAATCAGTGCTGAACTATCTTACAGACCAATCTCCTCTTGAGGGGACCACTGACCTGTCATTCTGGCTGAGAGGTCAGAAGATGGTCTGGATGCTCAAAGACTTAACTTTCTATGGGAACCCTTATAATTCAACTTGCCAGCCTTCTGGTCAACTAAAGTTCTGTGTGTTATGAACTAAAGTACCATATGTTTCAGAACCTTGGCTTTAAGATTCCTTTAGAGCCAGAAGTCAGAATTCAGCTTGAAATGGGCACATATCAGCATTCAATCTGAATTGGGGTGAATTTCTAGGTGTAAGACAATAAAACTTTATTCTACAACCATTGAGATTGACATGCATTTTTGTTTATATATCCTCTGCACCTCAATGTCCTCCCTTGTTAAATAATCATTCTAATAGCTACCAGTTACTTCTTTTAAACAATTAGTTAAAATTCAGTGGAGGGGAACTCAACACATACTGAACACCTAATATGTGCCAGACATATGGATAGGAATTTTATACGGGTTATCCCACAATTTTCATAACCTTTAAAGGGAGGCACTCTCTTCCACTTTACAGATGAGGAGACAATCTGGAGGTGAGGTGACTCATCAACCCTGGTGTAGTTTGCACTTGAATCCTGGTTATTTATCTCAGAAGGCTGGATTTGTTCATCTCCTTTCTTGGATGTGACTTGGGAAAGAAGCCCTTATTGCCTCCACCTAGATTTCAAGCCATGCAGGGAGGAGTAATGGGTTGAGCAAGAGGGCAGGACTGCCAGGTAGGTCTTGGGAGATGAGAGTCTGTGTGGAAAGTGGCTAGGAGAGCTGGAAACATGGATAAGCCCCACCTAGATGCCTGTTCTGAGTCCACAGGGCCAGGTCTTGAAACAGAGGCTTCCAAGCCCTGACATAATTAATTACAGATGCAGTTACCCAATTACTCACAGAGATTGAGTGCTAAGGCATAAGGTATCCACGGGTGCTGTTCCTGATGACTTTGTTCACAACCACCTTGACAAATGAGTGGACACTGGTGAGCATGTGAAACCATTTCTCCTGCCTGTCCCACCTGAAAATTATCTGAAATCCATCCCCCCTTCCCATCTCTATGGGGGCACTGATGCAAGTCTTAATATCCAGGCTTTGCAACAGTTTCTTGACAGCTTTCTGGCTACCAGGCTCTCCCTGCATCAAATGCAATCTTCCTACAAACCATCAGATCCATCTTCTTAAAATACAAATCTAATCCTGTTTGTTTCTAACCAAAGTTAAAAACAAACAAAACACTTTCAATGGATTCCATTACTCCCAGAATCAAATCCAGATCGCTAGTCATTGGCCTCAAGGCTGTTTACCATCCAGTTCCTTTTAACCTCTTAGACCTTATCTCCTTTCCAATTCCTCATGAGCAACATCAGCTCTGCCCACTTCCAATTGCTATCTTGGGTTCAGAGTTTTCTTTTATCCTTCCATGCCTTTATACAAGGTTTCCCTCTGCCAGGGTGCTTCCTTCCCAATTCTCACCTTTATTCCTGCAGGAGGAATAAAGATCATTAAAATCGGAGTATTCAGTATCTTCTCCTCTCCTTGCTTTTTTAGGAAGCAGAGTCTCAGCAATATTCCTCATAAGGATAACTGTGGAAGACTGACACCTGTGTTATCTAAAAGCTGATATATGAGGAATATGGAGGAATACATTTTTAAAAAAAAATAGAAGAGACCGAAGAATAATGGAATCTGTGATTGTGGTCATTGAGATTGGGAAATTCAGATTCTCGTGGAGAATCTTGAGTAAGGGAGCTATAAAAAGAGAGTATTTAAAGAGCAGCCCTCCTCATCTGGAACTTCCTTCAAAAACTGAATAAAGACCTTAACTCTTAAAACTTGTGTTTACTTTTATATGAACTGTTACGTGACAACACCAAATCAGAATGAACCATATGAGATCTCAAGATTCATTTGAGTTATACTTTCTTGATAGTTCAAATCAAAGCTCTTAAAGATTAAATCAAAGCTCTTGAAGATTGCCTGCCCATCTTCCCTGGCCCAGCATAATCAGTTCTGTCTCTCAGAATAACCATAACATTTTTTGTACTCCCTTCAGTCCTCACATTAGGATAATTTGAGTATATGTTCTCTGCATCATCAGTCCTTGAGGTCTTTTGAGATTAGGGATGGCTTGTCTTCCCCATCTCTGAATCTCCAGTTCTCAGAACAAGTCTTGGCATAAAAGAAGTAGCGATCCAATGTTGTTGAATATATGACTAAATACGGGACTGTGTCATGAGATCTTCACCAACCAGACCCAGCACAGGGTCTCACCCTGACCCTTTCAAGATAAAAAGACTCCAATAAAGATAGGCCAGTCTCCCTCCTAGATGCCACTACTTCTAATTCTGGTCCTGACCACTTCCAGTTGAAGATGGAAAACAGAAGTATGAAGGAATAGAAATGTTCTCTGAACATACAAATAACAAAGAGGAGGAATGGTTCAGTTTGACTCTAGACATATGCCTGTGCCTCTTCTTCTTGCTCAGAACAGATTTTCTCAATCTTCACCTTGTCTGGAAGATTGATTATAAGTAGGGTTCCTTTGCAACAGTTATATGTACAGAATGTGTTGAGGGTACAGGAAGACAATAACTTCTGACACCAAGCACCCTACCGTGGTTCAGGTTCAAACTATTCCTAAATCCAGGAAGATTTTATTTTAAGAATCTATTTCCATTTTCCCAAGGCCCTCTGACTTTGTCCAAGTTTGGGGAGGATCTCAAAAATATACTCTCTGTATACTGTACACTGAATCTCTGTATACTGAAATGAGAGGCTGGTCCCTAGAATATTTCATGAAACCCAAGTTGGCTGCTCCAAAAGTTGAAAATCAGGCCACTTCCTTCATCCCTCAGTCTCCAGAGAAGCAGACCTCGGGCACCTACTAAACCTCAGCTTATGTCAGGTAAAAAAGGGAACATCAGAAACACACCATAGGAGACCCAGCTGCATAGATGGGCTGAGCCTCACAGAGAAACCTGTGCCAAGGAAGTTTAAATGAATGCCTAGTTTGTGTAACCCTGAAAGAAGGAAACAGTTAGGATACCTCCAGTGGGAAGAGATGGGAATGGCCTTCTCTCTTCTTTCATGTAATCCAGTTTCTCTTTTGAGTGTGTCTACCTTTCCAGGGTCTCTCCTCCTACCTAATGAGGACTTGTGTATGCCCTTGAGGAAGAGAACAGAGATGCTTGAGGCTGCTCTTTGGGCACACCCAGGTTGCCAACCTCAAATCAGGATGAGCTGAAAGCCTGAGTTTTCTGTGTCTGTACAAGTAGGAGGTCTTGTACCCAAATCAGACTTCACCACTTGATGACCAAGTGACCGCAAGCATTACTTCACCTCCTAGAGCCACAACTTCTTTAAAATATCAATTTCAATGCCTTGCTCTGGGGATTTGGTGAGATGATGCATACAAAATCCCAGGTAGATAGTAATTTCTCCATAATTTTTAGTTATTGCTATTATTATTACAATTAAAACACCAACATCCCATTTGGGGAATGCACCAGATCATCCCAGGTCTCCCTGTATTCATTCCATACCTCCCTGAACTTCCTCCTTTGTTGCCTTTTCTGGACCTGTACTTCCTGCTCTGAGCATCCATTTCCTATATGGTCTTTGAGCTTGTGAATGGATCATAGATCACATCTATCCCATCTGCCTAGAATCAGAGCAAATACTCAAAAGATAATTTTAATTGATTTTATTCACAGTCTATGCACTCGCACCTCAGCTTCTCTTCCCTGATATCTTTGCCTTTTTCCACATTAACCTCATCACCCTCTGCCCCTCTTAAAGTCTCTGGATAACTCTTCCATTTTGTGAAAGACTTCTGGAATTTTGCCTTCTGATTTGAATGCTATCAAACAGCCAAAGTATTATTTTTATTGTTTATGGACTGAATAATACATTGATATCAACATAGTTAGTATATAGATTTAAGAATCTGAGTGTTTTACTTGCCAACCTCTTCATTCTCTTATTCACTCCTGATGTCAGTTCTACTATTAAAGTTGGCATTACTGTCAGTTGATGCTAAATCATAGAGAGGTTAAGTCACTTGCCCAAAGACACCCAGTTTCATAATGTCAGGGCTGATGTTGGAACAGAAAGATTGCCTGACTCTAGATCCACTGTCTTAATTCTATTCTTCCTCAAGAGTAAATGAGCAAATGTGGATCCCCAATCTGGCTCCAATCATACCCTGAGGCCCTTTAACCTAAAACCCAATTAGAGAAGTTGAGAGCAGGTCTTCTATCTCTCTACCAACCCTGAAGAAGCTCAAATTCTTCCAGTGTGTGTGTGTGTGTGTGTGTGTGTGTGTGTGTGTGTGTGTGTGTCTGTGTGTCTGTGTGTCTGTGTGTCTGTGTGTTGAAATCTACATTTAAACATGTCGGAGGACCTGAGTGGAAAAAGGGTTTAGAGACCAGAGGCCTCTTGAGTTTTTCCTCTTCAAGCCCCAGTGTACACCCTCTAGGAGGGAACAAGGATAGGGTGACAAGCTTGAACACACAGACGAGAAACAAAGGTATGGATCCAAGGAGCAAATGCAAACTGAGGAGAAAGAAGAGAAAAGAAAAACCACTCAGTCCTTCCAACAAACATGAGCACAAGTGTTATGATCCCCACTTTAAAGATACAGAAACTGAAGATCAGAAGGTTGAAGTTCTTTGCCCATGCAATTACAGCTCACTGGACACCAGCTGAGATGTATTCGAAAGAAATTACCTGGGTAGGTAAGTGGCTGGGCCCACTGACCTCCCCACCCCTCCTGCACCCCAGCCTCCACAGTCCTGCATGTAATATGAAAACCCAGGGCAGCAGTATCATCCAGTCTAGGCTGGAGACATCAAATCACAGACTAAAAAATGCAAAAAAAAAAACCGCTTTAGCTTTGAAATGAACCCCTTTTTATTCTAGAGATACATAATCCTGCAGCTCACTGACCACAGAGCAGGGGAAAGGCACCTGCCTTCAGACAGATCCCATCCCACCCTGTGACCCCAAAAAGAAAGGGAAGATTCAGACCCCTGGTAGCTTCCAGACTGAACATCTCAAGGCTGAGACTATGCACTGGTTTTCATCTGCATCCCCAGGGAAGAGGTGTCCTACTACATCTTAAGGGCACTGGGGTCAAACAAGGGACAAACACCGTCACAGCTGAAGCTCTCCCTTCATAGCCCTTTAGCCCCTTCTGGCTCTTCCAGGCTTCGCATATCATTTCTCTTCTCTCCCTCTCCCCAGTTCCCTCTTTTCATCCCCAGAGTCACCACCATATGTGGATATTTTATTTATCCCACACAGTGCATTTTAAAGAAAATTTTGATGTTTTTGCCACCATGAAAAATTATAGGATTTTATGTAAAATTTCAAATCCCTTCCCTTTCTTGTGTCATTGGAAACCTGGGAGATCTCAGATCAACTTCTCACATAGCAACAATTGGGTGAAGCTGAATATCATTTGGTCCTTTGGGTAAAGATATTTTCAAGTTAATCTGATTCATTTATTTGGTTGCCTGGGCTGAGTACATGGGTTCAGCTCAAAAATTTCTGTTATGCAGATGAAAAAACGGAGACACCAAGAACTTAATTTGGCAGGGTGAGTGGTGGCATTTCTCAACTCTTCCCTGACAGCTGACCTCCAGCAATGCCTGAGACAGTGAAGGAAGCCCTTTCAGTGGCCCTGCTCTCTGCCTTTTAGGACTCACTTCTGCTGGCCTGGGGGCCAGGAGGAGCTACAGAAGACCTGGATGATCAGGTGAAACATTGGCTCAGGACTGTGTGTATCCACCTTCACCACAAAGCAGGCTTCTCCCCTGCCAGTGGCTAGTGCAATGGCGGTGCTAATTCAATGGCAGATGAGGACAGCCCTGAGTGCTGCCCTGTCCTTACAGGCCCTGAAAAGGGAGGCTGGGTCTCCTGGGCAGGGACCCTGAATGGCCAGCACTCTTCACTCCTCAAGGGTGAATCTTCTTGCTGGAGGTACATATGAACACATATGCACATTCATATACACACATGCACACATATATATACACAAATACATACATAAATACATATACAAGTATACATGCATACATATACATATACAAGTATATACATACATACACAGAAATACACATGTACTTATGCAAAGATATACACATATATGCACACACATGCACATACCCATATACACTTATACACACAGGCATATACACATACACAAATACACATATGTATACAGACAGATATGCATCAACATCCATATACACATACACAATATACACACAAATACACATGCACACACATATACCTATATACAAATATACACACATGCATGCATACACATAGGCACACTTACATGCATACAACATGAACATGCACACACAGACATGCACAATGCTCTGACAGAGTGAGAAAGTGAGGAATAAAATGAAGATGGAGGGGGAAAGGAAGATAAGAAAAAAAGGAAGGAAGGGAGGTAGAAGCCTTTGTAAATCACTAGAAAATAAGCTCTCCCCCTGTGCCAGGCATTGTGAGATTGTGCATTCACCGTGACATTCAGTTCTCACATCATTGCCTAAAGCAGATACATTCTTATTTCCATTTTTCAGATGGGGAAGCAGAGGCTTAGAGGTACTGTAAGTCACAAGACTACTTAGTCATCAACTTTAGAGATAATCTACCTTTTCCTGCAGAGAGACTTGGGAATCCATTGCTGCATCTTGCTGTAATAAAAGTCTGGCCCACTCTGGGATGCGTCACATATGGATCCCCCAACTGAGACTTAGGCCAGGAATTCAGCCATAAGATCTCCAGTTCAGTGAAGAAGGGTCCATGGGGCTGTATCAGTGACCTCATGTGGACAGGACCAAAATACTGCTCCTGTGAATGGATTCAGGATTTTTAGTCCTTTCTCCTCATATTTGGAGTTGAAAAGGCCCCCTTCTAACTGAACAATATGCCAAGTGATCTTTGGAAAATTTCCAGGAACAAGCAATTCATAAGTGGGGACTAACATGAGTGAAGGAAAAAATTAAGACGCAATGACCTTATTGTCCATCAAGCTGGAAAAATGATACCTACTTGCTTCAAAAAAGTTTATAGAATATCCTGTGGGGCAGTTCAGAGATAATTTGGGCCCTTTTCACCTGCCAGAACTCACCCACGGCTACTCCTTTTGTGAGCAGAAAGGCTGCTCATGATGTCCTCCCCAGTACAATGGAAAGAAAAGAGCAGTGCCAGACAGACCTGCCTTTCAATCCCAGCCCCAGTGATTTCCAAGAGGATAACAATGGCTCCTGGATTTGTCTGTTATCTATTGTTAAAAAAACAATACTATGAGTCACGCGGAAAACACCGAATCAGCCTGCTGCAGACAGGCAGGTCTGCGAATGCTGGTCCCAAGGTCACCAGTCGCACAGAAAACACCGAATCAGTCCGCGCCCCGGCAGCAATCCACTGGACACTGCCCCCTGCCCCCGTGCTCCTTTGGCCTCTTCTCTGTACAGCCACCTAGTTCCACACTACAAAAACGCAGAGGACTCCTGACCACCAGACCACTGTACTGGAGGTAATCAAGTTCTCAGCATTTAAAGAACTCCTGCCCAGAAGTAGGGGCTACTGAGCCGCCGTCCCACTGTTCTCGGTCCAGAGGAAGGGGCTGCCCAGCCACCATCTCTCCTGCCGTTCCCAGACCAGAGGAAAGGGCTTTTGGGCTGCCATCCATCCCGCCTCTCCCGGCCCAGAAGCAGGGGCTTCTGAGCCACCATCCCACTGCTCCTGGTCCACAGGAAGGGGTTTCCCAGCCACCATCCCTCCGGCTGCTCCCAGCCCACAGGAAAGGGCTTT